>OX345696.1:13945000-13957500 GCA_947044815.1 Apomyelois bistriatella | reverse complement strand
GTGAGGGCGTCCACCCAGATGGGGGCACCGTACATAGCCATGCTCCGGCAGACGCCAGAGTAAAGCCGCCTCACTGCTTCGCTCGGCCCACCCAGATTGGGGAGGAGTCGGCCGAGCGAAGCAGCCGTTCTGATGATCTTCGGCCCCAGTTCCCGAAAGTGGGGGCCGAAAGACCATCGTCCGTCGAGGATGAGGCCCAGATACTTCATCTGGGTGCTCACCCTCAACTCCACCTGACCCACCCGGAGGCGCGCTCCTGGGGGGGGACCTCGCGTACGGGCCCCGCGGAAAAGGAGGACTTCGGTCTTGTCCAAGCGGACCCGAAGCCCAAGCCTTTCTATGCGGTCGACCAATAGGGCAAGGCCCGTTTCGGCCAACCGCGCCGCCTCACCGAAATTCGCACCCCGGGACGTGAAGAGAGTGTCATCCGCATAGCAGATGACACCCGTCCCGGGGGGAAGCCGGCACCGCAGGACCCAGTCGTAAGCGATGTCCCACAGGATAGGGCCGAGTATCGACCCCTGCGGGACACCGCACCCGACGCTCCGCCGAACCATTCGTCCCCCCCTGTCCTCAAACAGGACGACGCGCTCCTCCAGGTACGCCCCCAACAGCATTCGCAGATACGGGGGCACCCTGAAATACTCGAGTGCCTCCCGAATTACACTGTGCGGAATGCTGTTGAAAGCGTTGGCGATGTCGAGGGACGTCGCCAGGGTCACTTCTCCTTCCCGGTCCGCCTCCTCCGTCACCGATCGTAGACGCCTAAGGGCATCGATGGTGGACCTCTCGGCCCGGAACCCATACTGCGCGTCAGAGAGACGCAGTCCCGGGCCATCCTCCACGTGCCGAACGAGCCGCGAAGCCACGACACTCTCCAGGGCCTTCGCAGCCTCGCTCAGCAGGACCAGAGGTCGCACCGCCGAGGCCGAGTCCAGGGGCCGGCTGCCCTTCGGAATAAGGCAAAGCCGACCCTCCTTCCAGAGTTTCGGAAACCGCCCTTCCCGCAAGCAACGGTTGAGCAGCTCCCGAAACCTGTCTCCGAGATGCACGAGAATCAGCGCAAGCATTTTCCCGTTCACCCCGTCTGGACCCGGTGCCCTTTTCTTTGTCCGGAGGCGGTCGAGGACCACCTCCATTTCGACGTCGGTGACGGAAGGCGGATCAGCCTCCACCCTACCGGCCTCCACTTCGTCAGGCGGCTGTCGGGCCATTCTTGGCGGGGAAAACCCCCGCGGATTGCCGGGGAATAGCTCCCCGACAATCTCCTCCAGCAGAGCTGGCTGAAGGGTCTCCGTCAATGGGGCCGCCAGTGGACGCAGCTTGTCTCGCGCCCACTTGTACGGGCGACCCCATGGGTCTCTTTCTATGCCCTCCACCAGCTCCTCGAAGGCTACCTCCTTGGCCCGACTGATGGCCAGCTGCAGCTCCATCCGTTTCTCCACATACACCGCATACAGCTGGTCATCCCTCTGCTCGTCGCGGGGGCTGCGCCGTCGACTCCGGCAGTACGCTCTTCGGGCCCCGTTGCAGGCGGTTCGAAGAGCGGCAATCTCCGTCGACCACCAGTACACCGCCCGTCTAGGGGGGGGGCGACTGACGCTAGGCATGGCCGCCCTGCACACTGCAGTGCAGGTGTCGCTGAAACGGCCAGCCGCTTCGTCTACCCCCATTCCCACGAGAGACGGGAGGCTCCAGCGGCCAACGATAGCCGCCTCTTCCGCCAGCTCCAGGTCGAGCCGCGTGAGCGCCCAGCGCGGGAATCGACTGCGCACCCGCGACGATGTTGCCGCCTGACCTTCGGGGGCGGCAGACACCTCGAACCGTATATACAGGTGGTCCGAGAGTGTCTCCACCCCCACTTCCACTCTCCAACCCGTCACAATGCGTGCGACGGCGGGCGTGGCAAACGTCAAGTCCACCACCGAACCCCCCGTCCGCCGCACGCACGTTTGGGCTGTCCCCCTATTCAGAAGAGACAGCCCCGCGGCTAGCGCCCATTCTTCAACTTTCTGCCCCTTGGGCTCCGTGGCCGGATTCCCCCACGCCGTGGATTTGGCGTTGAAGTCACCGGCCACGAGCACCTTTAGGGGCGCTAGCCGCCTTACCTCCGACCCCAGAGCGTCTAAAAACTGCTCCAGGGCCGGCAAATCTCGATTCGGGGAGAAGTAGACGCCAACTATAGCGTACTCTCCCCGAACCGCCACCACAAAGCCGTTCCCTCTCCTCCGGAGCGTGAGGGGAGGGGCAGCGCCAGACTTGGCCACGATGGCCACGGAGCCATTCAGATCCCCAGCCCAGTGGGGTAGGGAGGGAACCGCGTACGGCTCCGACACCACCGCGACGTCAATGTCCCACTGCGCCATGGATTGCAGGAGGAGATCCTGCGACCTGGCGCAGTGGTTGAGGTTGGCCTGGAGGAACGCGACCCCCATTACTCCTCCATTTGGCCAGCTGGCGCCGCCATTTGTGTGCCCTCTCGCGGAGGAGGGGACGGTCCTTTACCGCGGACTGACGGGGGGCTGCAGGACCTACCCCCCATCACGTGATCCGCGGGCTGTCCAGCGTCGCGGCATACAGCGCAACGGGGCGCCGCCGTGCAGGTAGCGGACAAGTGTCCTGCTTCCCCGCACCTGTAGCAGAGGCGGCTACGGTCGGTCTGCGATGGGCACAGCACCGCAGTGTGCCCCTTCCCCATGCACTTGTAGCAGTGCATGGGACGCGCCGCCAAGTGCTGGAGCCGCACGGAGCCCCAACCAACCCTGAGGCTGCCCGTCTCGATCAGCTTCTTGGCTGTCGTGATAGGGCACCGCATTAGGGCGGAGCGAGAGCCCCGCCAGTCTGGGCGGATTTCGCCCACCCAGACCTGGTCCTCCGTGCAACCTCCAGCCCCAGCGACCGCAGCTTTTATCCGCGACGCTGTAGCCGCATCATTAAGGCCCGTCACACGGAAGTCGGCGGTTTTGACGGGCCTGGATATCTCCGCGACGCCGGACAGCGCCACCCTCAGGGCCGAAGCAAGGGCGTCGGCCTTGTCTGAACTGGAGGAGCCGGGGATCTCAATCAGCCTCGCTCCGGTCGCACTCGGGCGAATCCGAAGCGAGCCAATGCCCAGCTCCTCCAAGTTCACGTCCTGCTCAGCCTTTAGAAGGGCAGAGGCATATGAGGCCCCGTTTTGCACTGCCTCCGGCTGTAACTTAAGAATTACAGCCGAGGAGCCCGGGACCGTCAATTTCCTCGCCTTCGGTGGCGCCGTCTTGGGAGGCGCCTTGCGTGCGGTTGCAGGGGGCGCCGTGGGGCCCTCCGTGGGTGTCATCGTGGGTGCCGTTGTGGGTTTGGGCTGGGACTTTTTTCCCACACCCTTCCCCTTCCCTCGCACTTCCACCCAGGGAAGCTCCGGAGATGCGTCGGCCGTTGAGGTCGACGGTCCGAAGGCCCCCCACTCCGTCTCTTTCCCAGCCGCCCCTTTGCGTCTCTGCTTCTTGGAGGCCGGGCGTGCTGGGGCCAGGACCTCCAGTTCCTCCACTGCCGCTGGCTGCGCGGGCTGCGGCTCTGGGCATATACCAGAGGCCTCCTCAATGGCCGCCCTCGCAGACCTCGCCACCTCGGAATTGTCGCCCGCAAGCGGTGGGCGGGTGATCCTTCGAGGTAGGCGAGACTCTATGTCTGCCAGGCGGACACCGATCATCCTTTCCATGGAGGCCTCCAGTCTCTGCACCAGTTCCTCCTCCATCAAGGGAGCCGCTTGCCTTTCCACAGTCCGCGCGGCCTGGCCGACCTCCCGGCGGGCCTCCTCGAACCCCCGGCGGAGCGCAGCGACCTCTGCCTTCATATTGGCCACCTCTCTTTGAAGGCGGCCATTGTCGGCTTTGAGGCGCCGGACCTCATCCGACTCATTGCGCGCCACCAGGGTATCAACTATGTCCCTGATGTCCGAGGAGGCCCGCATAATCTTTGAACTGTAGCCCCCCTTGAGGGCAGTGGTCTTTCGGACGAGGCTGGTTATTATTCCCAGCCTCTCCACCGCGGTGTCCATGAGGCCTTCGGCTCCCATGGAACCGAAGTCCCGCACCTCAATGGGGGCCATCTCCAGCCCCTCATCCCCGCTCGGGGGTCCTCCCTTCCTGAAGGCCCGAGCCTCCAAAGTGGCCGAAAAGGAGGCCTCGGCATCCTCGCTCCTTCGTGCCTCAGCCCGGGCCCTCGTAGCACTGGATGCACCTCGAGCCTTTCCCTTCCTTGATGCAGCCAGTTTCGGCTGCGGCGCACCAACTTCGGTGTCGGAGCCGCTCACCACCTCTGAATATAGGCGCTTAGCGCCGAGCACCGACTCCGAAAGCGAGGTGACCGAGCCCAAGCTGCCCAGCAGGCTTCCCAGCCTCCTCTGGCCTACCGCCGAGCCGTCGGTCAGCACTTCCACCTCCGATTCACCCCAGCTCCTCTCATGCTCAGATCTAGACCTATTCTGGTCCTTCCCCCCATCCGAGCCTTTCCCTCCCCCATCCGAATTCTTCCCTCCCCGCTTTTTTCTCCCCTTAGGTTGGCCCTGAGAAGGGCCTTTTTTAACGAAGCGCCCGGAGGCGTCTCGCATTGGCTGCGATTCAGACATACTCGTAATTAGCAGTTGTTGCTCCGACTGCACAGAACTTATTAGCCGTCGGCCTGCCACTCCGTTACGGTGGACAGGACGCGACGTTTCCAGGGGACGCGACGTGGACGCTAGTTCTGTGGGGTGTCCCCCAACCTAACCTAACCTAACCTAACCTAACCTAACCTAACCTAACCTAACCTAACCTAACCTAACCTAACCTAACCTAACCTAACCTAACCTAACCTAACCTAACCTAACCTAACCTAACCTAACCTAACCTAACCTAACCTAACCTAACCTAACCTAACCTAACCTAACCTAACCTAACCTAACCTAACCTAACCGAGTCCCGTGCCCGCACGCGTACCGAGCACCACGATTTTGTAACGCTCCGCGCTCAAAAAATCGAAAAAATTGTTTTTAAAGTGCAAATAATATAGTGCTATATATCAGCGGATGCGCGCTAACGAGAGCTATCCAGTGGTGTTAAATGTTTTTAAAATAGTGGAAAGGTGCAGCCAGGACGAAGAAAACAAGAATTCCGGACGTTTGTTTACATCCGGTTCGCACGTGACAAATCCCGTTTTATATCGGGGACTTTGCGAACTGAGACTGTGGAAGTGTGTGCAGTGACGGTGTGTAACGCCAAAAAATTTTTGGGATTTTTCGGGATAAAAGTGACGGCGCCAGTGGTACTTAACCGAAGATAGAAACCGCAAAGTTAACTTGGTGGCCAAAAGCCATTAATTGAGAAAAATTAGCCCAAAGGCACCATAAAGGCATCATTCTCCTGTCCTTGGCCGTCAAGTTGACACAAAACACCAGCGGATATCCAGAGGCAGTAACCAGCCAGAGAGCCAGAAACAGGAGCGGACGTGGAAAAATCCCAAAAATTGGGATTGCAAGTGTACCAACGCACCCAGGAAGATCGGAAGGCGACCGGACAGTGGTGAACCGTCTGGAGCAGTCATCGAGGCAGACCATCGAGGAAACCCGAACGATATCCGACCAGAGGCAAGGGAGCAGCAGACCAAATTGTAAAGCAAGGTTAACTTTACAGTTGTTTACATCGGGTTTGCATGCCGAAAGTCCCAAATCTTATCGGGAAACCTCGAAATAAAAATCTAAAAGGTGTTTATCGTGACCGTGTGAAGCGCCAGAAAAAATTTTGGGAATTTTCTGATCAGAATTGACGAGGCTGGAAGGCTTTACCTACCAACCCCAACGGCATTATTAACTTTGTGGCTAAAAACCCAGTGTCCCGAAAAAATTGGCTCTTTTTGACACAGTGAGTCCTGTTCCTGGGTCCACGATTAATAATACCACGTGCCACACCCGCGGATAACCAGAGTCCATAACTCGCCAGGAAGCCAGGAAGCCGAGCGGCCGCCGGAATTGGGTATTCCAGAGGTCCCACCGCTCCCGGAGTAACCGACTGGACGAAGGTTCGTAATCTACCGCGTGTAGCACAAACAGAAGCATCCCTACACCAAATTTCAGGATCATCCAACGTCGGAGTAGGAAGCTACAGGGGAAAAACTGAACCAGCCAATCAGCGGTTTTTAGCTTATCCTGACTGAACCCGAGGGATCCGCCAACTGCCGCAACGGGTGTCGACGCAGTGAGCCCAGAGCTACCTGGAGACACCACAGCCGAGCTTTTACCGCTGCCCAAAACCCAGCCACAGCGGTTCTTCCCTCCGGGATCACAGGAAAACTGCCATCGGCAAAGTTCGGGACAGCCTGCGTGGAAACCCAGGAGACTTGGAGAGTCGGGAAAAGGTTTAGTGTACAGAGTGTCTATCTGACTAGTAACAGTAAAATTTTGGAAATTTTAGCATAGTTGGTTTATTAATTATAAATTTTTTGGTGAACATAGACAGAAAAATAAATGTTTGTTTACATTCTGCACCAGAACAGCGCCATCTGTTAGAAAACTCTCTAACTACTGAACCGATAATTAATACAGTATATTAGCGTAATTAATTGCTGTAGGCGACTTGGTAAACATTCAAAATCACGTCTAAAAATAGTGCTGGTCAGATCAGACACCTCCATCTGGCGGACTTAGGTTGAGGGACTTTTCAAATTATATATTAATTTTACTTAAATCCCCTTGGAAATTCCCGGATCCGGGTTTACAGGACAGCATCTCCTGAATTTAGATACCATATGCAACCTTAATATCTGTTCTTAACATTTTGGAAACCCCCTAAATTAAAATTGGAAATTCAGCGCCATCTTTGGACAAACTTTGGATTTAAATCGGACATTTTCAAAAAATTTTTCGACCGAAACCGACGACGGGAGGTTGTTGGGGGCGTCGCCAGGACCAAAAAAGTCTGAGGAACCATACCTCTGCGACGCTTGGTTCCGGAGATATAAGCCAGGTAGCTTATAGCAGTGGCCATTATAAACAGCTATATCTCTGGATCTACTGGTCGTAGAAGGTTGGGGTTTTTGGCAGTTGGTATTGACGGTGCTATCCCTGCCGCTTAGCGTCGGTTTTGAATCGAAAACCTCTAAATTAAAACTTAAAATACGGCGCCATCTCTGGGAGAATTTTGGCATTACAAAATTATTTAGTACTGAGCTAATGGTCCATGGTTCTAAATAAAAGGTGAAGTGTTTTGTTTAAAGTTAGAACTTTTTAGGCTCCCTCAGAGTACACCAAATAGACCTGGTTTTTAAAAGGTCTATATTTCACTGTTTTTATATATCTAAACTATTTGCTTTTATTTTGATCGACTTTATTATTTACTCTGGTTGATAACGTGCAGGTATACCCTAACGTGCGCGGGTAAGAAATTTTTCGACCGAAGCCGACGACGGGAGGTTGTTGGGGGCGTCGCCAGGACCAAAAAAGTCTGAGGAACCATATCTCTGCGGCGCTTGGTTCCGGAGATATAAGCCAGGGAGCTTATAGCAGCGGCCATTATAAACGGCTATATCTCTGGATCTACTGGTCGTGGAGAGTTGGGGTCTTTGGCGATTGGTATTGGCGGTGCTATACCTACCGCTTGGCGTCGGTTTCGAAGCGAAACCAACTTGGATTTTTTGGTCTCAGTGGACGACGGGAGGTCGTCAGTGACATTGCAACGACCAAAAAATTCCAAAGAACCAGATCTCTGGGACGCCTGGTTCCGCAGATATAAACAAGGTAGCTTATAGCGGCGGCCATCTTGAAAACCCTAAAAAACCGCATAACTCGGCTCCCCGAGGTCGTACAGACAAGCGGTTTTCACCGCTGAGGTTGCCATCGACAGCTCCTTGTAGGAGTCTCTATACTGACTCTACATTATATAGAGCCACTTTTGTTTTTTACTGTGTGTTAATTTAACACTGCATTTAGTTTTTAAGGACTTAATTGTTTGATACTTTGGCACGAACTGAACAATTTACCAAATAACTAAACTGATAGAGTCACCAGTTGGCCTTGCAACCAAGTATCAAACAAACATTATTGTTTTGTCTTATTGTTTTATTTATTTTGTTCTAATTGTTGTTTACTGAAGCTCGCTCTACAGAGAGAGGTGTAGAGAAAAATTATTTTGTAAGATTGAAATTAGAGTCAACTTCGTAACTTATATATCTTTGCTCCCCGAGGTCGTAGAGACCTGCGGTTTTCGACTTTGACCTTGTCTCTGAACGCTCTACACTGTTCAAGTAGAGTTTTGACTCTACATAGAGCCTTATTATAAAAATTGATTTTGTTAGATTTATCTATATTTAAGTATTAATTCACGATCAAATACTGGGTATTTGTAACACGAACTCTACAAATAGAGTGAAACTCCTTTTAAAACTTTTACAAACTTTTATATTTTATTTTATTTTATATTATTTTAATTTTGACGCATACCTCCGGCAACATGTATAGAACACCAGTTGCGCCCCAAAAAGGCGGGAGCAAAACTAAAGTGTCCCCCAAAACTATAAGCAAACCTAAAGACAATGCTGCTAGTACAGCAACAAGTAACATAGGGGATCTTAAATTAGGTACACCCATACCTGTACCCGCCACCCGCACAAGCACTGGTAAGACGCAGGTCGAGTCCGTATCGCCCAAGACCAGAACCAACAGAATGCTGTCTTATGACAGCGATAAGGACACTGTAATAAACATCGAAGTGACGCCAAAAAAGTCTCCAAAAGGAGTGCTAAGAGAGGGTACAATTGTAAAGGATGCAACATATTATTATGAAAAGGCTATTGACGATTTACACTCTGCCAGAAATCTCAAGGGTTCCATCAAGGACGCAGTGATTGCTGGCTTAAAAGGACTATACAAGATAGCCAGGGATAAGGAAACCACATCGGCACCGGAAGATATACAGTTGTCACCCTCGCCTGCTTATCACAGCCAGATTGAAAGCAAACTCCTTGCTAAATTAGAGGAACATACAAAACTTTTGACAGAGCATAAGGTGACCATGACAGACCTGTCACAAAAGTTAGAAAAACAGGAGCTAAGTCTACAAAAGGTAGCTGAACTTAAGCATGCAATGCAAACACCAGACGCCTTGCCAATATCAAGTGCAAATAATTCAGCCCCGATAAGACAGACGCTACACTCAGTTGTGGTCACCTCTAAAGATCAACAAGACACTAGTGAAAAGATACTAGAAAAAGTAAGAAAGGTCGTAGATGCCAAAGAAGGATGGGTGGAAGTCAAAAAGGTACGGAAGGCTAAAGACAAGAAACTGGTGATCAGCATGGAAACAAAAGAAGACAGAAGAAAACTGAAAGAAAGAATAGAAACTGTAAAAGATAGCCTAAACGTGGAAGAGGTCAAAAACAAAAACCCGCTCCTGATTATGAAGGGAATAATGTCCTACAACTCTGACGATGACATAAAAATGGGAATTGCTAATCAAAACAAGGATATTTTCAGAGAACTCGGGGAGGAGGACAAGAAAATCGAAATTCGATACAGGAGGAAGGCAAGGAATCCGCTCACACAGAACGTGGTAATAAGTGTAACGCCCAAGGTTTGGCAGAGGGCCACCGTGAAGGGCTATATGCAAGTCGACCTCCAAAGCGTTAGGGTGGAGGACCAGTCCCCATTGGTGCAGTGCAGTCGCTGCCTCGAATACGGCCATAGTAAGCGCTACTGTAAAGAAACTGTGGACGCGTGTAGCCACTGCGGAGGCCCCCATCTAAAGATGGAATGTCCCGAGGTGACTACAGGCGTACCACCGACATGTAGAAACTGCATCAAGGCAAAAATGGATAATTCCGAGCACAATGCTTTTGATCGGAAATGTATAGTACGGCAAAAATGGGACGCAATAGCCAGATCAACCGTGGCTTATTGCTAAGGGCACCTCATCGGGAATAAACTTCTGGAAATTTGCGCAGGCAAATTTGCAGAGGAAACGGCTAGCCATGAACGAATTTTGTGTTGAGGCGGACAGACGTAAATTAACAGCAGCACTCATACAGGAGCCCTACGTAGATGACACTAACAGAATGAGGAGTCGACCAGGAATGCGAGTTTTCCAAATGAATGAAAACAACGACAATAGGGTCAAAGCAGCGATAGCCATATTTGATCCAAAATAACACTGCTGTGGTTGAAATAAAAACCAAAGATGGAAAGCTCGCACTGGTCTCCTATTACTACGAACCCAGTGAACCGATAGGGCCCTACCTAGAACAACTGAAAAATATAGTCGAAACTCTGAAGCCAAAACACTTATTAATAGGTGGAGATGGCAATGCCAAAAATTCTTGGTGGGGTAGCCCGAAGATCGACCACAGGGGGGTTGACATGGCGGGAACCCTTCACGAATTGGGCCTTCACATCCTTAATACCGGTAAGATACCCACATTTGATATAGAAAGAAGAGGAACCAGGTGCATGAGTTTTGTGGATGTGACTGCATGCTCGAGGGAAATGCTGGATCTTGTAGAGGACTGGAGAGTTGACGAGGACCTAGTGAATTCCGACCACAACGGCATAACCTTCAAAATTAAAACGCAAAGGGACAGGGGAATAGTAATCAGTAGAACAACGAGGGTTTACAATACCAAGAAAGCTGATTGGAATAAATTCACAGAAAAAATTGATGAACTTAAGACACGCGAGAACATAACACACACAGTAATCAAAAATATTAAAGACAAACACGAAATAAATGAAATAGTAAATAGACTAAATATAATTATAACAGAGGCGTGCAATCAAACAATACCGAAGAAAAAATCTAAACAAAAACTTACTGTGCCGTGGTGGTCGGAAGAACTCTCAGCGATGAAGTTGGAAGTCACGACGCTCAAGCGTCGTCACCGACGCGCGGCGCCCTCTCGGAAAGCTGCACTTCTAGAAGAGTACCTGAAAAAGAAAGAAGAATATGAGATTAAGGCTGTGAAGGCTCAAACGGACAGTTGGAGGGAATTTTGTGGGAAGCAGGACAAGGAAGGTGTCTGGGATGGTATCTACCGGGTCTTGAATAAGACATCCAGGCGGGACGAGGATGTTCCATTGGAACACGGGGGAATCGCCCTCGACATGAAAGAATCGGCAAGACTATTGGCAGACACCTTTTACCCGGGGGACTCTGAAAATAATGATACCCAATTCCATAAAAGAGTAAGATACAAAGCCAGCAAAATAAATGAAGGTGAACAACAAACTGAATGCGACCCTCCATTTACAATGCTTGAACTAACTCACGCAATGGAATCATTCAATCCGAAAAAGGCCCCGGGAAAAGACGGATTCACTGCGGATATCTGTGCGAGATTTATAAAGAGTGACCCGGAGCTGTTCCTGGAACTAACAAACAAGTGCCTGACCTACGGATGTTTTCCGGACCTGTGGAAGGAGGCCATGGTAGTAATTTTAAAAAAGCCAGGAAAGGACACATACACAACGCCCAAATCCTACCGGCCTATTGGCCTGCTACCGATCCTTGGTAAAATCTATGAGAAGATGCTAGTTGCCCGGTTGAAACACCATCTCCTACCAAACATGAGCCGACACCAGTACGGCTTTATGCCGCAGAAAAGTACCGAGGACTCCCTCTATGCCCTTATGAAACATATAAAGAGTAAACTATCCGAAAAGAAGATAATCACAATGGTGTCATTGGACATAGAGGGAGCCTTCGACAACGCTTGGTGGCCGGCAATAAAGTTAAGACTGGAGGAGGAAAACTGCCCAGCAAATATCAGGACGGTCATAACAGACTACCTGAATAACAGAAAAGTAACCGTGAAATACGGAGGAGAAGAGGCAACAACGGGTACTAGCAAAGGATGTGTGCAGGGATCGATAGCAGGTCCAATACTATGGAACCTGCTTCTAGACCCGCTGCTCAAAACAATGGAAGGACGAGGGGTCTTCTGCCAGGCGTTCGCGGATGATGTGGTTCTGGTCTTCGATGGCGATACTGCACTCGAAATTGAGGGTAAAGCTCGTGCTGCTCTCGGCTGTGTTGGGGAGTGGGGCAATCAAAATAAGTTAAACTTCGCCGTTAATAAAACTAACGCCATGGTTATTACCAATAAGTTAAAATTTGACACCCCACGCCTCAGCATGGGCGGAAGCAGCATCGAGATTAAAGACGAAATAAAATTATTGGGTGTCATCATCGATAAAAAGCTCACATTCAAAAAACACGTGGGCAGCGTGTGCAGGAAGGCTATCAATATCTTTAAGCAACTTTCTAAAGCGGCAAAAACTAGTTGGGGCCTAAACCCAGATATCGTGAGGATTATCTACAATGCCACCGTGGAACCGGTTATCCTATACGCAGCTAGTGTATGGGCACATGCGGCGGGAAGAATAGGCGTAAGAAAACAGCTCGATGCGGTGCAGAGAGGCTTCGCACAAAAAATATGCGGGGCGTATCGCACGGTCTCTCTGAACTCAGCACTCGTCCTAACCGGGCTGCTCCCTCTCGATC
>OX345696.1:13610000-13940000 GCA_947044815.1 Apomyelois bistriatella | reverse complement strand
CTTGGCCGTTGAGGGCGCCATGGGGTCGCGTTAGCATTCTACCACGACGCCCTCCAGCCTGGCCTTTCGGCCCCAACCAGTGCGCTGGGCAAGAGCCCAGGGCTCCCTAACGATGGCCTCCCTCTGTGAAATAAATATTCCACAGAAGGAGGCCCCCACCTCGGGGTGGGGCATCCGCTCACCATCTAATAAAAGATGGGGGGAGTGCCCCACAGTTTGCAGGACATTGGCCGACAGTCAATAAGACCCGGAATATCAGGGAGTTATTAACTGCCGCCCAGGGTGCACCGTCCCAAATCACTTGTCAACCCGCTCTCTCACCGGATCCGTTTGGATCAAGCGAGAACGCAAAGTTTTCAAGTGACTGGGCACTCGAGGAGGTTTCCTGCACTTAGCACCCCAACCTAACCTAACCTAACCTAACCTAACCTAACCTAACCTAACCTAACCTAACCTAACCTAACCTAACCTAACCTAACCTAACCTAACCTAACCTAACCTAACCTAACCTAACCTAACCTAACCTAACCTAACCTAACCTAACCTAACCTAACCTAACCTAACCTAACCTAACCTAACCTAACCTAACCTAACCTAACCTAACCTAACCTAACCTAACCTAACCTAACCTAACCTAACCTAACCTAACCTAACCTAACCTAACCTAACCTAACCTAACCTAACCTAACCTAACCTAACCTAACCTAACATAACCTAACATAACCTAACATAACCTAACAAACATCTTTAAGTTCATATAGTATCTGCCAACTTGCCCTATTAACCTTTTGCGTATTTAATTACACCCTAAAAGTAGAAATTCAATCGGTTCAGCACAATATTTCAATAGTTATATCTAAAATCTTTAATATTTCATTGTAGAGTCAGTAAATTACATATAAAAAAGTTTCAAATAAAATATTTCACTTACCTTGCTCTGTTTTCTCGTCCTAATCCGGTGTGTTCCATCTGCCTGCATCGTTCGTGACCGTTTAGCGTGGTTCCGCACCTTGTCTTCGTCTCCGAAAAAATCTTCTCCTGTTAAAATTATTAAAAATATCACATTTTTGCTTATTAAAATTTTTATAATCGTCACATCTGCTTTATTTTCACTTTGTATAGTGCAGCTCGACCGCCCGCGTCCATCGACACCGAAATCGCGACGATCGGCTGACAAATTTCTGAAAAATTTGAAATTTTTGAATTTTCATACTAAAAAATCCACCTTAGCTATCCGATACCACTACAGGACAACATCTTTAAGTTCATATAGTATCTGCCAACTTGCCCTATTAACCTTTTGCGTATTTAATTACACCCTAAAAGTAGAATTCAATCGGTTCAGCACAATATTTCAATAGTTATATCTAAAATCTTTAATATTTCATTGTAGAGTCAGTAAATTACATATAAAAAAGTTTCAAATAAAATATTTCACTTACCTTGCTCTGTTTTCTCGTCCTAATCCGGTGTGTTCCATCTGCCTGCATCGTTCGTGACCGTTTAGCGTGGTTCCGCACCTTGTCTTCGTCTCCGAAAAAATCTTCTCCTGTTAAAATTATTAAAAATATCACATTTTTGCTTATTAAAATTTTTATAATCGTCACATCTGCTTTATTTTCACTTTGTATAGTGCAGCTCGACCGCCCGCGTCCATCGACACCGAAATCGCGATGATCGGCTGACAAATTTCTGAAAAATTTGCCCTCCCACCCACCCTCAGTTCATTGGGTATATCAACTTTTTCGCCCACTTTTGAACAAAATTTTTAAAATTTTTAGATATTGCGCTGAATTTGATTAAAAATGGTGCTAGCAAGATCGCCTCCTCGTACGAGGTCGCGTACCCCTCTCCAGCGCCCTTCATCTCCCCCAGCACCGAGGCAATCCACATCCAGCCCCCCTGAAACTCGGCCGACGGCTGCAAGCTTGGTGGATTTTCCTGAGGCGGTCGTCGAGGTCGTTAGGTGGACGCCCCCTCAACCCCCTTTACCCCCTCCAGTTTTAACCCAGTCTGGCACTAGTGCGGCTGGTAATCAGTCAGCCGCCACAGCTCTAACCATTACCACTGAGGCTGTCATCGAATGTCCTAGGCAGACGCCTCCTCCAGTTCTTCTATCCCCGCCATTACCGATTCAAACTGAATCCAACACCATAGTAAACCAACAGACCGTCGCAGCCCCAATTACTTTTGCGGAGGCGATTATAGAGAGCGTCAGAGCTAGGCATGAAAACAATATGATACAACTCAATGACCTGACACCTAGTATCTATAGTTTAGAGACAGCCTTGTCGGGATCTCCCATACCGCCAAACACTACCGCAACAACTAGCGCAGTCAACAAGGCAATAGCGGAACCGGTGCCTGTCGATATCTCATTTGATTCTTCACTGGGAATGGCAGCCCTTGTGTACAGCGACTCAAATTACGAGCTTCATCAAGAATCAATAGAGCTCAACCAGGGGCCCGTTGAGAAGCACAATTCAACGATTCTGGCACGCGTTCAAGAAGCGATTGGCCTTCTGGGCGCGTCCAAGAGCGTGACCAAGAAACAGAGGCATGAGGTCACCCAGATTTTGCTTGACATTGGTGCTAAAACAGAGGCGTTCACCGGCACAATTAAAACTTGCTGCACGTGTATTCCGGCACCCAAAGTTTCTCAGGGATCACAAACGGACCGAGCGCGCGCCTCCAATTACGATGCCCCAAACGCCCCCCCAGTCGGCTCATCCTTGACGGACGAAGCGGTAGATCTCATTCGGGGTACTATTAGAGAAGAGATCAGCAAACTGAGACCGAGCAATTATGCTGCAGCAGTCGCTTCCAGCCAACGCCCCTCCTCCTCTCCTCTAGTAGCCACCTTTGCCCCGCTAGCTGACTCAAACAAGCGCATCTCCCCTCCGCCCACAAAGCCAGCTATGATCATTGCACCAAAAAACAACGCACAGACATCCAGACAGCAGACAATAGAAGCTCTCAGGGAGGGAGTCAATTTCAGGGCGGCAAAATACGCGCCGGCAAGTATTAAGGCCATCTCGAAAAACAAGTTCCGCGTGGAATTTGACAGCGACAAGGATAGGGACGACGCTATTCGGCGCCTCGCGGATTCTGACAAAATTGAGGCTGAGCCGGCGCGTAAATTGCAACCGATGCTTATTTTGAAAGGAATCCCGAAGGAGATTCCCTCGAACGAGCTGCACGAAGTCATCGCTACACAGAACCGAGAGCTCACCCCCCTCATCGAGGGTCCCCTTGACCTACGTCTGCGCTTTTTACGCGACAACAGAAACCCGCAACTGTACAATGCGGTTTTCATGGCCAGCCCTAAAGTTTGGAGGGCAGCCACTAACATGGGCAGAGTTTGTGTTGACCACTTGAGAATCCATATAAGCGACTTCTCCCCGTTCATGCAGTGTTTCAATTGTCTACAGTTTGGGCACACCAAAGCCAGATGCCCGGCCAAAGAGCCTGCCCCGTGTGCCTACTGCGCGACGGAGGGACATACTGCTAGGGACTGTCCTATAGCGGAAAAGAAGGGGGCACCCAGGTGCGCGAACTGCGTCTCACACAACAGGAGGTTCAATGCGAAAAACAACGCCATGCACCAAGCAACTTCATTAGAGTGCCCCAGACTGAGAGCCATGAGGGATAGAATCCTGGACCGTGTTGACTATGGATAGAGACACAATCAATGTATTACAGTGCAATTTAGATAAATCCAAACATAGTCAACACGAGTTTTTGCTATCCTTCATGGCTAGCAGTTGCCAGGTTGCTCTCATTTCTGAACCATATATCGGCTTGAGCAATGAAGTTAAATCCATTCAAGGTATCAACATCTTCCAATTTTCGAACGGTAACGACGTCAAGGCGTGTATCATGGCCAAACCGCAGTGCGGTCCCATGATAGGGCTGGCACAATATTCTACACCGAACCTTTGCGTCGTCCGCCTTCGTGTGGGACATAGGCATGTGCATCTGGTGTCGGCATATGTGGAGCCGGTCAATGACAGAGATGAAACATTAGACAAATTGGACACCTTCTGTCGGGCTGTACGGGGTGACAAGGTTATCGGAGGGGATTTTAATGGTTGGCATCCTAGCTGGGGCAGTCGTACTTCTAACGCCAGGGGCAATGATGTCTGGGAATGGGTCAACGCCAATGATCTGCAAATCTGCAACATTGGAAACACCCCTACTTTCGAAACTGTTACCCATAGCAGAGACAGATCCTCGATTATCGACCTCACAATTGCTTCCGGGGATTTCTTTGATCACATCCTTTGGTGGAGAGTAGACTTGAAAATCTGCCCCTCTTCGCAACACAACGCCATTGCATTCACAATTCGAAATCGACCTTCAGGCTCCAACCAATCGTCTCCTTCTTCAACCTCCACCTTTGAATTCAAATCCGAAAAAGCAAACTGGGCGGATTTCAAGAATGCTCTCCACGAGTTGATAACTGCATCTGACATTCTGGACAGGGATGTCTCAGCAATGAACGGCAGCGAATTGGAAAACATCATCGATGACCTCACTAGGGTTATTCAATCCGCTTGCAGGAAGTCAATGCCCATCTCTGGAGGAGGTCCAAAAGCAAAAGCTCCATGGTGGACTGATGAACTTGAAAAACGCAAGAGAGAGGTAATAGCGTTACACCGCAAGGTCGCCCATGCAAGGCGTCGTGGACTACCTATGGAAGCACTACTTGCTCAAAAACGAGCTATTAAAACACAATATGCAGAAGAAATCAAGAGTCAGTCCACCAAAAATTTCAGAGAGTTTTGTGAATTGCAGACTAAAGAAAACGTCTGGTCTCTCACAAACCGTCTTCTCAAAGACACCACCCCTCGACGGCCTCCCACCTCTCTTAAGACCAGCAGTGGCTACACCACCTGTGGCAAGGAGACTGCCACAGCTATACTGGAATATTTCTTCCCTGGCGACACACCCGACACAGAACGCAGGCACCGTGAACTCGGAGCTTCTGCACATTTGCTCCCTTCCACCGCAAATGATCCCCCTTTCACTGTTGAGGAGGTGCTGGACATTTTAAGAGGTATGAATCCCAAAAGAGCGCCAGGTTTAGATCATCTCACATCGGACATATGTCTCGCAGCAGCCAAATGTTATCCTGAATTAATAACCTGTATCATGAACAGATGTCTTCAGCTTCAGCACTTCCCTAGGCAGTGGAAGGAGGCGTACATTAAGGTCATTCCGAAGCCCGGTAAGGTGGATTCTAGCGCGCTTGATTCTCTCCGACCAATAGGTTTGATATGTGTCTTCGGCAAGCTCTTGGAGAAACTTTTCACCAGAAGGATAACTTATTGGGCGGGAAAAAAGGGTAAGCTGCATCAACGGCAATTTGGCTTTAAGGAGCATACAAATACCGTCGCGGCTATAAACACCGCTTTGGAGCTGGTAAAGTTGGGCAAGTTGCGCAAACAACAAGTGGCGGCTTTCTCTCTGGACATCAAATCCGCCTTCAATAATGCCTGGTGGCCGGCTCTTTTCAATCGGCTTCGGGAGACGGGCTGCCCTCGAAATATTTTCGGTCTTGTCCAGAGTTATCTCGAGGGGAGAAAGGTCGTACTCGATCATGCTGGAGAAAGAGTCACCAGGAGTATGGAAAAGGGCTGTATCCAGGGATCCACCTGTGGCCCCACTATGTGGAACATCATACTAGATGAGCTTCTTGAGGCCACACTGCCGGAGGGATGTCACCTTCAGGCATATGCTGACGATGTATTCCTCGTAGTAACAGCGCCCACACCCGACCGCTTGCAACTGGCCGCAAATACAGCATTGAATATTATTTCTGAGTGGGGGCGAAGTGTCAAGCTGCAATTTGGTCCGCAAAAGACGCAAGCCATTGCATTCACTCCGAAAGCCAAGTCGGCCATAATAACCATGAACGGCACCACAATAAATTTTTCCCCGGAAATTAAATTATTAGGAATCCACATTGATCAAAAACTTACATTTAGGAGTCACGTTAGACAGACCCTGACAAAAGCGACCAAAATTTTTAAAAAATTGTCAACATACACCAGAGCCACTTGGGGCGCGCATCCAGAGAATGTTAAAACAATATATAAACATGTCGTGGAACCCATCGTCACTTACGGTGCTGGCGTCTGGGGACACGCAGCTAGGCTAAAAGTAGTGAAGAAGGAAATGTTATCTGCGCAAAGGGGATTTGCTCTGAGAGCTATAAGGGCCTTCAGAACAGTCTCCACCAATGCAGCCCTAGCACTCGCACAATTTACACCTCTCGACCTGAAGGTGTTAGAAGTAAGTCAGATCGAAAGGGCCCGCTTGACTGGCACATTTGAGTCACTTCCTGATGTTACACTAGAGAAACCCATACCTTCTCACGAACTGCTGCACCCAGCCCGACGTATCACCCTGGAACCTCCACAAATAAATGAAGTGAACACACTCCCTAATCAACAAAACACACACACGGTCAGCAACATACCCAAAAATTACCCACATTCGTACACACAGATATACACCGACGGTAGCAAACACGAAGACGGTTCCGTCGGGGCCGCTTTTGTTTGTTACCAAAACAACAGACCGGACCCTATACACATCAAAAAACTCAAACTACACCGAGGTTGCTCAGTCTTCCAGGCGGAGCTGTTCGCCATTCTCGAAGCTTGTCGCTGGGCCCTATGCCGAAGACTTGCGGATGTGACCATACTATCGGACTCGATGTCTTCGATCAAAGCTCTGGAGGACCGCAGTAACTCTCACCCTCTGGTGAGTGAAATCTTCCAGGTTGTGGCGAGGCATCGAGAGATAGGTCGCATCCACTTGACTTGGGTAAAGGGGCATACCGGCATCGACGGCAACGAAGTGGCGGACCGCGCTGCCAAGGCAGCAGCCCTACTACACAAATCCAATGATTACGATGCCATACCGACATCGTACATCAAACACCTCATACGCACACACACTCACAACACTTGGCAGCACAGGTACACAAGCGAACCACAAGGCTCACATACACGCACACTCCTACCAACTTTAAAGCATATACATACACTCTTCACAAAAACACCCGTAACATTTACACTCACACAATCACTCACAGGCCATGGGTTCCACAGGAGTTACTTGCACAGATTTCATATCATTGATACAGACTCATGTCCCTGCGATGGCACATCCAAGCAAGATCCCGAGCATATAATGAAACACTGTCCTAGATTTGGCGCAAGAAGATCCGAACACGAGCTCTGCTGTAGCATGTTAAATATCGCCGACCCATACAGGCTGACAGAACTGATGACTAAGGAGTCTGCCTTGTTATCATGGGTCGAATTTAGCCACTACGTATTCTCACACATCAGAGAGTTTAATGACAGGGCGGCAAATACTTCAAATCAGTAGTATTAAAAAAAAAAAAAAAAAAAATAAAAAAAAAAAAAAAAATAAAAAAAAAAAAAAAAAAATTATAATATATATATATATATATATATATATATATATATATATATAATGATATATAAATATATGTGAATATAAAGTATTATATATAAATTGAACTTCGCGACTTTTATACCTGTAGCGACTTCATAAGAGATCCAGCTGGACATAAATGCATCAAATAGCAACAAAACCAGCTGGATCTAAAACCTTTAAATATAAAACATAATCAGCGATTCAAATAGAATAAGAAAAAAAAAAAAAAAAAAAAAAAAAAAAAAAAAAACATAACCTAACATAACCTAACATAACCTTTTTTTTTTTTTTTTTTTTTTTTTTTGTTAACGGAGGGGAAATGCATTTACGCACAAAGTGTGGGACTCCTGAGCTGCTAGTCAGCCCAGACTACCCACTAAAACCCCTCCGGCGTTTCCGCACTTGGCCGTTGAGGGCGCCATGGGGTCGCGTTAGCATTCTACCACGACGCCCTCCAGCCTGGCCTTTCGGCCCCAACCAGTGCGCTGGGCAAGAGCCCAGCGCTCCCTAACGATGACCTCCCTCTGTGAAATAAATATTCCACAGAAGGAGGCCCCCACCTCGGGGTGGGGCATCCGCTCACCATCTACTAAAAGATGGGGGGAGTGCCCCACAGTTAGCAGGACATTGGCCGACAGTCAATAAGACCCCGAATATCAGGGAGTTATTAACTGCCGCCCAGGGTGCACCGTCCCTATTCACTTGTCAACCCGCTCTCTCACCGGATCCGTTTGGATCAAGCGAGAACGCAAAGTTTTCAAGTGACTGGGCACTCGAGGAGGTTTCCTGCACTTAGCACCCCAACCTCACATAACCTTTTTTTTTTTTTTTTTGTTAACGGAGGGGAAATGCATTTACGCACAAAGTGTGGGACTCCTGAGCTGCTAGTCAGCCCAGACTACCCACTAAAACCCCTCCGGCGTTTCCGCACTTGGCCGTTGAGGGCGCCATGGGGTCGCGTTAGCATTCTACCACGACGCCCTCCAGCCTGGCCTTTCGGCCCCAACCAATGCGCTGGGCAAGAGCCCAGCGCTCCCTAACGATGGCCTCCCTCTGTGAAATAATTATTCCACAGAAGGAGGCCCCCACCTCGGGGTGGGGCATCCGCTCACCATCTACTAAAAGATGGGGGGAGTGCCCCACACTTTGCAGGACATTGGCCGACAGTCAATAAGACCCCGAATATCAGGGAGTTATTAACTGCCGCCCAGGGTGCACCGTCCCAATTCACTTGTCAACCCGCTCTCTCACCGGATCCGTTTGGATCAAGTGAGAACGCAAAGTTTTCAAGTGACTGGGCACTCGAGGAGGTTTCCTGCACTTAGCACCCCAACCTAACATAACCTAACATAACCTAACATAACCTAACAATTGGATTTTCGAAAATTTTACATCTATATACGAGTGTCGCACATCATTGGACTCGGAAAATTAGCGCCAATTTAAAGGAGTGTGTCTGAGAGAATTTTCTTTCCGCGCCCCATACAAATTTTTTCGAAAAACATACAAATTTTGACTTTTTGATTTTTCCAAATTTTCCACGAACACAGGTTGTTCATATTTTGATCTAACATTGTAGAATTAATTAATCCGCGTAGAAAGAGCCGCTTCTCGGTCTTCTGCATCAATTTTGGAACTTTGTACAGCGTTTTCAAAATTTCAAAAAACTCATTTTCTTAGAAAATTTAAAATTTTTGTACTAAACATTTTTTGATTTTTGAATATCTATATCCGTCTCGCTGAGACGAGTCCGTAGACACCTCGTTTGCGCGGATCGGCCGCATAGAAATCGAAAAATTCGCCCGCCCTCCCTCCCTCCCTTTTACCATCTGGTATATCGACTTTTTGGCTTATCACCAAATAAAGGAATAGTTCAGACACACCTGAAGGTTTTGACAAATTTTTGTGTAGGACCGTTTTGGTGAGCGTGGACCGCGGGTGTTGGTTTACATACTTACCCACTGAAAGCGGCTCTAAACGGATTGACCTGAAACGGGAAACTGAAGTTTTATAAATATTATTTTGACAAATATTGGGCAAGGGCTCCCTTTTAGATTGTGTAACACAGTTTAATTTTATTTGAATTAGACAAGCTAATAAATTAGCCAAAGAAGAGATAAAGTGAGGGCAATTTGCTTATTTTAACAAACTTTTGAAACTCTCTTAAGAAAAATTTGCTAAATTGACTTTATATATAGACGACACATTTTGTAAATTTATCTTAATAAATCTTAATAACAAAAATACTGACCTACATATTTGTGCGTGGAAAGAGCCGCTTCTCGGCCTTCTACATAAATTTTGGGACTTTGTATAACTTTTCGGAAATCTGATATTTTCTGACTCTCTTGGATTAGGAGTGTATTAACATTGATACAACAGAGCGTCTGCTATCTGCACCGCACCTGCAAACAAATCTCTAATAGCACTATTGTGTACATTTTATTTATAATAACTTACGTATATATCGCTACGTATATTGACTATAACTACTCACCTTTTGACGTAGGATATACCCGCAGGACTGTGTTTAAAGCATTGACGCGTCGACAGGACCTGGAACATAAAAAATTACAATTATTAATAAATTTATTATAGAACATTTATGTTAACAAATTAAACATACTTTCAGACCTATTGTATACCTGATTTACACTCAGGTAGACGGAATAGGTGTCGAAAGTACAAAACAACATAGTCAAAATTTTAACAAAATAAATCTTAGCTATAATCCTAATCCCAATAATTTTATTTTATTTAAACTATTTAATATTTTATACATATAATAATTTTTACCGTATTTACAACTTTTACAAATTTAATTTTATAATTTTAACGTATTTTAAATCACTATAAATCTTTGTTTTAGAGCTGTATTTGAAGTACCCTATCAACATGATGCGAACCCCAGTTAAGACCGACCACATTGCAACCAATTCCCAAATATCGCCTTCTAGGACTGTCACTGTCTAGAAGCGATTGTCGAGACACGCTGCCCCGGTCATCTATGAGTCCACCACCACTGGCCTCAATGACAACGCAGGCAGGACCTGCAGCTAAATCGAAACGCACACTTTCCCAGGAGGGACAAACAGCCAAGAAGTACAACGTGGTAGTTCCTATTATTGCACCAAAAACCCCTTATAAAAGCAGGACGGCGGAAGCAAACGCACTTGGACGCGTGATAAGGGAAAATCTGGACAATGTTAGGAACTTAAAATCTGAATTAAAAGCCGAGGTATTTAAAGGTCTCGACATGCTCCTTAAGCTTGTCAGAAATGGCGAAATATCGGGTGAGCGGAGTGTCCCTGTCTCTGCCCCTGTTCCTGCCCCTGTCCTTGCCCCCGTCTCTATCCCCATTTCTGACCAAAACACAAATATATCCACATGTATAGGGAAAATGGAAGAACAAACTAGACTACTGATAGAGAACAATAAAATAATAAATGAGCTAAAGCAGGAAATGACAAGGCAAAGGGAAACTTTGGATGGGATGGCGGTTAAGACGTATGCAGGTGTAGCTGCGAATCAATTAAATAGACATAAGGAAAGTGTAGCGGAAAATAATACGCTACACTCGGTAGTTATTACCTCCAAAGATAGACAGGAAACAGGGGAAAAGGTGCTTGAAAAAGTACGGGAAGCAATCGATGCTAGGGAGGGCTGGATACAGGTGACCAAGGTGCGGAAAGCAAAGGATAGGAAAATTGTGATTGGACTTGAGTCGAGGGAGGAACGAGAAAAATTGAAGAAAAGGTTAGAAGAAAGGGACAGTACCCTCAACGTCGAGGAGGTCAAAAACCGTGACCCACTTCTGATTCTTAAAGGTCTCATGTCATACAATAGTGATGAAGACATTATAAAAGGCTTTAGGAATCAGAATAAGGGGGTTTTTGAGGGCCTCGACGATGAGGAAAGTAGGGTTATTGTTAAATATAGGAGGAAAGCCCGTAATCCCCACACTATCCACGCGATCCTTAGCGTCTCACCGAAAATCTGGCAAAGGGCCACATATAAAGGCACGGTGCAGATCGATCTCCAGCGAGTTGCGGTCGAGGACCAGACTCCGTTGGTGCAGTGTACGCGGTGCCTGGGCTTCGGCCACAGCAAGCGGTTCTGCGAGGAAGCGGCGGATCTCTGCAGTCACTGCGGTGGTCCTCACCTGGGTTCTGTGTGCGCCGATAGGTTGGCTTCAAAACCGCCCAGTTGCATAAATTGCACAAAAGCCAACATAAGTGAAGCCGGGCATAACGCATTTGACCGAGTGTGCCAAATCAGGGCGAAATGGGATGCCATAGCACGATCCACCACAGCGTACTGCTAAGGGCAGCCCTATGGTTCAAATGTGTAAATTTGCTCAGGCTAACTTACAAAAGAAGCGATTAGCAACCCGGGAGATCTGTGTGGAGGCAGAAAAGCGAAAACTGACCGCTGCACTCATTCAGGAGCCTTTCGTTGACGACACCAAAAGGATGGGGAGTAGGCCAGGGATGAGAGTCTTCCAGAAGAACAATAACGGCAACGACAGAGTTAAGGCGGCTATTGCCATATTTGACTCGGAGTTGGTTGTTATACAGCATCCAACTCTGACAACCCTTAACACTGTCGTTGTCGAAATTCAGACTAAAGACGGGAAGCTCGCTCTAGTTTCGTTTTACTATGAGCCAGCTAAGCCAATAGAGCCGTATCTGGAAGACCTCCGAAAAATTGTCTCAACGCTGAAACCCAAGTACCTTTTAATAGGTGGAGACGCAAATGCAAAGAGCTCCTGGTGGGGAAGCCCGATCATAGATCACAGGGGAAGGGACATGGTGGGTACGCTTCATGAGCTGGGTCTTCACATTCTCAACACGGGAAAAGTACATACTTTCGATACATATAGGGCTGGAGTAAGGTACAAAAGTTTCGTTGACGTCACCGCCTGCTCGACGGACATGATGGATATGGTGGAAAACTGGAAAGTGGACGAAAGCCTTGTGAACTCCGACCACAACGGTATAACTTTTGGCATTAAATTACAAAAGATTAAAGGAATCCAAATTAAAAGAACAACAAGAGTTTATAACACGAAAAAAGCAGATTGGACAAAATTTTTAGAAAAGATCAAACAATTAAAAGTAGAAAACAATATCTCACAGGTAGTAGCGAAAAATATCAAAAGTAAAAAGGAAATAAATGAATTTGTAAAAAAACTAAATAAAGTTATTACAGAAGCCTGCAATCAAGTAATACCTAGGAAAAAATCAAAAGAAATACTTACCATACCGTGGTGGTCGGAGGAACTCTCGGCGATGAAGAGTGAGGTCACGAAGCTGAAGCGAAGGATTCGGAACGCAGCACCGGACCGAAGGGAGGCGGTCGTCAGCGAGTACCTGAAACAAAAAGAAAAGTATGAGGTTGAGGCGGTGAAGGCTCAGACTGAAAGTTGGAAGGAGTTCTGCGGGAGACAGGAGAAGGAGGGAGTCTGGGAGGGGATTTATAGGGTGTTAAATAAGACGACGAAGCGCGAAGACGACATACCTTTAGAGAGCAACGGGGTGGCTCTTGATATGAAGGGATCAGCGGAGTTACTTGCCAGGACCTTTTATCCGAGGGATACTAGTGACAACGACGCTCCATACCACCAAGGCATAAGGAACAAAGTAAGCACAATAAATGATGGCGAACATAATCTTCAATGCGACCCACCATTTACGATGCTCGAAATGACCACAGCGTTAGAGTCATTCAATCCCAAAAAGGCTCCTGGTAAAGATGGGTTTACCGCTGATATCTGTTCCAAATTCATCGGGAGCGACCCTGGTCTGTTCCTCGAACTCGCCAACAAGTGTCTGATCTACGGGTGCTTCCCGGACGAATGGAAGGAAGCAATTGTCGTCATGCTGAAAAAGCCCGGGAAGGACTCGTATACAGCACCCAAGTCCTACAGACCTATCGGCCTGCTGTCGATCCTCGGCAAGATTTTCGAAAAGATGTTGGTTGGCCGCCTGAAGCATCACCTTCTGCCCAGATTGAGCAAACGCCAGTATGGGTTTATGCCACAGAGGAGTACCGAGGACTCCCTCTATGCCCTAATGCAACATTTCAACGCTAAATTAAGCGAAAAGAAAATTATAACCATGGTTTCATTGGACATAGAGGGAGCCTTCGACAACGCCTGGTGGCCGGCAATAAAACTCAGGCTGGCAGAGGAGGGATGCCCCGTAAACATTAGAAGGGTAATCGACGATTACCTCGAAAATCGAAGAGTAACGGTTAAATATGGCGGCGAAGAAACCACAACCGAAACGAACAAAGGCTGTGTCCAGGGATCGATAGCAGGACCTATACTTTGGAACCTTCTCCTGGATCCACTACTCAAAGATTTAGAAAGGCAGAACATCTACTGCAGTGCCTTCGCCGATGATGTCGTCCTTGTTTTCGACGGGAATACCGCGCTCGATATCGAGAGACAGGCGAACAGCGTACTCAGACAGGTTGAGGAGTGGGGCGTCCAAAATAAACTGAGGTTTGCGGTCCATAAAACCAATGCAATGGTACTGACCAGGAAACTCAAGTACGACGTCCCGCGGCTCAGCATGGGGGGAGCTGTTGTCGAAACAAGAGACGGCATCAAGCTGCTTGGTGTAACATTTGATGCCAAACTCACATTCAATAAACATGTCGCCAATGTGTGCAGAAAGGCCATAAATATATACAGGCAGCTCGCAAAGGCCGCAAAAACAAGCTGGGGTCTGGGTCCCGACATTTTAAGAATTATTTATAATGCCGCGGTGGAACCCGTAATACTGTACGCGGCGAGTGTGTGGGGTCGCGCGGCCGAGAAAATCGGGGTACAACATCAACTGAATGCAGTGCAACGCGGTTTCGCCCAAAAAATGTGCGGGGCCTATCGCACGGTCTCTCTTAACTCAGCACTCGTTCTGACTGGGTTGCTTCCGCTTGATCTCCGAATACGCGAGTCCGCTTTAATGTATGGGATCAAGCGGGGGGCACCTCTTCCGGGGATGGGTGACGGAGAGATCGAGCGAATGGCCCCAGTTATAGGCTCTGCCTATCCAGCAGAGCGTGTCGGACTGGAGTTTCTCTGCTTGGTAGACCAGCTACAATTGGAGGAGAATAGTGTTTTTGACGTCAAAATTTATACTGACGGCAGCAAGATTGACGGCAAGGTGGGCGCCGCCCTATCCATATGGAGTGGTGAGGAAGAAACTGCTGCCGTCAAGCTCTGCTTGCCGTCATACTGCTCGGTATACCAGGCGGAGCTCCTGGCGATATGTGAGGCGACGAGGAGAGCCATAACACTCAACGCGGACACCTTTGGGGTTTACAGCGACTCTATGTCAGCCCTACAAACAGTAACTAACTGCACTTCCCTCCACCCGCTAGCCGTAGAATGTAGGGAAAATATAAGGACCATTTCCCTACAAAACAGGACCATGAAACTGTTTTGGGTCAAGGCACACGCGGGTTTGGAGGGGAACGAAAGGGCTGACCAACTCGCTAAAGAGGCCGCTGAGGGCCCCAGAGGTGAAACGAACTACGACCTGTGTCCGGTCTCATACATGAGGCGAATTCTACGCCAGGATTCGTTGCGTGTATGGGACCAAAGGTACAGCTTGGGCGATACCGCGGGCACTACCAAGATGTTTTTCCCGGCAGCATCAACTGCATACAGAACCGTGCGGAAGTTAAAGCCGATGGGGCTAATAACGCAGGTTCTCACGGGTCACGGCGGTATCGCGGCATACCTCCACCGTTTTAAATGTCGGAGCAGCCCGGCCTGCTCATGTGATCCCCAAGCCGAGCAGACGGTGCTTCATCTTCTGGGTGACTGCCCGATATTTGGAGAGAAAAGGTTGGAAATAGAATCGAAATTAAAAGAAAAAATAATATTGGAAAATTTGCCTAAATTAATAAAAGAAAATTATTTTTTGGAATATTGTAGAGGAATTTTTAGGACAGTTAACAAAAATAATGGAAAGAAGTTTATGACAGGGTAGTTTAAGTACAGATAAAATTGAATAGATTAAATTATGGAACAAAAATATATCTAAGTAGAAACAGGCTTGGGCTTTGTCCGAGGTACTACGATAAAATATATAAAAAAAAAAAAAAAAAAAAAAACATAACCTAACATAACCTAACATAACCTAATGAACCCTGAACCCTGAACCCTGAACCCTGAACCCTGAACCCTGAACCCTGAACCCTGAACCCTGAACCCTGAACCCTGAACCCTGAACCCTGAACCCTGAACCCTGAACCCTGAACCCTGAACCCTGAACCCTGAACCCTGAACCCTGAACCCTGAACCCTGAACCCTGAACCCTGAACCCTGAACCCTGAACCCTGAACCCTGAACCCTGAACCCTGAACCCTGAACCCTGAACCCTGAACCCTGAACCCTGAACCCTGAACCCTGAACCCTGAACCCTGAACCCTGAACCCTGAACCCTGAACCCTGAACCCTGAACCCTGAACCCTGAACCCTGAACCCTGAACCCTGAACCCTGAACCCTGAACCCTGAACCCTGAACCCTGAACCCTGAACCCTGAACCCTGAACCTGAACTGATAAAATCCTACATATTTCGATTATAGCAAAACCATAGCGTGATGTTAATTTTAGCAGCGCCATCTATTGGCAATTTAGAAGATTTTAATTTTATTTTTTTTTATGACGATACCTTTGTGAACACTAGCGCTACCATTAAAAGTGGCCGTTTTAGGCAATATTGCAATTTGTTATCTATAGTTGCAATATTTTAATAAAAATTTAAGTATGTTAATTAAAATCCATACTAATATTATAAATGCGAAAGTCTGTCTGTCTGTCTGTCTTTCTTTACAGTGAATATTGATGTTTGATTTGAAAAGTATGTGAGATGTTTGTAGATTAAGAGATAGAATGTTTCTTAGTACTGACGGAAGTACTTTTTTTTTTAAATAAAATGTTTCCTTTGTTGATTAGATTTATTTTTGTTAATTTGATTTACCCAGGCATAACACCCTAGCCTGGCGGGAAGATCTTCCCTTTGTGGCGGTCGAGCATAACACTATCGCTCCCGTCACACTCTCCAAAGTACTATTGATCATATCGTAGCCCCAGTAGTAATAGTAGTTTTTGGCTGTCGGTCTAACAAAATGTATAGCACTGTTCGAGCTGATCTTTGATACGGTCAGTGTTGGATCGCAATGACCTTTTACCGGTTCTTAAATCATCTATCGTCAATCACTTATCTATCATTTGAGTCAGAATTCTTCATGAACGAAGTAGAGTTGATAATCATGTTTTTTTTTATTTCATATGTCACCGCTAGATGGCATACGTTATATTTATCTAGACACGCGGCAGCGTGTCAAGCCAAGTTCAAGCAAAGGAACTGGCTAGCCAGCGCCGAGTGTAATATTACACGAACCACTTGGTGCCACTTTTGACCCTTCTATAACTCGAAACCTCTTTAATGTAAACACATAAAACTACGTGTGTTTAATAAGATCCATCAGGACATGTAGAAGCCCAAATTTCATGAAGCTAGCTCAAACGGTTATAAAGATATGAAGGTCAAAAAGTTGTAAATTTTAGCACTGACTGACTGACTTATAGTACCTAAACCTAACCTACTTCCAGATGACCTAGAAGGATGAAATTTAGAATCCAGCTCGGAAATTGTGTGTAAGCGTAGGAAAAAATCAAAAAATAAAAAAAAGTCAAAAAATAAGTGGTGTCCCCATACAAAAAACTTGTAATACCTACGCGCTAAACAACCGGCCAACAACGGTGTGTCGTCAGCGGTGCGCGGCAGCACACCAGCCAATCAGCGTCACGCTCTGACTTATGGTACAAAATTTTAAGCGGTAGCGATTTACTTAAAATTTAGCGGGTCGGTTGGTTTATACCTGCATAGTAGTTATAGTCCACGGCTCACTAAATTAACAAAGATCAGTGCCCAAGATTCGTTTCTCTGATTTCTTTTGAAAATAAGAAATAATATTTTAAGGTATAAATTTGTTAGTTCGAACTCTTTGTACCCTAAAAAAACTCCAATGTGTATGTATACCAAGGTCAAGGCAATAGCGAAGTCTTATTGGTACCGATATATGTATGTATTGACTAGTCTAAGAATGCTGCTTGAACTCGCTCGCGCCTTGCACTTGTGCGCGGCTCGCAGCGCTATACGACTTAAAATGCGAACGAACCAAAGTATGCTCTTAGCGGCGCTCATTCGCGCCAGCGTCCTCGTTATGCCCGGTTGTTTAGCGGAAACCCACCTATTAGATTGCGTTTAATGCTGCGTCGTTCGACTAAATTTATTTGAGTTATAGCTGGAATAGTCCAGATATAAATTATTCCTTTTTAGTATTGTACTTTAACGGCATTTGTGAGTTATTTAATATTACGTAAATCGTTTCTTTCTTAACCTCATTTGTTTGTAGCTCTTTTAGGTTAATTTGTCACGCAAAAAAAAACATCAAATAGGAATACTTGCCTAGTTTTCTTTACAAAAAGTAATGATATCCCACCGAAAACATAAATGTAAAAAACGAGAGCCAAGTTCAATACAAAAATTATGCTTGGCGGTGAGCTTCGCCGCAAAAAGAACGGCGATCTAAATGAGTGCCAAGTTCTATGCAAAATCGAAATATGTTTTTATAGGAACAAAATAACATTATGAACAAGTATTAAACTCTATTTCTTTGCTTTATTAGATACCTATAACAATTGCTGTTATTTAAAAATGTGAGATCTTGAAGTAGGTCAGATTTGACTTGGCCAGTTTTCATTACATTAGTCATTTTATAAAGTTATTCAACATTTTAATTGTGTTAAAAACTGGCCAAGTCAAATCTAACCTACTAAGCATAATTTTAATTACTCCAGAATTGTATTATATAGTGTGTAACTCAGTGGAGTTACACACTACATAATACAATTCTGATAAAGACATGACTATCTCCATATTTTTAGATAAGGTAGATTAGAGAAAATAATAAATGCCAAGAAAAAAATTAACAATATTTTATTTACATTTGAAGTACAAATTACAAATTATTATAGTTATCTGCACTTTATAATTGATAGTTATAATTAACACAAATCTCGAAACAAGTTTCAGGTAATTTAATAAAAGATTTCGGAAACTAGTCTCACACAATAACAGTTTTTTCTACCGTACATAAAGAGCATAAAGTTAAACTGATAAAGATGTTTGTACCTTACTGAAACAAGGATATACCTCTGTTATTGAGATGGATGATATTACGATAGGCGCAGAGATATCAAATATTTATTGATATTAACATTATTTACATATTTTTATAAAAAAATACATACGTAATCATCAATTACTTTGGCTTAAAAGTATTAATATCATATAATTAGAGAAATAGAACAGAAAAATTATATAAATAACTTAACTAAGTATTTGAAATAATAAACTATGTGATTCAGTAATATGTACGAGCTGGCTACCACTACTTTACAGTATATTTACACTGGCTACACAGTAGCATGACTCAAGCATACAAACACAAAGACAGACAGAGCGGACCCCATTGGCGGCTGGATAAGGATGACATAAAACAGATTGATGTAGGTACAAAGTGTTACTATTAATTACTAATTAAAGCTTTAGACAATGTTTGAGAAAACAATGTGATTTTTTTGGAAAATCTGAGAGTTCTGAATTTAAACAAAATTAAGGATATTATCATCTTTTAAGTATAAATTTAAAGACAATTTTATAAAATTATATAAATAAAGAGCCTGTGCCCCTAGTATGAGTTTTTCTTAATGCAGACGCTAGCGACTGCGTTAGCGATTTAGTATGGCAAACCTGTAAAGCGCCTCTGGCGGATAGTAAGGCAACTAAGAAATTCCATACAAAATCCTAACGCAGTTAAAAACGCTAGCGTCTGCGTTAAGAAAAACTCACACTTGGGGTACTGTTAGTGACACAGGTGGTGTCACAAGTTTAAGACAAAATTTCATATAATTATCATTGCCAAAAATAAAATTTTAAATGGTAAATAACAGTTTGCCGCCTTGGTAACTAGATTTTATCAAGGAAATGTAAGTGGAGCTTTAAAATATTCAGTATGTACGTATAGTACAAACAACAATTTTACGGAAAAGTAAAGAATGCGTGACCATTATCGTATAATTTTTCAGTTACTTTCCAAGTCTAAACAGATCTTTAACTTTAAAGCAAGATTCGGTAAATACTGTAATCTAAAACAATACGCGATCTTGCCATTCGTAGTTTGAGTCTCTGTGATTACATTTACACAATATATACATAAGAACGATTGAAGAAATTAGCTACTTTAAAACTGACGTTACGTTATCCCTGTAACGGCGCTTGTTGAGGAACTGTAAAGCCGTCTTCTCACGAGGCAAGCAACCATCGACTATATACATACATGAATTCAACACATTCTGTTGATAGTTCGAGACTTTCAAACACCCTCAAAGCTATCCATGAATTGGAGAAACTTATAGTCAACAGCCATTTGCCTAATGAGACCAATGTCTTCCTCTATTTTCATTTGCGCCATATTGCGTAATTACTAGAAAAAACGCATGCATTTTAAATATAATATAAATCAAAAATATATTTTCCGTAACACCTTTTACAAAATTAAAATTGTTACTAAATCATTTGTAAAATTAAAATATTGATCGATACCTTGACTTGAAATAAAAACAAACAAGTATACCTATTATATTGGCTCAATCAAATAATACAAATTAGTTAATTTAGCCTAACTTAATAGTAATAATTACATTCTAAGGATGTCATTATAATCTACGTCCGGAATATAATACAGTCTTTTGGTAATTCCTATACTTATCAATATTTTCAGACGTTAAATTTTATTTCGTTAGTCAACTTAACGATAATTTAATAATTATGAACTTTTAGGGCATAGGGCAAATCATTGGCGAAATATTTTATAATAAAAAGTAATCACCGAGTAATATACGTATCATGTTAAAATAATCAAGCTTAACAAATTAGAAAAAGAAAATACAATTTTAATTAATTTAAAAATACTTTCACACCAAATTAACTATCAATTTTAAATTAGGAAAAATAAAAATGATAGTTATTATAATTGTTCGCAATAAATTATAAAAGATTATCAGCAAATAGGTATATTATTTTAAAAATCATATCTTTGATGAAGATGCCACACGTTGCACATTGGGGCTAATTGATGCCGCGGGTCACGCGTGGCCCTGCTAGATGAACACACCCGAGCACGCTGCGCCGGGCTTACACGGGCAGGTCGTTGTCGACATCAAGCCGCCGCCGCACCCACTCCAATACGGCCTCCTGTAATATGTTACATTCATGTCTTAAAATATTGTTACTTAGATTAATCAAGAATTTCTTACTTAGATAAATCGAGAATCATTGTAAAGTGTATATTATTTTGTTTAACAATTCTAGTATAAATAGCTCAGTCTCATTTGTATATGTTACAGTCAAAACTCATATCCACATCCAGTCAAAACCACTTGACTGGATGTGGATATGAGGCAAAACTATTTTAACAAAAATTAGGCAAAACTATTTTGACTGCAAAAATTACTCAAAAATGTATTAATTAAGGGTTAACTAAGGTGTCAGACACTGGAAGTAATCTACATCAGAATTCTTGGTCTCATACCCTAGTGAGTGGTCTACATTACGGTGTCAGACACTGGGCGTGGTCCACATTTAGGTGTTATACAATAGGTAGTAGCATAGAACTAGGAACGCGGCTCTAATAGAAGTAGCATGACAAGCTAAACTGTCTTACCACTCATACACGATATTTACGTGTATGCCATTCCATAATATGACGTGTATTTGGTGACGGATCCCCCCTCCTACCCTCCCTTACCTCAGCCCTTACCCCCCGCATTAGGCGCGCACGGTTCCCATACATTTAATGTCATATGTTATATCTATTTTAAGTGACGCAAATTTTTTTTTAATCTATGGGTAGTAGTCTACATTACGGTGACAGGTACTAGGCGTTGTCCACATCTCGGTGTCAGACAATAAGGTGTAGTATATATTACGATTTCAGATACTGGGTGTGGTCCACATCTCGGTGTCAGACATAAGGGCGTGGTTCAACGTCTCGGTGTCAAACACTAAGGTGTGGTCTACATTATGGTGTCAGTCTCTGGGTGTGGTCTACATTACGATGTCAGACACTGGGCGTGGTCCACATCTCGGTGTCAGACACTAGGCATGGTCCACATCTCGGTGTCAGACACTGGGCGTGTTTCACATCTCGGTGTCAGACACTAAGGAGTGGTCAACATTACAGTGTCAGGTACTGGGCGTGGTCCACATCGCGGTGTGAGATAATAAGGTGGAGTCTATATTACGGTGTCAGGTACTGGGCGTGGTTCACATCGCGGTGTCAGATAATAAGGTGTAGTCTATATTACGGTTTCAGATACTGGGCGTGGTCCACATCTCGGTGTCAGACATAAGGGCGTGGTCCACGTCAGACACTAAGGTGTGCTCTACATTATGGTGTCAGTCTCTGGGTGTGGTCTACATTACGATGTTAAAGACTGGGCGTGGTCCACATCTCTGTGTCAGATACTGGGCGTGGTCCACATCTCGGTGTCAGACACTGTGCGTGGTCCACATTTCGGTGTCAAACACTGGGCGTGGTCCACATCTAGGTGTCATACACTAAGGAGTGGTCTACATTACAGTGTCAGGTACTGGGCGTGGTCCACATCTCGGTGTCAGACATAAGGGCGTGGTTCAACGTCTCGGTGTCAGACACTAAGGTGTGGTCTACATTATGGTGTCATTCTCTGGATGTGGTCTACATTACGATGTCAGACACTGGGCGTGGTCTACATCTCGGTGTCAGACATAAGGACGTGGTCCACGTCTCGGTGTCAGACACTAAGGTGTGGTCTACATTACAGTGTAAGACACTGGGTGTGGTCTACATTACGGTGTCTGCTAGTGGGCGTGGTCTACATCTCGGTGTCAGACATAAGAGCGTGGTCCACATATCGGTGTCAGATACTAAGGTGTGGTGCATTACGATGCAGTTAATTCTCTTTTTATTATTGATCTAAATCAAAATCTTAATCTACTGCAAATATGTTATTTAAATATATTGATGCTAAAGTTATTAAATACATAAAATCATTTATCCAAAATAATTTGGTCCTTGCAAAAGTTATTAAATACATAAAATCATCAGAAAGCAATAACTATGAGTTATTTCGGCACGTGGGAGGGGGATGAAGCGTCCGAGTATGAATGAAAAAAATATTTTCAAGTCATGCGCATACATTTTTTGTAATAGACTCTTACCAATAATTGTGTTAGAGCAATAACTCCAAACGCCACCACCAAAATCAAGACGAAAAAGACAAAATCATGATATTATATTAGAAAATCACGAAAAGTTAATATAAGATTTTGTGATTAAACAATGCAAAAATAGATTACATAATATATAGAGTTGGAGCCAAATCCTCCCATCTTTATAAAAATAAATACACTAACAGTTACTTGGACATGCAAATTACAGGTATCCGAAGTGTTTTTGCTTTCCTATTTTTGACCACTTAAAAGTTTTTTTAAATCATAGATTTACAAAAAGTTACGATAGGTTAGAAGACAAAAAGCGGGTAAATGTAGGGACGGGTGCGAAGTGCGGGGAGCGGGGTGCGGGGTGCGGTCAGTCGTGGTGGCGCGAGTGGTGTGCGTTGTCGTTGTAGTCGTCGTAGTCGCGCGGCGGCTCGAGCTCGTCCTCGCGGTCGTACTCCTCCCCCGCTTCTCCTTCCCCCTCGGGCTCCTCCTCCTCCTCCTCCTCCACGTCACCGCCCACCACGGACTCCCGAGGAGACACCACGCCGAGATCCTGTGTCCATGTGTTAGTTCTACAGTGTTAGATATCACGCTCTCTACCCCAAAAATATAAAACCAAAGCGATTCACAAAAGCTAGACCTGACATTTTTTATTAATTTTGTGATAAGCGGAAAAAATATAACATATTAACGACACGTGAATAAAATATAGTATAGTAGTATGTCTCTGCTTAATTTTTATAAAAAAATGGTTGAAAAGGCTAACTATGAACTGTTGCGAAATAAATGATTCTTATTCTAAAAATGATATTCCAATTTATACGTTTAACTTCTATTATCGATATAAATGTGAGATCTAGCTAGATGTTACTATGTTAAACCCAATCAAAAATACACATTACACCGACCCAACAGTCATTTAGTTTTTAGTTGTAAATGTATGTGTTTACCTTGTTAGGCCTCCAGCCGCAGCCGGGCAGCGGCAGCCCGTCGGGGCCCAGCGGGCACGGCGCGTCCAGCCCCGGCACGCCTTGCTCGCCCTTGTCCCCTTTGTCACCTTTTCGCCCACGTTTGCCTACGGGGCCCTGAAAGTTACGGCATACAGGTTAATCTTCAAATTAATATCATTCATTTAAATTATAAAAGATATAAATTGATGTGCAAGAGTTCGTTAGTTAAACATGCTATTGTGATATGGTTTTCATGACGGGAAAATTAGAACAATGCATGAAGCTTAGTGCGAGCGAGATCGCCGACGATCACTTACGGGCTCTCCTTTGTATCCTTTATCGCCCTTCGGACCCTAGAGAGAGATAGCGAAAATTTTAATTAAACCGAATCGATTATAACGAATTTTTAGTATCCATAAAATTATGTACAAACTGACCTCTTGTCCTGGTATGCCGTCCGTTCCCTGTAAGAAATTAAAGGTTAATATTGATGTTAGTACTTTAGTTGTTAACTAAAACACAAGAGTAACCATTACAAGCGATACATACTGGTAATCCAGGGTCACCTCGTTCTCCCTTAGAGCCCGGCTCTCCTTGCGCACCCTGGCAAATATTTTTTATTAAAACATAAGTTTGAAATCTAAGTAAGTAGTAATTTATGTTTAGGCATAAAGTCAGCGTCAAATTAATATCTTAATTAAAATAATATAGATGCTTGCGTGCAGTCTCTTTCAATTTACGAGTAGTTCACTCTTATTTAGAACACCTAACATTTAATCACAACATGGGTTTCATATTATTATAAATTCAAAACCCATATTACCGTGACCAATTATTATTACGATAACTTTTACTTATCACAATGTGTTTTAAGCCTTTCTCATTCGTAATTTTTACCTTAGGAATAATAATCTGTGAAATTAAAGTTTTAGAATAACTGATGGATGATAATTAGGCACGAATAGAGTTGGATCTATGCCTTATCATAAGGAGCGGAATCAGAGTAACTCACCTTCATGCCGTCGAGTCCGGGCGGGCCCTGCGGAATAACGCACAAGTGAGCTGGGCGCCACTGTTCGCCCGCGACACCTGGCGTCGCTAGGCGACACCAGGAGACAGCGGGCGACAGATCACATGCTGCGGACAGTGGCGTGCGATGTGGCGCTCTCAGCTTGTTCCGGCATGCAGCAGTCCAGAAAACGAGTACGTTCGAAAAGAGAACAAGGTTCACCGAATGCAGAAAAGGAAAGTTCCAAGAAAAAGACGAGTTGCACAGCATGCAAATATTTATTTTCATCCAAAATAATTTGTAAACAACAATATCTTACGCTCTTGTGACGTATAGTACAAATGACAACTTTTGATTCTCATAAAAAAATTAAGTCCTTAACAGTAAACTTATCAAGTCTAACTTAGCAAAGAGTAAGAAGCGCGCTGACATATTTATATTGAACCACCTGTACATACATTTGTTTCTTTTAAGATGTTTCAAAAATAATACAAATTATTATTTAAGTATCATTATAAACAAGGACTGGCTCAAACATTTAGTATTACTTTCTCAGTTGAAGAGTAAACTACAAACAAAACCACTTGCATGTTCATTTTTATTAGTATAATGAAGGACTAAAATATATTTTATGGAATGTATATTGGCAGATATTAATGTCAGGTTATCCTATCTAAAATGCTTAACCTACTGTGTCAAAAGTATTTTGTACATTCTGTGTAGTGAAGGCCGGTGAGGCATCGCGAGTCATCGCAAGAGAGAATGACATCAGATCATAGGAAATAAAAACAATAGTTTTACTATGAGATTGCATGTTGTGATTAAGGGTAAGATGAAAGTCATATAAAATACTGTGGCAAAGAGTATTTATATAATGTAATTCATCTATTGCCATCTAATCGCGATGCCGCAGTGGACTGCACTTTAATTTCCCACTCATTAATTATAGTAGAAATTGATACAATAGATATGACGACATAATATTAGTATAATACATCAAGAGAACGAACAATAAGAGAGTGATGAAAAGGTCAATACGCACAAGTCAACATTAAGGTAGGTACATTAAGTTACAAGATGAGGCGGGCGCAGGGCCGCCGCCACCGCGCCCCCTCGGGACGGTCGCTCCGGGCGCCGGCGGACGCGGGCAGCGACGACGCGACACCGCGCGAGAACACGCGACAACACGCGATACCTCGCGACATCGCGCGACACCGCGCCGCCGCAGCTCGCACTGACAACGAGGCGGCCGCCCGCACGCCGCCGCCACGGGACGAGCGGCGAGCGGCCGGCCGACGGCTGCCGAACTGCGTCGGCTATACATTACACTTACCATACTAAGTATACAGGATTAAGGGGAAATTCAATTTAATCGTAATAATTTATAAACAGGCAATTAGGCGTAGAATCTAACAACTTGGACAATAAATACTTATAAATCGATACAATATGAAAGATATGACGAGCGAGACGTATTTAGTAAACGACAATTTTATATTTTTACCGTAAATCTAGCATATCACATACAAGTACCTATACGAGGTGTATGATGTCTGTTTATATCCGTACCTACTGAGGTATCACTTACTTTACTTGGCACCCAAACTATACGCTGAACTTTAATTCGCCAAATATACAAATAATATTATGTTCTTACTTACATTATTTAAAAATAGTCACTCTGATCGTTGATTTATTTTTTATATTTCATAAAGTATAAAAGATTATGATACAAATTCATTTAGATTGTAAAGTTAGGTCCATGATCTTAAGACTATCCAAGCGATATTTAATTTTATTAACGATATCTAATTTCGTCGCAGTTCTTGGATAAGTGGCTTAGAAGCATAACGTTTAATGTCTTACATAGACTAGTTATCATAGAAATACTGGTGTATTGTCTTACTTTTCTGTAAAAGCTGAATGTACAATTCCTTAGTAGTACATAATGACAGCAGTATCTTTGCATGCTCGAATTTCTTCTGAGCCATAGTTAGTGTACATAATATTATATTAGTAGTACTCCCTGACTAGACTTAATGATAACGCTAACAATACTTAATTCTATTTAGGCTAAACTATACAAATGTATTTCTTTTGTTGGCAGTAGTACTGACAAAATAACAAAACAATGATAAGACGTATAATACATACTTACTGCTAAATTAATGAAAAATACCGTCTTTACATGATTTGTAACACTTAGCCTAGGTTTGGTAACATCTCACTGTAAACTATGCAATAGTTTCTAGGGATTCAATCTAAGCAAGTTTCGTACAAATTTTACATTTGAAGTAAGTGTCGCCGGACGGGCCGCGTCTAGTGTGCTCGACGCGCTCGGTGAGCTCGGCGTGCTCGGCGTGCTCGCTGTGCTCGGCGTGCTCGCGCCGCGCCGCGTCACTACGTGAACGCGAAGTCCGGCGGCCAGCGGTTCTCCTGCGCCCACACCACCGCCCGGGTTAGTAACACACAACCACACCAATACATCTACAGTTATAGCTCATTTAATGCCTTGGTTTATGTATCCAATGTAGTGAAAAATAAGGTTAATTTTATGTGATCAGTATAATAAAGATATATTTTATTGGTCGTAGAATGTAAACATGTAGTATTTTAAGTGATTTTTGACGGACTGCTAAGTATCATGTTGGCAAAGTCTTGTTTCATAAACCAAAGCTCCAGGTTATGAGCAATTCCATGCCTTGACTATCTACTGAACGGATATTGTGAACTATTTACATACCATACATACATTATCAGTTGTTATGTGACCTATAATCTACTGGTCAGTATTATTTTGTTAGTGGATTAATTATCTGAATGCATTAAGACTCACTAGTACGAATAGTAATACAACTTACCCGTGAACCTATTTCACCCGGCCGGCCTTGCTCGCCCGGCAAGCCAACGGGGCCCTGAAATTTTTTTTTCTACGATTACTAAATTATATAACGATATTTTACAATAGTTTTGTAAAATAATAAAGAAAGCCCTCCAAAATGCCGACTGGTAAGAGAAGGCGCTGGGAAGGGAACGGTGGAGAGCTATGTTGTCGGAGACCAAGATCCTCGTTGGGTCGCTGAACCATCGCAGTAAATAAGTGAAATAAATATTTCTTAATAAGATTTTATTTTAGTGTACAATATCAAAGCGAAGTGACATATTTAAACTTACCGGAAGGCCCATAGGTCCCGCGTCTCCCTTCTCTCCTCTCTCGCCCTGGAAATAAAAAAAAAAAATATGTATTGTGATATCACGAAAACCATAGAAAAACAAGCTCTTCTATATATTTTAGATGATGGCTCGATGACAAACATACATTACGGGTAGCATAACATATTTCGAGAAATGCGATACAGAGGCCCATAAAAATTATTATTATGTAAAAGGTTTAACGTTATAATACATAAATTCCTTTCAAGAAGTTCTTAAGTCAGTAATAAGAACTAATTTTCTCGTGTAATTAAAGATTCAGGAAGTTTAATATGTAAGTAGATAGAAGTAAGCCTACATCACAATTTTTCACTGTCTCAAAGTTTGACTATCAAATATTGCTATACCAATGTATATTATAATTTATATAAAAAAGCAAGTTATACACAAATGTAGAAATAAATTAAAAAGTACCGCCACTTACCGCTTTCCCGCGTATGCCGGGCTCGCCCTTGTCGCCCTTGATGCCGGGCGGGCCCGCCACGCCGGGGGCCCCCGCGGGGCCCGGCGCGCCCGGCGGACCCATCATCTGTACACGCAATATACTGTTATTCTACTAGTCATCATAATTTTTTAGTTTTTTGTATCTTCTCTACTTTACCCACTAATTAGATACAGTACCGCTGTCTTATACATATAAGTTGGTATCACAGTAACTGTTAGTCAGTTACGTGCGGAGTGCGGAGTGCGGACGTGTGCCAGACTTGGCAATGATAGTTTATGTCTTAAAATATTATAATTTTAGAGTTTTCAAAATATAACATTTATGTATTTTTTTTCTAAATTTTACATACATACAATATAGTCACGTCTTTTCCTCTTACGGGGAAGATAGAGCCTAAGGTCATAAGACCTTAGGCCACGTTTAGCATGATGGTAGTTGAAACAACCCAACACTTGTATATTGTAATACTTTTTATTAAAAAAAATAAAGATCTATAAAATTGATTTTCTCAAATGTAAATAACCAAAGTCTAGTCCATAAGAAGAATAAGTAAATTACTTGATAAAATTATTTATGAACTTTAAACAAACCTGTAACACATTCCACAAACACGAACTTAAAACAAATTAATGTTTGAAGTACATATCGTATTTTTTTACCTTTCTTGACAGGTAACCAGGGCGGCGATTCTGCTAACGGTAAGTCAAAATCGTGTCAAAATAGTGTTTCAATTGTAGTGCTTTTTACACACTATTTACAAGAATTATGACAGTATGATGTGATGTGAATGTAGTGTGGGTTGTGGCTATCAGAAGTGATGCAAAAAAAATATACATTTCTTGTAACTAGTGTGTAAAAAAGCAGAACAATTGAAACACTATTTTGACACGATTGTGACTTAACGTTAGCAGAATCGACACCCAGTTTATATGACTGTAACACTACTTAATAGTGTCAGACTAGTTATATAAGCTAAGTCAGATGACTTTTTTAGGTAGCTAAAAATATATTAACTAGACAGTGTAGACCACACACACTATAAAAAAGAAGCTATGTAGCAACATAGAGATCATTTTTTTATTTTGAGTTATTTAATGAATTTTTATACATTTTTTTAATTAGAGTTTTTTAATGCGATATGTTAAATGTTATTAAACATATAGATAGGCTCAACTATATATAAAAACTATATAAAAAGGCTTTAATAATAATAAAAAATATATAATCTTTTATTTTTTTATTTGTTTCGGCTGTGCTTTGATTGACTTTATTCTTTTTTTATGTAAATTGATAAACCATTGTTAGATTATTAACTATTTTACGAATGAACTTGTCTAATGGAATTTCAAACATGGAGTAGATTATTTTACACTATTTTTTGTGTTACTTGTATTTGTTTTAGTGTCTGTGGCAATTCAAATAAACCTTCTCTTTATAAAAGAAATCAAACTTACAATTTCATGGCCGTATAGCTCGTAGCCAGTACCGTCTCCCTGTAAATTCAACAGTGGGCATAAAGATTAACAGTTCCCATCAGATCATATTTTTGTATCATAATAAAAATACATATATATATATATATATATATATATTGTGTACAATATAAGAGGAATAGTAAGTAAACTGGCACGGTTGTTCATTTATATACGAAGTTAAAAATACAAAAAAATTAAGGTTCAATGAATAAACCAGTTTACTCATAATAAAATAATAAGTTAAAGGTATTATTTTTCAAATAGTCAATTATAGTAAATAGAGTCGATAGTCACCTGTCTTCTCCTCAGCTTCCTGTACTTCTGGTATCGCCGCCGCCGCGCATGAAACAACACAGCGATAAGTTACTTTATTTATTCAAAAAGTACCTATGTTGACTTTACAAAAAACCAGAACAACAAACAACTTTACAAAAATTTTTATCACATATAAGATAATTTCATGATATTTCTTATGAAGTGAACTCACCGAATCTCCTTTGTCGCCTTTCTCTCCCTTGAGCCCCGGGTATCCGGGCGGACCCGGGAGCCCCGGCGCGCCCAGCATGCCTGGAGATCCCATATCTCCGTATTCTCCTTTCGACCCCTTCGGACCCATTTCACCCTTAAATGAGAATTAATAAATAATATAAGTACTCGTATACATATAATATTAAGAGTTGTTTCTATAATGAAATATTTATATTATTTTTACTTTTAAGGTTTGTCATAAAATAGCTGCCTAAATATATAAGAAAGATACAATAATAATAAATGCCAACTGTTTAATTTGTAAAGTTAAACTGACCGGTTTTCCGGGTGGGCCCTGTACGCCAGGCGTGCCGGGCGCCCCGTCAAGTCCGGGGGGGCCACGCGGGCCAACTTCACCAGATTTGCCTGTAAAACATTATACATTTCAATAACCAACTTTTATCTAAAGATAAAATTAATTTCCAACTAAACAAAAAGTAAACAAATAAGCGTAATTAATAATTACCGTGAGTTAGTGGTGTAGACGTAGCCGCATTGAAGCTCGTGATTGAAATTATTTATACTGCCTCGAGATAAAATAATTATCACAAACAAAGCTAAGCGTGAAACGCAACGAAACGAAAAGTTGTCATTTGTACTCTTACCGTTTATAAAATAATAAAAATAAATAAAATAAAACTTAACCTAACATGCCTTACTCATGCGATCAGTGCCAGGATTAGGAATTAGGACTTGAAAGGTAGAAAGATGAGACTTTTTTTTTCCAGGAATTTATGTTCAAAACAGAAGATCATAGACAATTCATAAGTAGTTCGTCCACCAGACGGAACTGAAAAAGAGGCATATTCAATAAACACGCATCGATTTAACACGGAAGAATACACGGCATGGAAAAATATGTAAATGATATTATTCAGGATATAATAGCAACATTTTCAGTCTAAAATGTTGGTAAGAGAACCATGCTCGTCAAATACAATATATGCATCGGGATGCTATCAGTAGCGCTGGCGGCTAGTTACCCGCTTGCCGCGCTTGCCGCGCGTGCCCTTGTCGCCCGGGGGCCCCGCGGGGCCCGCCGCCCCCGGCTCGCCGCGCTCGCCGCGCGCGCCCTCCGTTCCTTTAACACCCAGCCACAGAGTCAACCATACACTACCCTCGGACTATACAATCTTTTTGATGAATTTTGACAGCCCATTTATTAGTAATACTTTACAATGTATGTACCTATTTCCCTTTCAACAAAATTTTATTATTACATCGAATTTTGTCTATGGGGAATTTGTCATGGAAAGGGATACTAACAAATAAATTCTACGCATGTGAAAAAAGCCTTGTGTTAATCAAATTAATTAAATCTATCAAATTTATGACAGCGACTATTGCCATTACTAGGTTATACGTAATTGCAATTTGTTTAGTGGAAGCCAAAAATTATTCAAATGTTAAATAAGTTTCGTACCCAGTTCCAATAAAAAATATTCTCGTTTGAAAAATTGCAAATCATAAAAAATAAGCTTATTTTGTTTTTTTAGTAAACAAAGGTGATTTCTACGGTTTGCCATATCATGCTTAATAAGATAAACTTTTGAATTACCAGGGGGTCCAGGTGGGCCCGGTGGACCCTCGATGATGCCAGTAGGGAATGCGTCGCCTTTTAATGTCGTCGTGAAACCACGTTCTCCCTTATCTCCTTTATCACCCTGGAATATGCAAAACAGTTTTTTACATAGACTTGAATAATGAAAAGATAACCTTGCTAGGAAACGAAGAAATAATGGTATATGACATAGACTAGAGACCCACCCCGGCTTCGCATGGGCATAAAAAAATTCCTGTTGAATCACTCTATCTATTAAAAAAACCGCATCGAAATCCGCTGCGTGGTTTAAAATATTTAAGCATACAAAGGACATGGGGACAGTAAAAGCGACTTTGTTTTATACTATGTAGTGATTAAAAAAGAAATTTGCCTGGTACAGACCGCGTTCAATTTCCTATTTCTATGGTGCAACATACGATGTTTTTTAAACATAAATGATGTTATCAATAATCTGTGATATTGGAGTGTAAGAAGTACAACATAAGCTACGAGTTCAAATACATCCAGATCTCTCTCTATCCTCGCCATAATATTGCTTTATCTTAATCTATTTGGGGTGCGTCCATAAAATATAGTCATACATGTTCAAATGCATAATATGATTAACAAATTTATTATGTCGGAATCCTCAAAGGGAAGCTGTTGATGGTGAATACAGAAAAGTTATTTTGTGTTTTACTAAACTTATTAAATTATTAAAGATTATAAGTTATTTCTAGAATATGGAGATAGACTATATATTTTATTAAGCTATAAATAGCCAGATATTATTTCTTCACGTAACCGTACTGTACCTCCATAGGCGAATTTTAATTATAAAAATATATTGTCAAAATATTGGGTTTATATATTACCTTGTGTCCTGCAGGGCCTACTGGTCCAATAGGTCCGATGGGTCCGGCGGGGCCCATAGGTCCCGCAGCGCCCGCCGGGCCGGCCGGGCCCGGGGGCCCCGTGCGCCCGTCGTGACCCGGCAGGCCCTCAGGCCCTTGCGGCCCGACTGGGCCTGGTGGACCCGGCTCGCCAGGTTCACCCTAAGGAGCATATGAATACACATTATTTCTTATTCTATTATTTCGATTTGAAAGAAGTAATTTTATTTGAGTCGAAATTAGATTTAATAGTTCAAATTGTCACACAATTAAAGCGTTTCCATTAAAAATTAATATTGCCTTATTGTATTAATATATTATAATATAGAAACAGAGTAACAATACAATGTTCATAAAAAAAATCTAAAAAACATATTAAAAATACTTAACCTCTGGTGTATTGTCTTTCTGCCAGCGGGCTACATTTCATGATAGTAAATACTACAGACAGGTAGTATGTATGAGTACTTTGTGATTGTAAGTACCTCTAATGTGACCTCTATGATTACCAACCTTGAGTTGTATGATGGTGTGCGCGGAGACGTTGTGCCCCGCCGCCTGCAGCCCCTACACGCACAGTGCACACTATGTCAATACTATACACACACTCAAAGCGCTATCACGACAACACACACACGCGGAAATTAAGTGAAACTATATTTAATTTTTTTTATATAAATTTTATTATTTTATGGTTCCCCTACGTTTATATTAGATACATTTCAACATAAAGTATTTATAGTCCATGAAATGGGCCGTAAGGAGAGCTATTTTTGAAATATATGACTCATTCAAAATTGGACAGTCGAATGATTGTCCTTATATTTCAAGTTGATTTTCATTCGATATAGGTAATCGATTTTGAGTAAATCACAAATTTGAAAAAAAAGGACATCTGAGGGCTTACCGTGCCGTGAAAGGCACCGCGGAACTTATCCTGTCAGACCAATCAGGAGTATTGGACCTTAGCCCTGTAGCATACAAAACTAGAAAGATATTCATATGTAAACAAAGTTTTTGTGTGTGTGATGTCGAAATATGCAAATAAAAAAAATGCTGGAAGCAAACATCGATCGAAATATTTACAACGAAACATAACGACATCGGAATAGATGCAATAACTGAAAGATACTTGTACAAGATATTTTACTTATTAATAATGGTCATTGTAAAGTTGGATTCTAATACGATTGAAAAATCTAGAATTTGAAATAGAGACATGTATTCCGATCTTAAAATGTTCACAAAAAACAAGTCAGCGCTATGGAAGCTTAGCCCAGCCTAACTACTGGAAAGAAACACCAACGTTCAACAAATGGTCCAACCTTCACGGCTATGATCTCGGCCGTCGTGTAAGGACTTATTTTAAAGTTGTCCACGGATCTTTTTACTCCCTGCAATTGTGATAATTTGATTGTTTTAATATTTTTTACAATATATAATTTTTTATAAATATAATAATACCACAGCCCACTATATGGTATGTGGTTTAGTTGTAGTGTTAGGGTTCTGTATTGGAATAAATATATTTCAAACGCACGTTAAACGCCATCTGATAGTCATCTAATAAAACCACATCAGTGGTCATGGAGCAACTTAGAATGACCAGTAGTTCAATCAAACTGGCAATGGCAACCGCCTGAATAATCAAGTATTTGTTGATCACCTTCAATTTTAATTACCTATCCAGAGATTTTAATTCTGGTGCGAAATACTGAAGGTAGTAAGTGCGACGTACCTTGACTGCAGAAAAGACGTCGAAGCCCGGGCTACCGTGCTCGCCTTTTTGCCCCTTGTCTCCCGGCCGTCCCTGGAACACGGGGAAGTTAAGCATTACTACAAATGCTATACCAATATCTGCTAACTTTCAGCAGCTACCTACAGAATTTGGAAAAAAGTCAAGATAAAAAGACAACTTGTCATTTGATAGCCTTGTGTATTGGCTCTTTGTTTCTGGATTGTACCCACAGAAATTATAAGCTGTATTTAAAGCGTATGGGTTCAGTACTTACTTTGTAATATTATAAAAAAGATGTTATGTATTAAATAGAAGCGGTCACCTTGGCCAATAGGGCAATAGGCTACTATATACGCTTGTGGCTCTTTGAAGACGGTGTCACTGGCCCTATGCCAACTCGTGACCACATATCTTTCACCACAGTACCCATAATCCTATATTTTTAAACGAGCAATTTTATTTGTGCTCGCGTATTCGAAAACGGCTCTAACGATTTCTTTGAAATTTTAAACGTAAGTTCTTAAAATTCATTTTCACGCAAAAAGATTTTCTGCATAAAACGAGCGAAGCTCGGTCGCGCAGGTACTTTTCTATAGATAGTCTATGTTTGATTACACATTTGGTTCTCTTTTTTTGCTTTCATGGGAAACAATGTTAACAAAATTACATAAATTTAAAATGTTTTCGTTTTTACTTACCGGGTCTCCTTTAGGTCCGTCCAATCCTATAGGTCCCTGAAATTATTCAGATATTGACATGAGTTATTGTTGTATCAATAAAAAAAAGAAGTAATTAGTTAATTGCATGCAGGAGTACCAACACCATTTTGGTAACTTTTGAATAAAACTACCATCAAAGATATTGTTAGGAATAGACTATTTTAACAAGGAAATTAAGTAAGACTAAGATAGATATGGAAGAACTAAGGTAGATATGGAAGGTTTAAACAACTATTAGAACATGGGAGCCTCAACCAGTTATTTAAACAAAAAAAATTTCTAAAATTAATGTTGTTCTACGTGGCGAATACACACAAGCGACTACAATCTACATTGTTAGATATGCTGGGAGCTGGGACGAGCACGAGTGCTAGCGGGGGAAAGTACAATCTACACAACCCCGTGGCGCTTCTTTGCACAAAAATATTATAGCGTAATATTCAAGTCGTCCCGTATATATTTTTTGCCATCATATTTGTACCTTGATTCATTCAATAACGGCTTTTTATCTTTTATTAAACATATATTATATCGGGTATGTCGGGTAACATTATGGACTCAAATTGTTCCCTCCGTTTTCTGACCTTGCTAAAATCTTTACCCAACAAGCGACAATTATATTAAGCAATTGAGAATTTTAAGTTCTTAGCATTGTGTAAAATATTTTCATGATAATGTGTATTGCATTATATAATACAAATTGCTATAGCAAGTAAAGGGCCACGGGTCGGTTAGTGTAACTAGCGGCAGCCGGCAGCGCTTACCATGAAACCTCGCTCGCCTTTTTCGCCTTTGCTCCCCTGAAACGTCACACCGGTACAGAACGAGGAAATGAGACAGAGACACGAGTGAAAGAGACAGTGTGAACAGATCAGGGAAATCCAAAGAACTCGTGCGTTCAGCTTTGAAGTTGAAAGTAAATTAGTGAATTTTACATATTTACAAAAAGAAAATTAAGTTTAAGAAGCAAATAAAAATATAAGTACCGGGAATCCGTTTTTTCCAGGCGCCCCGGTTAAGCCCTGCAAACAAGCGAACAAATTGAAGCCAGTGCGATACTCTACACAATACTTACGCAAATGAATGTCAAAGCTTAATAAAAGCTAAGCAATATAAAATCCTTGTCATGTTTGCCGAAAAAATGGACATAGGTTTGCCATGTTAATCTTTGAGATATAATTAATACATTCAGAAAAATTTGGTTGCGAACACATGACAAGTTTTGCTTACAATATACTACACACACCAATCGTTCAAACGGTTTGTACGAGTGATCACAGGTGAGCAATCACAAAATAGTTGGCGGCTATTTAAAGATAAACCACATGAGCGACTGGTCTGTTCAATAGAATATAGAGCCGCATACGCACCGGTGGGCCGGGCTCGCCAGAGTCTCCTTTCTTTCCTTTCTTGCCACGCTTGCCGGGCGGCCCGGGCGGACCTGGAACAGATCAAACATAACACGTTAACCACTTCATGCTTATGGTTGTTCCCCGTGGTGTGACTATTATTATATCCTCTCTAAAAATCAGGCATATGCAGAAATAATTTTTAAAATCTGCCCAATAGTTCTAAAGATGCAAGTGTTCAAACAAACATACAAGCTTAACAAATCCTTTAGGTTTATTATACTAGTGTAAATAATAACTATACCACCTAAAGCAGTTAAATAGGTAAGTAAGTACTACCTTTAATAATTTATGATATTATTTTATTAATTCATTTTTTTTTAAATTGTTGCTTTTGCTAGTAAATTATATTTAAACAACCATTATCAATTATTACTTTCTTACAGTTTTTTTTTTATTTACATTATTAAAGACGATTTTATTTATTTTTTGTCAAAAACAATTATTATTTACCTTTTAGTTATAAATACACAATACATTACAACTAAAAAGTTGTAAATACGTTGCATTTTTGAAAATCGGTTAGACGTTCCAGCATGATCTCACTTTATTATAATGGAATATATCAAAAAATATCCAAATCGCAATAAAAAATAAAGATTTCCCACGATTACTCCATAACCCCATTATCAAAACCTGATGCGATGACTATGGGAATATTTAAATATAAATGTAGGTATGCATTCGTTAAACTAACAAAAAAAAATACAAATCGGTCCAGCAGGCGGCTTCGAGTAATCTAGTAACAAACTAAAAAGTAAAATCAAATAAATCAAACATTCCAAATACCAACTTAATGGGAACCATCCCCTTTTCCCTTTTAAAAAGTCGTTTAATAATGTTCAACTACTTGATTTGTAGGAACATCTTTCCAAAAAAAACTGGTGGTTAAACCACCAGGTGTCAGAGTTTTCAGCTAGAAATGGCGTTGTATTGGACTTAAGTAACTTACTGCACAGCAAACCATAGCGCGATTTAAAACGAGAGTTTTATTGACAGCGCCATCTAGTTGTGAAATGAAGACCTTTAATTTATCATATGGTCCCCTATAACTACACGGGAGTAGGCAAAACATTATCACGCTTCCAATTATAATGTAACTCAGTAACTAACACTTGTTATTTACTGCACAAATGGCGTCTAGAAACCGACAGCTAACGCCATCTTGCGGTTGCATTAGTAAGTGTTAGTGGGACTGTGCGGTCGCCGGATAACGACCGGACGACGGCGTGTGCTGGCCAGCGTGTTATCGGCGCGACAGCTGACGCATACGCTTTCATCTCTGTCTAGATTTTAGCAAATAACCACTAAAATGGCATTTAACCTTGTTAACAATCACTTATCTTTGAAAATTGAGGATAAAGATCAGTCAGTGGTGTGAAATCTTATTAAAGCGGTCTTCGAAATATGCTTTTCTTTTAAGAGTTGCTCTACAGCTCGTTTTTGCATCTTAAAGAAAAAAGAGTACGAGGGGTATGCCAAAAAAAACTAGATACTCGGAAATTATAATATTTATTTTTCATTACTAATATCTATCTTTTCAAAGTATTCACCCTGGGCATGTATACATTTTTCCATGCATTAAACCACTTGGAAAACACCTCTGACCAATCTTTTCGAGATACCTCGAAAATTTCGAAATTGTAGGCAGCTTGTGCATCTTCCTTGCTCTCAAATCTCTTACCTTTCAATTTCTCTTTAATTTGAGGGAACAAATAAAAATCGCAAGGTGCTAAGTCAGGGGAGTATAGTGGGTGAGCAAGAAAAAATACATTTTTTGAATAAAAAATTACGATTGTTCTGGCCGAGGTGTGCGGCGACGCGCTGTCGTGGTCCCAGAGAATGTGCCAGATTCCTGACTTCGGTCGCTTGTCACACCAAGCTGATAATACTACTGGGGCACAAACTGACACATACCACTCAGAATTAACTGTTTTTTGATCTTCTAATACCACAGTAGCGATATGACCGGTCTTACAAAAAAACGAGGCAACCATTTGTTTCTGCGTGCTGCGCGCACGACGACATTTTGTTGGTGTTGGTTCATCATCAAAGCACCATACAGTCGATTGTCGTTTTGTTTCGGGGTCGTAATTATACAGCCATGTTTCGTCACCGGTAAGTGTATTGTATACGTTTTTTTTCTCACCACCGTCGAATTTCTCTATCATATATCGGCACCAATCTACACGGCGGTCTTTCTGCTCATCGGTCAGTTTGTGCGGCACCCATCTTGAACAACGCTTACGGAGAGAAAGGTGATAATGAACAATGATTTGCATTGCTGCTGATCCAATGCCCAGCTCTCGCTTAAGCTCTACATATGTAATTCGTCGGTTTTTACGAACTAGTTTTTCAACTGCTTGGACATTTTCTCGTGTGACTGCGGTTGGCGGCCTACCTGTCCTCACTTCATATTCAAAGCTTCCCCGTCGTCTCCTAAATTCACCAAACCAATTAAAAACTGTTGCTCGTGAACAAGCAGACTCCCCAAAAGTAGAAACCAAAAGTTCAAAACATTCTTGGGGTTTTAAACCTTTTTTGTAATCATAATAAATCATAGTGCGAAAATCACGTCGACTGAGTTCCATTGTTGCAAACAAATTCCCGCCAGATTCTCACAAAAAATAATCATTTATATGGAAAAATATTTGAATTCAAATATGTTCCATATTTAAATTTAACACTAGATAGTTAGTGTATATGATGATATATAACTTGCCAGTATCAAGTTATTGAGTAAAGAGTATCTAATTACTTTTGGCATGCCCCTCGTACTTCAATAAAATAATCCATGGTTTAACCAGGTAACTAGGTATATGGTTATGTTCCAGCATTCCCATACAATATACTATAGACGTCAGAAACAGAATTGGACCTACTAACTAGCATCAAATTATTTTTAATGCACTTGAAGCTAATCCCCGGGACTGGAGTAGGTGTGACGTGCGGTACTTCATATCGAAGCGGGCTCTCGACTCGACGTTGACGTTAATAGGCATCGAGGATGATATCGGCCAAATCATCATGTTCTATTTACATACCATTTTAAAAAGGTAGTGATGCAAAAATAAAATTGACATACGAAAATGTAACTATATTATTTACCTTCTGTGTTTCGAAGTATGCAATAAATATATTTAAATACTCTAGTGTTATATTTTAGCTGAAATATATTTAAAATTTAGGCCGATTCTCGTAAGATGGCGAATCATGATAATTTGATATTATCATAAGCTAATTCACGGATGAAAGCTAGGCCAAGACGATGGTTTAGGTGTATTTAATAATATTTAGTAGACAAACAAGCATACGGCCCACCTGTAAGATTATGCAAAAAGTAACAACTGTTTAGTACTTACTAACAATCTAAAGTGTAAATTTGGATAATCTTTCTGTCTTGTGTGTATATCTAGACAACATTTCCTGCAAAATATATTAAAGAATCTTACAGTACTTACCTTTTCTTTATTATCATAAGTAAAAATTCTCGTAAATTACTGAGCTAAAATTCGTAAATTATTTCTCCTTTGTAACGTCGCGGAATTGTTGACCGCACTCGGCTGCGGCGGTTTATTACCGCCATTGTTAGCGGCCCGTGAAATATGACTGACAGCGTTATCCGAAGAGAAAAATTTGGGAAATTCTACGAAGAATGGGCTCAACTCGAGAGATGAGAGGAGATTTACGGATGAGAGGATAAGCTTCATACCTAAGGCGAATAGACGCCTTGATATCAGGTCTCTAATTTGAGACGTTCCCTAGGAGCCGCCAGAGACTGCACGTGCCTTCTGAAGCCCAAAATCATCTTTATTGACAATTAATTTATATTTAAACAGGTTATTCAGGCTCTCGATCACCTAGAGGGATATGCGCGTTCGAAAGTGGCCAGACTTGGCCAAGTCACTACTAGCGGCATATCTTAAGCTCCTTCGTGCTACAGAAGGCACAAAAGCCGTTGATACCAGCTCACTAGATATCATTTGCTAGGCTGTATCAGATACTTTAAGATAGCCTGAATATCCTATCAGTCATGCCATAATCATATTGGTCTGGTGTCTCTATAAAATGGGTCATGGAGATAAGAAGGCAGTGAGTGTACTGGTATCAGGACAGTTGTATGGAGCTTTCACTCTCCTCCGTACAATAATATCTCCTCTAATGTTCAAGGGCCGCAGCTCGCGTCTTTTGGAATAAATTAAAAGAACGTAAAGGGCGAGCGCCCCGGGCGCGCGGGCCCACCTTTGATCCCGCCTGCTCAGCGCTCAGCGCCATTCAATTACGCGTGTAAACAGTTTTTATCAATTGGAGCTCGTCAGACCCCTTCTTTGTACAGCGAACTTTGTATTTATCTTCCTTTTTAAAAGAATTATCCACAACATCTTTATTTTTCAATTTATTTTTGGTTAACCTAATTTTCTATTTTTACACCACCTTTCTATAATAATTAAATTCTTTTATTTAATCAAATATTAAATCTGAGAGAAAATAAACGATTTTTATTATACTCCAATGGAAAGTTATAAAAAACTCTAGATTGTAGAGATCTATTTTATCATCGTTCTTCGTAGACGGTGCTACAAATATTCGTAGCACTTGTAGGGTCGTAGCAAAGACGTAGACTACGGCCACGGTACGTGCTACGGCTTCTCTCACGTATTATGTAATTTTAGGCATAACTTAGTTTCGCCTGATATTTTTACACCACCCCACGCGATATTCGTTGTTTGACCGTTCGATTAATACATTTTGGCAAGTATGTTGAGTAAATAGGTCTAGCTATCAATAGATAGACTAGATATAACAATAATATTAAGCAAAAAGTTTAAATCTAGACTGATAATGTTAAATTAGATATTTAACGGGTTACGTTATTATATCGTTAATTATCCAGTAACGTAAGTTGGTTTAGTACTTAATAGCTATTATGTATCATTGGACAAAAAAATAACATTTACTTTGGTTTAAACTTGTCATTATCTAAAATTTTAACATATTTAAATAATATAGGTTTCAAAAAAAATTTTGCCTTTTGACTACGTATTTTCAGGTCTTGATAAAATATAACTGTTTTAAAGTAAAGGACAGAGATTAATTAAACGAATCCTTTTTTGCCTCCAACCGGGGCTTTTCCGATGCGCTGCAAAAACAACCTTTGTCGACGACACAAAGGAGGCAAAAAGTGCACACACAACACACACGCGCTCCGGCCGGGCGGCGGGCGGCGGGCGGCGCGGCTGTCGCGCGACCACGCGAAAGCGATGTCGCGGCGACGGCCGACACGCCTACCACGCGACTGCAACATATCTAGGATCAGGAGGTTCCAAAATAATGTTACTAGTAATCTTTAAAACAGATACCTGTCTTTGTCCAATAAAATTTTCAGTGTTTAAGCTGTAGTATACCACTTTACCCTTACACCTAAGGTCGTATAATTTTTTGTTTAGTCCACTTTACTTTGTAATTTTTAATTTTAAAAGAGGGCGAAGCCGTCGGAAACTCCTATGTAATAAATGATTGGTTAAAGTATTAGTCAAAGTTTTCATAGTCAAAATGTACTAAAAACGAATAATAAATAAATAAAATTATAGGGACAAATCACACAGATTCAGTTAGCCCCAAAGTAAGTTCGAGACTTGTGTAATGGGATATTAACTCAATGATACTATATTTTATAAGAAATACATATATAGGTAAACATCCAAGACCCAGGTCCATCAGAAAAAGATCATTTTTCATCCTGACCTGACCGGGGATTCAACCCGGGACCTCCTGAGTAACGGTCAGGCATGCTAACCAATACGCCACGAGGTTGTCAAATAATAACCTTGAGTTATGATAAAAAACTTAAATAAGTTCCAGTTTTAAACGGTTTTGTGTACGAAACTTTAAGCGAAGCGCGTAATATTGACAAATTGATAAGAATACTATTCAATTCAGTTTCTACTAAGGAATTGGCTAAATTCCGTGCCGAGTGGGAGGACTGGCCAAAACGCAGTTTTAATTAAATATCGAACATTCCAATAGGCCGGCCGATTTACGGCCCCGCAGGCTTTTAATAAACTAGAGTAGAGAAAAGACACGTCAAGGTAAGTTATGTATGTATGTGTTTTATTCGAATTAATTTTTGAATTAAATGTTTCACACATATAATAAATATGTACTTATACGATGTAATAATTTTTTTAAGGTTTTTCACTTATTACTACAAACTAAGCATATAGTCTACACTTTAGATAATTTATAGACCCCACTCGTGAAACGATGTTAAGTATAAATTGAAACTCATACGAAGCCAGGGTGAGTGATCGTGAAAGTAATAAAAAAATAAGACCGATTTTCAATTATTTCATATTATTGAATTCTCCCCCTATAATACTAGCCTGGCTGCTCGCTGATAGCGGGCATTTTTCAAATCTTAATTTGGGAATTCCTTATTGCTCTCATTAGTTACCGGCACGGCCCTTAATTTATTAGTTTTCTTAGAAAACTCCTGTCTTGAAATCATTCGTCACTGCTTACATGTTTTCAATTGCACTGTCTTATTCTTATTCGTATTTTTAACAGTCAACCGAATAAAAAAGTAATATTAAAATGCCAAGTGTAGGCGATACGGGGTTTGTTAATATCCAGGAGTCTATATATCGGGCGGTAGTAATAACTTCGTAAATGTCAATATAATGATATGTAATGTACATTCTACATCATACCGTGGGTGGAACAGAAGGCTTGGAAGCGAAGGGATAATTGCAAAACGCGTAGGAGAATACAGTATAGTCGTAGGAGATGTTGTGGCACAAGGTATTAGTTTTGTATTTTTTTAACAAAATCGAAGAAAAATCTTAAAAGTAGAAATAAAATAAATAAAAGCTAACATCATCATCATATCGTGTAGGTTAAATGGCCAATCGACTATGCACGCCCTAGTGTCAGTGTTCTTAATACATCCACAGACGTTTTAAAAAACACAATATAAGTTTTATTGTTATAACTGCTGTAGCAGCCGCCAACGTGTTCTAAAAACCGCCTCTCGGCCGAAACGTACGTATGATATACAGGTATTGTCTATTCTTCGTCCTTTAAAAAGTACAAGATGTTTATTATGTAAACTTTCATTTAATTTCTGAATTATGCACAAAACAATTTTAAATTGAAATGATGGCGAGTATACCTTCAGCGTCTTCACACTTGCAATGGAGGGGATTTATGTGTGCGCCACAAATCAGCAGCACATTATTGGGCTATTACAGCTCCGTCTTTGAATTTTTATAATCGAGTTAATTCACCTCTCGACGAGGCACGCGGCGGGGCGCGAAGAAATATGTCCGCGATCGCGACGCACCCTTACAGGAACTGCGGGTAAATTGAGTTACCGTTGTTTAAGCATCGTTTCGCGCAAATTTTGCGAAGTAATTTGAACATTTTCGGAGAACCCTGAACGACGAGTAATGAAAATATTGTTGTTTGCAAACTGCAGTATGCCACACTAAAACCATTTACATAATCTTCGTTGCAGAGGAATATGTACACTGATTATGTTAAAGGGTCCTAGCATAAATCGAGAATAAAATTATTTGCACTTCAACACGAGAACAAAATATTAGTTTTATTTTACAACTATGTTAATAGCCAAATTTAAATGTATGATTTGGATTTTTTTCTTGACTTCTATTTAAAATTTTATACGAAACACATTGTGAGTTCGAACACGAATAGGTACTTGTAATTAAGGGCTTTTGAACCTAACAGATATAATAATTAGCTCTCATTAGGAGACAATTATTAAGTAATTTTAAGAGAACACCGTTCGTCCTAGTCGTTGTAATAAAGTCACACGCATTAAACAGATGCTATCTATGAATAAAGTTTATGATAATTTAATTCGCCGATGGGTGTCGTCATTAGCCGCCCACAGTCCACAGCCGACACTTTACTTTGAACTAATTATCGCGAAGACGTTATAAACGCTATAAAATGTAATGCAATTACGATAAAAGCTCCAAATGTTCTTGTAATTTTGTGGCGGCCCCAATTACATATAATTTACGTTTTTACAACGCCTGGAGAGGCTCCGGTGGTGTTGTTATTAAACGTTTATTGAGATCCTATAGTTTCAAAAACCACTAATTTGATGGAATGATGACGGGGCGGGCACCCTATCATCACTAAACACTTTAGAGAGGGCAACTACCCGATATACACGTCTTAATAAAACGTTATATTGGTTTAAATATCATTCATTCTAATTCAAACTTTGTATTTTTCAGGATTTTTTTTATATTCAAAATCTAGCAATTATTATGATTAGTAAAAAATTTGATATCTGAGATTCGGCATTTTTTAAATTATGAAATTATCGGTCTACATCTGACGCCCATTCTTATTATTAAATACGTCTGTGTATTTAATTTTCAGATGTACAGATGACACACGAGTTATCCTATGAGGCTACTGTATTGTAATTTTTTACATTAGGAACTCCAAAAAGTAATTTTAGTATAAATAACTTTCTTAATTATTTCATGTCACTGCTTCACTCTGAGAAAAAACGCGGCCTAGGCCGCGTTTAGACTCTAGAGTCTAGATGAATTTTCTGTCGCACTACTTTCACGGAGGTAGTGCCGAGTGGCGTCGAGTGAGCGCGCTTAGCCAGAGAGCCCTCTACAGAGTGTTCTGTGCCGAGTCTGTGGTAAATGTGTTATGTCACCATACACTCGCGAATAATTGCCAACTTCACTTCAAATAGTGTTTGTTTGAAGATAGAAGGGTTATAAACAGAGACGGTAAGGTTTAAGCAAGTAAGCTGTTGAATCAGAAGAATAGTTATAATGGCATCTTTAATCAGTGAGAAAAATTGTTTCTGTGGAATGGTGAATATCATTTTACGATATGGTGAATTTATTTTTTAAATTCACTCCTAAAACTGTCAGGGCAGTGGGACTAACTTAATATAATTTAACTTTTTACTCATTTATTTTTCTATTTGTATGACAGTAAGCGTGTTTCAAGTCCATGAAAAATTCATTGTCAATCAGCGTACTCTCAACAATAATACCAAAGTGTTCATTATTCATCTAATAAAGTATCATATTATCTTTAAAGTAACACATATCAAACATTTATATATAAAGTGAATTTAATAAATAGAGCTTAATAGAATGTACCTATGTAAAAGTTTCCTAATAGCAGGAAAAGCTAGCGTTCTCAGTCCCTTGAATAGATACAACATAAATCAGCCTCCTTTTCATCACATACTTCGATTAAAAGACCAAATAGCCATGCTTTAGTAAGTCTGCTTCGTTTTGTAATCGTCCTCCAGGCACTTGAGTAGACATTCGGGACGGAGGGAAAAGTTCATAATACTACTGAAATCGGTACAGTGCAACAAAAGTTGTGTCTGTATGTATCAATAGAGAGATAAGTTTTCTCTTCTTTTAAATAACATGTGTAACACCAGATATGTCTTATGGGATACTAACTCACCGATACTAGACGTATATTTTATAACAAATACATATAGAGATAAACATCCAAGACCTAGGCCAATCAAAATTTTTTTCAACTTATTGACTGCCTTTTAGGACAGCATAAAAAGAATGATGGCGGAATTTGTACGAATAAAAAATTTAAATATAGAGAACTTAAAATAAATCGCATTAGTAAGAATACTTCACTAGTAACATGTTTACCACCTCAAAAAAATTTTAAACCCCGGGGTTATTTTAATATTCTATTTTATTAAAGTCGACCTTTAGTTTCGTTTTCATTCGCCATTTTTAACGCATCTGAAACAATATGTCACCTTGAAAGTTGTTAGCATTGTCAAAGCGATATTGACAGTTCATATGGTAGGTTAGATTCATCGATTTAGTACCTACACCTATACCACTCTTAACACCATGCAAGATCAAGTGAGTGAATGAGATGTCGCCTTACATGATGTATTGCGCTGTCCCGCTTTCTCACTGGATCTTGCGTGTTTTTAAGAGATGGTAAGTAAGCCACCTGGGGGGGTTACCATCAACTTTTTAAGTAGCAGGCTCACTATCAAATGGTTTACTAACATCTCTTAAAACCATACAAGAACGAGTGAGTAGGCGAGACAGAGTGACAGAGTAAGACGTCATCTCCTTTCATCATGTATTACGCTTTAAGAGATGGTGCCTACCACCATCTCTAATAACCATGCAAGAACGACTGAGTAAGGGAGATGTCGCCCTTCATCATGTATTGCGCTGTCTCACTTACTCACTGGATCTTACATGGTTTTAAGAGACTGTATATAGTAACTTACTACCATCTCTTAAAACCATGTTAGAACGCTTGAATAAGAGAGATGTCGCCTTACATCATATATTACGCTGTCCAGATCCAATGAGTAAGTGAGACAGCGCAATACATGATGTAAGGCGACATCTCGCTTACTCACTGGATCTTGCATGGTTTTAAGAGATGGTGGTAGGCACCCTGGAATGTGTTCCTGAGCCACACAATTTATGTAACAAATGGCCTTATTTTTTGTATATCTTTCGTACAAATTCTATTATTTAAAATGAATATTTTTCTTAATACAAAAAATAAATAATTTCACTGTTTGTTTGGTGTAAGATTTTGTTTGGCGTCGAATTGGCCAAACAAAGAAAAAATTGCCACGTTGACAGAGACAAAAATATAAAAAATATCGTTGGTCCTTTTCTTCCCTATTTCGCCATCTCACTTTTTCATTAAATAAAAATTAATTCCTTAATCACAGGTACAACTACTTAATCTATGAACCTAACCTACCATAATGAACTATCAATACCGTTTTGACAATGCTAACAACTTTCAGGATGACATAATGTTTCAGTTGCGACAATAATGGCGAATGAAAACGAAGCTAAAGGTCGACTTTAAAAAAATTAAATATTAAAAAAACTCCGTGGTTTAAAATTTTTTTGTGGTGGTAAACATGTTACTAGTTATGTATTCTTACTAATTCGATTTATTTCATGTTCTCTGTATTTCAATTTTTTATTCGTACAAACGATGTATGGAGTTTCGCCATGACTCTTTACGAATAAGCCATTGCGACTCCTTAAGAATAAGATCTAGCATAACAGCAAATGCTATATTATCGGAATAACCACAATAGCACTGGAAAAGGAAAGCTGTATTAACCAGTTTCTCTCTTTCGTATATATACCCATGTGAGATGGACGCCGGCGGGCGACTAGGCTTTGTTCCCAAATAAGAGAGAGGACAGCTCACTTCCGCGCCCTTTGCAATTCTTCTCCGTGAGTTATGTCCGCGCGGGGATGAAAACCAGACCACCCCCCGGCCCGGTGGGAAATGTCTAGCATTTGTTATTGTGATGAAGGTAATGTCAATGTATTTCAATTCAATTATATCTTATCTCAAACACCAACTATGCCTTTGGCATTTTAAGATGTGTAAAGATCAGTCGCGTTGTCAATGATATCTAGGGTTGTAGAATAGCTCTTACGTAAAAGTTTAAAATTAAATAAGCTATACCCGCGGCCACACCGGTAATCTACATCATCACGACCACCAGGACTTTAAGCAAACGCCTTAACCATTAGGTCACCGAGGCAGTTAGGACAATTATTAGAGACTTCTACAGTCTCAATACAGGCAAAAGTGGTATTTATGTCTTTTTCTGAAGATGCCGTCAACTAGGACCGCAACCTACTCAGAGCGCGGTCCCAGTCGTCGTAATCAAAAAGAAATATACTTTACTTCTAGCGACTCTAGTCTCTAGGGACGACGCCTAACGTTCAATCTAGGTACAAAATTTTATCGCCTTTTTGCACCAATTTTTATAATATTTGTCTATTCAACTACTTGAATACTTGCAAACCTGACTCATGCTTGGCTGGGAATGTTGCAGAAGTGTAACGTATCTCACGTGCGTTCGGTAGGCTTGGTTCATCCGAAACCGCATTCATTTGTCATTGATTAGAGCTGCGCGGCGCGAGTCTGCGAGCTGTGTTGTATCATGTGATAGGTTCTTAGGAGTATTCGTGGAATATTGATTTTTAAAATAATAGCTTACATGAAAAATCTGTAAAAGACCCTCGGTGGATAAAAATTATTTTCTACACAAAATCTAAAATTTCAGTCCCTTAACCTACCTAGTTATACCGTCTTCATAGATATACATATAATCCAATAAAATTAATGAGCTATATAGTTGTGGAGAAAATCTGTGAAAGATACAGTCGAATAATTCCATGATGTTTCCATGTTGTTACTATTATTGCGAGATCCTAAAACAATAAACGCATTTCAGAATATTTCCTTTGCCTGGGAGTTGATAATCACTATATTCCGTATTTCAGCAGGAAAAAAGTGATGCGCTTTTTACATATTCGTCAGATAAATAAATTGAAGCATTCCTGTACACCTTCCACCTTCCGTCAGGGCTATCTCACCATCTGCCCTGGCTGCCTAGTTATCGCTATCTGCTCCCGGCGGCCTGTTGCAGGCTAACGGCCTATTAGTGGTATCTGGAGATCGCTTCCGGCAACCACACTGGATCCAGACTACGCCATTGTCGATACAATGGTGGTCGGGGTTACGATTGTTACTTTATCGGGGAAAACATTGAGGAAATCACCGTGTGTTTGGTCGTTCAATGCCATTATTGTTAATTTTCTTCGGCGTTTTTCATCTTTCTTTTTTCAGACAGATTTCTATTTTCAAAACTAGAAGTTGTTTAGAAAAATATAAAAATATAATATTATTATAATGTTGAACAGTGATGACGCGCGGTTTTCCGCGTTTTGTTTCAAGCCCCCCTCTCGGATGTCGCCGTTGTCACGCGACACGCCACGCCGAGCCGTGATGAGCTCGTCGCAACACCTGCCCTCATTTGTCACGCGTCACGGCGGCGAACGCCCGATCTGATAAATTGTCGCTGATATTAAACTATGAATAGCTAAAAATATAATTTTCGAAGATAAACATGTTGTAGTCTCGTTTAGATGGCAATTAACTTTCGTAAAACTAATGTACAATTCTATACATAGAAATACTTCTCACTTTAAATCATCAGAATAAAGCTAAATCTGACTTAGGCACTTTCCTTTCGACCAAGCGTGTTTATTGGTTGTATCTTCAGCTTATGCTTTAAGCATGGCCGGACACTCGTCATCGCTTGACGCGGGCTATCGTTACAAACACGTAGAGCTCCTCAAAACTAAATCTGTCTAAGAAAGTATATGATTAAAATTTAGGAAATCCTAAAAGCAGGAAAGCGGACTCTGGTCTCAAAAGCAACCAAATAATGATAAAAATGTTAAGGGCGAGATCGGGAAAGCGCTATGATGAGAGAGTATAAATATTTATGGAATCCCACTTCGATAAAACTGAGCTTGTCATCTAAAAAAAGACAATGGGATGCATACAAATCGAAACCGAGATGTTAAAAATTTAAACCTCATATTAAATTTTCTTTCCGTTTCATAATTCCTAATTTTTGTTTTTTATTAAACGATACACACTTTTGTCGTGCAATTCATCAGTTTAATCTCCTTGTCCCACCCTGTCAGTTCTCTGGCTCGTGATGGACTCGTTTTGTTTTCACCTCTGGCCGCGACACACTTCATCCCGCGACTCATTCGCAGATCATTACCGTGACAGCGAGGGTTGGATCTGCCCAATTATACATATGTATTGTAATGCGTCATTTAGTTTAAAAATGTCACTTTACTCTGTTTACACAAGTTTAGACTACACATTGTTCCGACGAGAGTATAATATGTAGTACGTTATATACTATGGAAGTAATTCAGGCAGAGAACAGTTACAGTTTGTAATTAAGTATTTTATAAGAAAGAAAGCTAAAGCTTAAGTAAATTAGGAATCAATGAACGAATGAACCATTAACTAAAGTAAATGATTGAATTCCTACATTCTCGAATTTACTTTCGGGCTAACTCAATCAATCTGATTTGTCCCTATATATTTATTTATTATTCATTATCGAACAGATCATTTCGTGGGAGTTAAGCCTAAACCTGTCAGTGGTTTCGTGTGACAAGGACCTTAATGTTCAAAGAACAAATGAGACCCGCATTGGCGATTGAATTGTTGACGCCAGCACGAACGAACGCTGCTTTATGCGGGACATACGAGTAACTAGTTTCAAATTACGGAGATTAGATACGTTGTAGGGAATGCATCAAATAAAACAATATAATAGGATCGAAACTGGTTTTATAGATCAAAGAAGTTTTAATCAATAAATTGTTTGATAAGCATCAAAAGGCTTGGCTGTGTCAATCAACAATTTACATCTAAAATGTTTTGTGAGTGTGTTTGTCGACAGTATGACTTAGGTTTATCAAATTCTTCTTTGTCAATCAGCTGGGAGAAACAACGCAACATTAGCAGATAGTATTAGTATCATTATGTTATCAGCCCTTTTTTCCTACTTTGAAGCATTGAACTCTTTAGCTTTCATTTTTCATATACGGAAATATAAAAACGTCTCGCTAGTTTTTCCTGTAATTTTTTGGTCAAGTTTGTATGAATCAATAAATTGTTTAACTTAGTTTGCTATGACTAGGAATGGATTTTAAGAAAACGTATATGTAGTCTAAAAGAGCAAAATATTAAGTAGCATGATTTAGATATTTAATTTCTATAAAATTTTGGTTTAGAATATAGGAAGCGTTGGAACAGCTTTACGAATGTGGCTGCGGCATATTAAAAGAGAATTTGATTCTAGTGAAATCCAAGATATATGTCGGAAGGTCATTATTAAATCTAATCGCCCAGCAATTGGACACACGACTGTTGGGAAACCTCACGAGCGATGAAACTGGCTCGTTACAGATAGCTCGGATCACGATGTGGGCCGCGGGAGTCGGCAGTCCAGGCGGATTTAGTAATGACACATGTAAATAAAGTGGCGGACAACGGGAATGATCGTTTTATATACTGTCTAGCGTGTCACACATATATGTTTAATAATGATTAATTACTTTTGGAATTCTGTTTGCTTGAGGTACTCATATATTTTACTTTTATCAATAACTTCCGTTTGGAAGAAAATTAAATTTAGGGATTTTTTTAAGAAACGTAGTAAATTAATAAGAAAATTGTTTCTAGACTAAAATAATTTAACCTAGAAAACAAATAAAAAGTGATTCTTCTCTTTCAGAATCTAGAAAGGTGTTGGGTTAGGTTAGGTTAGTGCTCTTCCTCTATTTACTTATATCTCCCTCGGCCTCTCGAAACAGATCGCATTTTTGTTTTGTACAGTATAACAGACCCGTGACTGCATTCCAAGTGCCATATTATAAAAGGTCATCGTATAAATACAATGTGACCTCTCTTAGCCGTACAGAACTGACATTATACAGTTCTTACGATCGGCTTATTAATTCCTGAGCGGACCACCCCGCGCGCTTGTACCTCACGTCGAACCTCAGATACCTTCCCGCTGCTATCAGATACATCGGAGTAATGATAGACAGACAACAATAGCATACATTATGGACAATCACCTCGGGAATTCTTGTTTTTAAAAGGATATCGAATGAGATCATCTCGTTTGAAGAATGTGGGAACGGGACCTGCTTTTTATTTTAGTCATTTATCCTATGACAAATGTTTCGATAGCTCCCATCTGGTTCTCATTACTCGACGTCTTAATTTAAGAAGTTGTAATTTGTAGCTTTGTTTCTGGCGCGGGTGTGTCGGTGACAGATCGGCGGGTGTCGGGGCCGCTCGTGTCGGCACTGAATCAGCCGCATCCGGCAATAAGTTGATGATTAGGCCGCGCCACCCAACGGGAATTTCAGGTCAGGACACTATGATGCCCTACTTCCGTCAACATTACCTAGTATTGAATTCATGATTACTAGAGAATCTAAATCAAATCACCCATTAATTCTGAATAATTTTCCTTAGAAACATTATCATTCTTAAAAAAGGCTCATCCTGGTTTCTATGCGTAGTAGATATTTATTTCATATTTCTTTGCAATAATTATTATGTTCCCTAGACAAAGTTGTTCAGTATTACTACTGATTATAGAATATTAAATATAGGTTGTAAATTATAGATTGATTACTTAAGTAAATAAACGATGATATATAAAGTTTCGTTCTTAACAACGTCTGATCCTATAATAAAATAGAAAAACTCGATCTTGCACCAAACGAAGGTTTACATATTTTTGTAAGACTAGGTCACACTTACACTGTAATTACTAGTACTTGTCATTTACTATTTGACGAAAGAAGAAGTTCGAACATTTTATCGTAATAAAAGAAAATGACAAACATTTTGAATATTCTTATTCTGCTTCTATGATTGGTAATCGATTACGCGAAATAACGAGTATTTCGGGAGTTATTTTGAAATCGGAGCATCGTTAGCTCGTCGTAGCAACGTTTGACGTCGCGACTTCGACCAGGTGCGACGTGAAGCGTCGCTCACGTCAGTCAACTGACACATCGTTACGGACACAAACAAATTGACACTCGAACTACCTACTGTGACACCCTGTTTACTTTTGTCATGCTTTAGTGAATGGTAGGAAATAGGTTCATACATTTTCAAATATGGTATTCTTTATTCATTACAACGCAACTGAACTCAATGTTTACAGTTAAAAAAATCTTTTTAATGAGTTTCTTATTGTTTCTTATTGTCAAATAGTGTATTTCCTAATATATGCATGTTTGAATGTAAATAAGTGGAATTCTCTGCTAACAGAAATAATTTCCAAACACTGGGTATTTCAGAACTATTTCGAGCCAGCGAGCTTTATCTTAGTAATATACATATAAGTGTAACATAATAGCTGTTTCTTGGGGTTTCACTCGCCTGTGATATGCATGTACTATATAGCCTTCAAAAGCCAAAAATCAAGCTATCACAAACAGAAAGAATTTTTCAAATCTCACTAGTTGTTTTTATAAGCGTTAAAACGAACAAACTCTTCAACTTTATTATATTAGTAATAATTAATCTGCATTTAACATTATATGGGTAAAGGTCAATTACCAAAAGGAAACGACTATAGAATATCCTATTTCTTTATTATATCGTACCCTGTCACATGAGCAATACACATACATTACAAGGAAAGAGGGGGTTTGTAGCAAAATGCGTAAAGATTCCTACGGTTTGAATATAGCAGAACCACTGCGTTCAAATTCGGCGTGAACGATATCCGCTCACGTGATCCGGAAGAGATCGGATGCGGACGGTCGCGTCGCGTCTGATTTATCGCACGCTCAGCCGATAAATTACGCGCGCGGTGAGCCGTGCCGCGCGATGCTGCCGGCTGCCTACTACCTACCGCGAGACTCGGCCCTCGCTCGTTGGACAGTGTGGGGTGGGCCTTATTTACCAAGCTTTATTTTAATCTTTACTTAACTATTTCGTAAAAGAAAGAGTCCTAACTTCTGAAGGTTACGTGTAGATCGTAAACAGCAATCAATGAAATGGTCAACGAATTATTTTGTGTCACTGTTTCTGAAATTATTTGTCAATGTTTCTATAAGCTCAATATTGCTTAATTGCAATGTAGCCTCGTGTTTGCATACTCGATGTACCGTACCAGCCTGGGTTCAAAATAAAGCTGCTTTGTTTGAAAAGTATAATTTAAACTTTAATTCGTTTTTAGTATTTGTTGCTATTGCGGCAGCAGAATTATATAACATATATGTGATAATTTTAAGACTCTACATGTTATCGACCGACAAGTCGGACAACGGATGCTAAGTAATAACCCGTGGTATTATAACGTTTCTCCTACCCTAAAATGCGACAAGAAGGAATCAAGTTTTAACACAAAAAGAGTCGGGGTATCTTAGATATTTGTCCCTGATTATATTATAATTCATTTACACATCGCTCACTGCCGCCGCAAGCCTTCGGGCGTGAAGCCGGTACCTGCAACAAAGACACATTTATAAATCTGTGAACCATACAACCATACAAACGTCGAGAGTGAGTCGTCAGGCGGTTGACGGTCCGAGGAGATGACGCGATAACTACGGGAGTGTTCCCTTAAACCGGACAGCCATATTTTTTAAAAGAAACTCTACTGTATTTTAATAGACTCTCACAATTTAAGACAAATCCTGTGATAGCTTATTTATTGAAATCCGTTCGACTGTTTAGGGTATAGAGAACGTTAGATATAAAAACAAAGTCGTACGCACAAAAAACATGTATAATTATTAAACTTTAAACTTTATTACTGTAGTTTTTGTCATTAAAGCGGTAGTTAATTTATTTATCTTTACGTTAGTATATTATAATAGTTTGCTCTTGAATTGATTAAATGTAAAAAGAAACAAAAACATTACAAAGTGGACACTATAGACAACAGTCGCGTCGACATAACGATCATCCGCCACGCGACGCGAGACGCGACTCATTTCTATGTAAATCTGTTTCGATATCGCATCGCTGACGCACCATTATCGCGAGTATTGACATCTGATATTAAAGAGCGCGGTGTGGAACCAACACAAGTTAAAATTGTTCCGGTGTATGTTCTTCTACATTTGAGTTTTGTAGATATAATTAATTTAGCATATTATGTAGTTTATCGAAGTGAAATTAAATATATGTAATTAATTTCCACTTAAACATAACGATCAAACTGATCAAACACATAACGGTCTTCATTTAGCAAAATTTTCAACTCGCACTGAAACATTTTTCAACTAAAGAGTTGAGGGAGCGGTGCGTGGCGGCGCGGCGCATCATAAAGGGGTGACGGGCGTCCGCATCAATTAGCAGCTGATTGCTGATACACAAACAAACAGACAGAGTTACGATTGCGATCCGCCGCGATTTATTGACCTCCGACCTTACTGTCGTGGGGACTGTCTGTTTCTAGTTTTTTTGTGTAACGGATTTTTACGGGGCTTCCATCTAGTGGGAATTTGCAATAAAAAGTGTTGTTCTGAGTATCATGTAATTAAAGTTAATTTTTATGAAAAGCATGTATTTTTCGATAGAAATCTATAAAATATCTTCCAAATTAATTTAGTTTCGTCGAACTCGATCAGCGTCAAGTGTGAGCTATGGATCCTAATATTTTATCGACAGCCATCCAGCAATTCCAACATCACTCCACGTGACGCAGGCCGGATCAGCGCTCTTCACTGGATGGCATCACATTCCATCACTCGCTACCGATCACTCTCATGTAAATACCTCTTTAGATCCACTGACATCTAAATTAACCACTGGACTGAACATCGATTGTTGAACTAAAATCAACTGTTTATGTGTGAAATAGATTAACCCTTTATTTCGCAATGTGTTTGTGGTGATACACTCTAAACAAAAAAATATTTCCTCAAACTTAATATATTTTCTTTATAAACCTCCTTCATTATGACATTAGACATCTAGTGCCATCTAGCGAAAAATAATTTGAAGCCACTCCGACGCATAGTCTGTCACTCAATTACAAAATGGCACCGCCACGTCGTGGAGCACATGGACGCTCGGTAAGTTTTATTCCACAATAATTATTATAGCGAATATTTCATCAATCTTTCACTGTAAATTATTTCTTAGTAACTACATCTATCCAAAACGTGTAAAAATATGACTTGGTTATGTTTCGTTTGCATGTTATTTTTGTAAACATTTGTATGTATTACCCGTGTTACACTGAGCAAGTAGCAGTGAATTAGTTTTAGTTTTGTTTGTATTACGGGTGATACATTGCACAACTACTAAAAAAAGTGTTTCTTTGGTTCTGGAAGCTAATTTTTAACTTCGTGGACAACCTCATGCACTAACATATACAAAAATAAGCTTTTTATGTTCTGTGTGATATGAAATAAGAATTGTAACCATGCTTTAAGTGGTTATCCTACTAATATTATAAATGCGAAAGTTTGTGAGGATGTATGTAAATATGTTTGTATGTTTGTTGCTCTTTTATATGCCGAGCTTTTGAATTGTGTACCTGTTTTTATTTTTTTGCTTTGGGTGATTGTGGCATTGCATGTTTTTGTATTGCTTTTATCAGGGGCTTCAGTGGGAGCGAACCAAGAAAATATTAGCATTAATTCCCCCCGAACATGCTTCATCTACGGACTCATCAGCGTCAGACGATGAGGTCATCATTGAAGACGCCGCAGCTCATCGTCGTCGCCTTTCTGAAGAGGATGATTCGGATTCCAGCTCTGACCCACCATCTATTTGCTCTTCGCTTGTAAAAATGAACATTCTTGACAGTTCAACCTCAGAAAATGATCATGATAATTCATATTCCCTTATTGCCCAGGAAGAACAAGCTCAGTGCAAACCACATGATATTTTCAGTCATATTGATAAGGAGACCGTCGCCCTTACTCCAGTGGTCAACGAATTATTTCCACCTGAAAAACAATTTGATCAATTGCCAATCTTGAACTCTGTATCATCTGTTTTATCTCCAACAAATACACCTGTTATTCAGAAGACACGATCTAAGCGGAGTGTGAATCAAGAACCTAGACTTGTAGCGAAGAGGGTGAAAAAATACCAACGACCACCTATTGTTTTTAAATGGAAATCAGGTAAATTTAAATACTCAGCAACTATTGTAGAATCAAATTTTATGAACCATGCCACTGAAACAACGACCAAATCGCCCCTAGATTACTTCTTTACATTTCTTTCCGAAGACATATTATCTTACATAACTGATCAAACAAACTTGTACTCTGTTCAAAGTGATCCTACTCGATGCATAAATATAACTGTCTCGGATATACGTGACTTCTTAGCTGTGACAATACTCATGGGCATTGTAAAAATGCCATCATATAGGGACTACTGGAGTAACGATTTCAGATATGGACTTATCGCAGATGTCATGTCTCTTAAGAAGTACGAACAGATAAGGCGTTTTTTACATTTTGTAAATAACACTGAAATAACAGATGATCGTTACTTCAAAATACGGCCATTATTAGAAAAGATAAGAAGAAACTGTTTGCAGCAAGAGGAAGAAGGGAAATATAGTATAGACGAAATGATGGTTGCATATAAAGGAACCAGGGCTGGCAACAGGAGGCAGTACATGCCAAAGAAACCAAAGAAATGGGGTATTAAACTTTTTGTTCGGGCTGGGGTGTCGGGTCTGGTGTATGACTTTCTTCCATATGGTGGTGAAGATACCTTTCGGTTTTGCTCTTTTTCAGAATATGAAAATAGTCTTGGCCTTGGAGCTAAAGTAGTATTGGCCCTTTGCAAGACTATAGAAAAAAAACCTGCTTTTGTCTATTTTGATAATTTCTTTTCCTCGTTGGAGCTTATACACTATTTGCGCGAGGAGTATGGCATCTTTAGTCTTGGCACAATTCGATCAAATCGCCTGAAGGGTTGTGAAAAGTTTTTACCTTCAGATAAAGAATTGACAAAGAAAGGTAGAGGCTCAAGTAAACAGATAGTCTGCAATGAAAAGAAAGTTGTTGTTGTAAAATGGCTCGACAATAAATCTGTCACTCTAGCAAGCTCATTTGTTGATTCCTACCCAATAGGAAAAATCAAACGCTGGTCTAAAGAGGCCAAATCGAAAGCCGATGTCGACTATCCCGCAATTGTAAAAGAGTACAACTCGTTCATGGGCGGTGTGGATCTCTCGGACATGTTGGTGGCTCTCTATCGAACCAGCTTTCGAACAAAAAGATGGTATATGGCGATCTTTTCACAGCTAATTGATATCTGTGTAAACAATGCGTGGTTACTTTACCGTCGAGACACGAAAGAGAGGAAAAGACTGTCATTGAAAAAGTTCAGAAAGGCCATAACTACAGAACTGTTACAAAAAGGCAGGGTAAAAAATAGTTGTCCTGAACAGCAAAATAGTGTCATAGTAAACAAAATTCTTGAACCTGTTGCCCCTCGACCAAATGATGCGATTCGTTTTGATGACGTTGGTCATCTTCCGGTATTTCGAGAACGAGGCAGGTGCCGATTGTGTAAAGAAGGGCAAACAAATGTTCATTGCGTAAAATGTAACTTACGGCTCTGTTTCGTACCTAAAAGAAACTGTTTTTTCAACTTTCACTCTAAATAAATAGGTTTTAAATGTTAATGCTTATTTCATTTTTGCTATTTTGTTCTCTTTTTATATTAAATACAAGTTTTTTTTTCATTAATATTGTTTTTATTCAAACCATGCCCCATGAGCAATGTGACAACAGAGATACACATATTTTACCAGCTACTTTTTAGAATATTGCGCAATGTATTATATTTGATACATTCAATTTCTAAAAAACTAAAACCATAAATATTTTTTAAATATTTTTTTTCTAATCTTTTTTTAGTATATTTACATATTATTTCCATAAAACATTAAAAAGTAAAAAAATATAGTCTTGCGCTTTAAAGGGTCTTAATTATTATTAGCGTAGGGCATGGATATTTTTATGCCGTTGTTTTAACATAAATAAGGATACAAAATTATTTTATTTTTAAAAGGGAAAAATCTTACAAAACAAAGGCTTAACTTTATCCTTCTTCTGTCTATCAGAAGCCATTCCAGGGGTTATTTCCATCGTCTTTATGCAAGTTTAGGTTAAGTACAATACAGTTATTTTCGCTATTGGGGTAATTTTTTGTGCATCTTATTTGGTTTTGCTGCGTGAACACAAAGAAAAATAAAGGCCACACATCTAGCGTATAGAGATCAATTTAGTCATAGGATGGACAGGAAAGGGGCGCGTGCGGCGCGGGGGGAGGGGGGGGGAGTGACCGCGTGTTTATCGTATTCGTATTGGGAATCGACGCGGATTTTACACATGCCAATATTATCCCGCTTTGATTTAATATATCGAGGGCGCCGACCGCGGGTTGTTATGTAGATAGCTGGATAATTCAGCAGCTCTGATTGACAGGTTAGATTCGTTATGGGAATCTGTGTTATTTTAGAACAATCAATAGAGATACCTGACGTTAAACTTAAATAACGTTGTTACGATTATAAGAAGTGTTAAATTAGACGTAGAAGAAAAACCTATGAGGTAATTTCCTTGTTTTAGTTACAAGCCATCAGATATTTCATGCAAACTAAATTTTTCACTCACATACACATTAATACCAACTTTTGTTAGTTTCATCATGTAATATGTAGAAAGCACTCATTAAAGAGTATTTACACCATTTAAATCGTGGTGACAACCAATCCTGGTTTCAGTCAACACCAATCGCAACATTTGCAAGTTGGGGTCTTTACATCTAAGATGTTGATACTTCGAAAATAATGTTACAAATTGTTTTAGAAGTGTGTCGCTGTCCTTTATTGTAATGGTTGTCCAAAAAACTTAAATAATTGAAACAAACCTCGTAGCTAACAAAAATTGGTCGACATCAGTGAATTGAATTCAAATGCCACGAAATGCGAGGTCAAAGCATTTAACTTTTACAGTTATCTATATTACAACGCTCGTGGATCGGGATGAAATAAGTTTGGCGACCGGGAAGGGCGCGGCGAAGGGCGAGCGAGCGCGGGACCGGCATACAAGGCGGCTCATTAGGGCGGCGACACCTGCGGGACGGGGTTACTGCTTTTATTTTGATAGGATTGCTCGAGCTGTATGCCATTCAAAATAATGTGGTATATTTAGGCGATAGATGTGTGGAATCTGATATAATTTTCTCCCTCACAAGGTTTTACTCGTTATGTATTTTAAAAAGCTAATCAAAGTTTTGATATTATAAACTTCAAATGGTAGAGTAAGTAAGTTCTGTTAAGTAAAACTCAGCTCACTGAATATCTGATTGATGTTAAAAGGGAAGTCAGTAGTCAGAGGTTGTTCTCTAAAGATAAAAGAAAAATAGTTAATTTCGTCAAAGAAACAAAAACTAATAAGATCCACGAAAACCGGTTATGAAAAATATAATTTCTTAAAATGAGAAATGCAATCTGTTGCGAATATGCGTAGGCCGTGCCACGTGCGATAATATACCAAAAAAATTAAAAGCTTCAAAAAACTGTGAACTTGCACAATATACTGTGTCACGTCGGTTTAATGAAAAAAAATACGGATACAATAAGAATACGGGGCTCATCATGAGCAAGTGATAGAACAGAACGGTTTTTCTTGTACATAAATAAATTATGAAGTCATCATCATACTTTCTTATATGTGTCACGGTCAATCAACCATACACAGCCTGGTATCAGAGTTCGAAATCAAAACCACCTTTAGGCCACTGACGTTATTCCTTTAACGACTACCAGATGGCAGCTGAGACCAATACCCACTATAAACAACAAATCGAAAAAGGTACAAGAGTATTTAGACTTCTGCTCGTCCTTTAGAAAAGCACTCTTATGGTGATCATGATATTAAAAGTCTACAAGATAACTCACGCGTGCAGAAAAACACGTTGCCCAACTACCTGTAACTTCCACGCACGTTCCTAACGAGTAGTAAGCAGGACTTAGCGGGAGTTACCCTACTTAGCCCTGATTAGTATTCCGGCCGCCTCCGCCGCAGATCCGCGACCTTTCAGGTGCGGCCTTCGAGTGCTTCAGGTGATAGCCAAATGAGCAAATATAGAAAACAGATTTCTTATGTTTTCGCGATTGTTACACATTAAATTAATTATTTTATACGGTTTTCTATCGCGTTTATTGCTTACTTATTTATACCTAACGTTTCAAGCACTTTACAGAGCTCATGGTCGCAGGCAGACTGAGTTGACATTCGTCTGTGTCATTTGTTTCTGATGTCACAAGAATACAAAACCATAGCTCATAAATCATTGAAAACTATTTCGATTCACACAGTATTGGCTGACAGTATCAAAAAAACTTGTAGTCTTCCGATGAGTTTAAGATTTTATTAAATTGATAACTGGGTCGCGATAGAAAACCGTATAAAATAGTTTAATTTAATAGAAAACAGAGATGAAAATCAATACATTCTGTTTTTTTATTTTCACCTGTTTATTTGATAATATAGGTGATTTCTTGCTTCGGAAAGCACGTTAAGCCGTTATAACAGCTGTTACAAGCTTATTCTATATCTTCATAGTTCGTAATTTGTAGAATAATTGTCAATTGCCTTCCTTGCCGTTCGTTATTACAAAGTAATAAAACTAGTTAACCATTGCAATGTGGTTTCAATCAACGCGGAAATGTAATTTAATGTTATAAACGTAGGCACAAGAAGAGAATGTTGGTGCGGAGACGTCTGCATCGGAATGCAATGCGCGGGATGCAAGTTTTTGGCTGCCTGTCCATTTAAGCGGAGCGATGCGGCGGAGCGGAGAAACGGACAAATATTAGCCAATAGTATTGCACAAAAATTCCGCTTCGCTGCAGTGGACAGGGATTTGCGAGCTTGTTTAAAATTTCATACATTTTTGGAAGCGGCGCGAGGTAGCGGAGCGGGGGAGCGTGGCAGCGGAGCGGGGGAGCGGGGCAGCGGAGCGGGGCAGCGGGGGGGCGGGATGGGGTAGTGTGCCGCTGATATTCGACCAGTACGTGCGTGCGTTTTGTTGTAAAAATGGATGAAAGACTCATCGAAAGCGTGAAAAAGTTTCCGTGTCTTTGGGACACAAGTTCAGAATTTTATAAATGTAACGAAACAAAGGATGCGGCATGGAATGTAATTATTACTGAAGCGAACATAAAGGACAGTAAGTAAATATAGCTATTAGTTAGTATTTAGTTTTATTTAAGAGTGCAAGATTAATTCTTCATTCTCTCTATTCTTGACGTAATGCGAGTGTCTTGCCATGGAACCTTCCCCTGATTATTGAAGTAAGAACAATACATTTCTCGAACTTGATAACCTTCTTTACTTGAATTATGTGTCTCTGTTCTGTTACCCATTGAGATTAATATCTGCTCGTTGTGGTTTAGGAAGTCCGGTTGCCGGTCAATTAAATAATTGTGCAACATGCATGTTGCTTTTATTATTTTATCAACTGTTTCGATTTTGCATTCGAAATCTTTATGATACACGTACCACTTTCGTGCCAGTACCCCAAAAGTTGCTTCAACGATGCGACGTGCTCGTGACAATCGGTAATTAAATACCCTTTTTTCTGAATTCAGTCCATCACGGGGGTATGGCCTCATAAAATTTTCCATTAATGGAAAAGCTTCGTCTCCTATAAATACAAATGGCATTGGTTCTCCACCCTGATAAAGTGGTACTGGCTGTGGTAAATGTAACCTCCCCTCTTTTAGGCGTTTTCCGAAAATACTGTCATCAAAAATTCCTGCATCTGAAAATCTTCCCATAGATCCAACATCGACCATTATGATTTTTCTTCTGGCATCAGCTAAACACATCAGAATTACAGAAAATCTCTTTTTATAATTGAAAAATGAAGACCCAGATTTCGAAGGAGCCTTGATATATACGTGCTTGCCATCAAGAGCACCTAAGCAATTTTTGAATTGCCATAGGTCATCAAAATCTTTTGCATATTTTTTCCAGTCGTTTTCTGTTGGTTCTGGCATAACAAGTGGTTGCAATACGTTCCAAAGGGCATCGCAAACTTCTTCAACAATTCTTGACACACTTTTTATTCCAATTCTAAAATTCTCTGCTATCACCGTAAATGACTGGCCGGTTGCTAAATATCTGTAAAATAAAAAAAAACATTTATTAATATAATAAAAACTGTTATTCTAGTTATTTCTACCAAAGTTTTTAGATTTCCATTCATTTCTACCACCATAGTAATTCAAGTATTGTATGCTGGTAGAAATGAATGGAAATCTATTTCCCGTGGGGGAAATACTTTGGTAGAAATAAGTGGAATAACCGATTAAAAACTAAATATGTACCTTAATAAAAAATGAAAATGTTATAAGCTTTTTTTGTATAGTGTGTGGAATACTGATGTGTTTGTTGATTGTTTCAGTTAAAACTGCCAAATGTCGATGGAAACAACTACGAGACAACCATAGAGATGCTTTAAAACGACAAAACGCGACAAGGAGTGGACAGGCAAGAAAGCAAATCAAAGAATGGAAATATCAAAACGCCATGTCATTTCTTTTGCCATATATGTGTAACAGAGATCGGGCATCAAATTTTGGATCATTGGTGTCTAACGAGTCTTCGTTAGATACTTTTAGTCAGTCAAATACTGATGATAATTATCAAGAATCAAGCGGTATCTTGCCATCACCTACAAATAATCTTGCCTCTGCAAATGATTCCGATAATTCGACAACTACTGATCAGATTCCATCGACGTCGAAAAAAAGGAAGAACAATGAAATCCTAGATATATTGAGAAAAAATCAAGAAAACCGCGACCTTTTAAGACAAGAACGGATGGAAATTAAAAATATTATAGAAGCCAGGGACAAGCATGATGAAATAGACTCATTTTTTTTAAGTTTGGCTGCGTCGACAAAAAAGTTGCCATATTATTTACAACTTCAAATAAGAAGAAATTGTTTCAATGCTGTAATGGCAGCTGAAGAAACTAATCTGCAACAATCTTGGTATTCTCCGAATAATTATGGTTACTCTACAAGCTCAACACCAACATCAGATAATATAAATATCAGTAATACTACTGCAAGTACTTCGCATGTTGAAGAAACTGAGACTACTACTACTACTGCTACTGCTTCAGATGTTCCAGATACTCAGAAAGTACTGGAAACACTGGAAGAACTGGAACGCCTGTAGAGCTAGCAGATTCGAAATAGCAGATGTTTATAACAATTTTATTGTAATATTTTTTTAATAGGGGAGATGACTGATTTTTGTTTCTTTCACCATTAGATAGTTTATTAAAAACTATTGAACACGTATTTTTTCTTTTTTATTATACTCAAACAATTACCGAGATATTTAGAGTTGAAATTACGCATGGCGTCACACCCAGGTACGATTTCTACCTAGCTGTGACGTATTTAGCCCCCACTATTAAACTTTAACGCCTTATAACTAAGTGATTATTCATTAATTTCGTAAAATAAAAAATACGTGTCTAATATTTTTGCTTTATCTTATTAACGGACTAATTAGAATTTCGTATTTTTGACCCATGCATCTCACCTATTATACATATTATATATGAGCGTTTTTAGAAAGCGGTCGTGTGGTATTTTTCTGAAAACGCTCATATATCATGGTATCAACTTAAAAAATAAATAAAAGTTACTTTAATTTTAAAATGAGTACTTACTTTAAACACACTGCTAACCTTTCACGACTACTGATAGAATTTCGGAAATATGAGTTCTGTTTCTGAATATATGGTTGAATTAAAGAGTGTAACTCATGAAAAGTAGGTCGTGAAATTCTATAAGAATTTTCGAATGTTTCTTCATCAGCAGTTTGGAAAAAAGTATAATATTCACCGTGCACTGAACGATACTTGATATGATTTCTTAACCAAAATCTATGTTTTCTTAGAGAATTATTAATATAGTATGCTGAGACTTCTTCTTCCAAGTCCAGCTCTTCTTCTTCTTCCTCAAGCAATGCGAGGTAGTAACATTTTAACTTTTGTGTCGACAACATGTCTGTTTTCCGTTATTTCGCGATCTGAACTGGCCGCTTGCCGCTCGACTCGGTCTAACTAGCCCCGCAAATCCGCTCCGCTATACTCTCTCGACCTGCTCCGCAAGCTCGCTTCGCTTAAATGGACAGAAACAATCCGCAACTCCGCTCCGCAATACTCGCTCGCCCTGCTCCGCAAGCTCGCTCTGCTTAAATGGACAGGCAGCCTTTGTGCGGCGGCCGCGCCCGCGCTACTGTAAGAAAGTGCAAGGCTGCTAATGGCTGTAACTAGTTTGTTTCTTGTAATTCCATTGAAGTCTCGCAGAATTAGTTAATGCTTCATAGGAATACTATTTAATATTTTAAGTCATATAGCAATCTTTTTAGAATGTTGTCGTTATATATTAATTACTAAAATTACTCGTAATAGTGTATTCGACATATCATCGAATTTCCGCAGTAAGCAGTGATGACGACCATCTGGTTGTCAAAAAAACTACATTAGAGGCCAAGAGGTTATTAAAGAAAACTGTCACCATAAGATGCAGAATCAATTAGCCTTGTACCTGCACGATATGATTGAATTAAACAGCGAGCGAAATTGATTTATTGATGAATTGTGAGTGTTACAAGCTAAAACGCAATGTAAGTTACTACTCGATATAGAATTTGTTCTTCTCCTGAAAAATATCAAAATAAGAAAGCAGTTTAAGTCTCAGAGAACCGAAAGCGTTCCTGCGACACTTCCGCACAATAGCGTCGGGATCGAATTCACCTGTCAATGTCACGCTCGCCATCAACAACATCAAGTTCCAACTTTATCACCTCGAAATAGAGTAAGTTTTCATTTGTCCTCGCAGATGTGTCGAGTTAAGTGGTAGTACTCTCGTGTCTGCATACATTTGCATCGCGAAGCGTCGCGGATTCAACTTAATTTAGAAGATTTGAGCGGCGAGGGCTGAGGTTTTACGATGCTTTGTTCTGGAGATCTCAGCAAGAAAGCGTTATTATGAGCAATTCTCTTTATGGCAACGCGGCTTAGTTTGGAGTATCTAGTCACAAATCCCAAGGCTGACAATGAAATAGGATTTTGTTTGTAAAGCCTATACCGAAGTTATGAACAAAGAAATTGGGTTTGAAGTTATCGCAGAAATAAATGCGTTTGGAAAGGAAAAAGCAATTATTAATTTTGTACCAACACATTTACTCCAGCTGATGCCCAAGCTGCTAACCTCCAAGGTGACTTTTAACAAATTAACTACATCTCAGGTATGCAAATGGTACTTTAAATACCATTCAATAGTCAATCATTTATTATGCATTAAAATGAATCGTAGTTAATGGAATTTTGAGCTACGAGTGTAAAATAAAGAGGATACAGAAAAATAGAGCACATCCAAAAACCAGTACCAGACATGTACTACTGCGTCGACCACTTTTTCAAATTTTTTTGAAGAAGACATATTTAGATAAATGATAGCAATTAAAATGTAAAACTTTAAATTTAAATCAAATTATGTGTATGTCTTCCTACCTGACATGCGTATTCTATTTATCAGCTCTCTCTGCAACATCTGCATTGTGTCCTGGATTTTACTTTCGTTAGAGGAGATAATGTTTATTATTTTTATAGATTTCTGTACTAACTTTATTTTAGCCCAAGCAAACGAGGGGTTGTATGTGGATTGTGTTTATTTGCAATCAGCGGCAGAGCCCGCGGGAGACGAATTCGTTGAGGGTCCAACCGATTTCTTACACGAGCCATCTTGACGCCCCTATCCAATTTTTCAGGAATCGCCCCAAACCACATGACAAATACACACACGTGTGGACAATCATGCTGTATTTTCTACCCCTACTTCAAGAACGTGGGGATATTGGTAAAGAAACGCTGCAGTCAACAATGAAACCTAGCGACACCATTTAATTTCTGTCACGTCGCCGCCTCATTACCGGCAAACAACTTTAAATGGTGAATTAAAACACCGTTTTGCTCGGGCCAAGTTTTTAATAGACGGCAGCGGTCAACTCACATAAAACAACAATTTCATCAAAAGGTTTGGTCTCACTTGTTTGCTTAAAAATATTTAATATTATGTTTTATATTAGCATATAACACAAAAGTGTGGCACAAATAAACTTGAAGTAATACAATTATGCAATCTTATTTTAAATGTTTCTGTATCTCTTCATTCATTATTATTTTACCCACAGGTCCACTGTTGTACATAGTCTTCTCCAGAAATTATTCATTATTCAGATTGCTGTATCTTTTAGTAATTACCATAAGTTTTTCCAACATTTATTGGAATGGATGAGAGTATGCGACCTTTTACCAACGGGCAGGGTATCAGTTCCTTAATTGATTATGATCTTCATTCCTCTTCTTAATTTATTTAGCTGTAAGCGAATTTCTCATTATTTTTTTCCAAATCTGAAGCTTAATTTTAATCTGAGACCTAGCATTTACCAAAAATATCTAAAACTTTACATCCAGCCATCGGGGTGTAGTCTCGACCTGTTTATTATTCCGTACAAGCGGCTCGTTGCTCCAACTTGTTCATTAAATGCTCGGCCCGAGTTCGAGTTCAAAAGTGCGTGCCTTCCGTACTTTACAGGTCTTAGCCTCTTATTATGCTACTTTCAAAACTCGAAAATTATATAACAGGGTCAATAATCATAACAATGCGGCGAGTAAGGAAAAATCGAATAAAAATCAAAAAGGTCATCCTCATCGTCTTAATATATATTTCGTTTCGATACAAAGATTTTTTTTGTATCGAAACGAAATATATAATATATAATAAAGTATTTAACATCCTACACTAACAATACTGCTAATATTGTTTGTTATTGTGTTCATTTGTTTGGTTGATATTTAATGAACCATTTTACGCCTGTTTTTTATATAATTTGTATACTTAGCAAATCCTAATTGAATGTAATAAATTAGATTATGTTCAGCATTGCAAGCCCAGAACTATAACCTATAACAGAACTATAAACTATAATATTTCAATCAACAAGAATATATAATTTGATAGAAATCGTTTCCCATTTATTCTTATTTCTCATGTTAAAAAAAAAACATAAGATACGGTTAGTAACTTCATAAACCTGGAAACATAAATAAACAAACATAAAACTAGAGAAATCAAACTTATCCTTCGAAGAAAAGGCAGTAACAATACTATATATCAGTTGAATGCTGCTTTTTTACAAATACATCCAATGTAAGTGTTTCCTGAGGAAGTATATGGCGCGAAGACACGCGGGACCGTCCGCCGGCGAAGTTTCCGTAATGCGGTAAAACTTTCCACTCGCCATGATCAGACGCAGACAGCCGCGAGACATCCAGGCAAAAACAACGAACAAAAATACATTCGCTATCTTAAAGCAAAAGCTAGACAGTACAAGTTGCAGAGGTAATAAAATTTAACAAGTTCTTTAAAGATGCAATGGCAATGGAAATGAGAATGGTCGAAAGCCTCTTAAAATTCTAGATAGACACAGGCATCTTAGTAATAAATTGTTACCTACATAGGTTTTCCGTAAATCGTAAATGGACAAACCAAGTTTTGATGGCTACATTACATACATTGTGGTGACTTAATTTGCAGATCGAGATTTGGAATAGCTTATTAGTGCTTTATCTTTTTCAGTATTCGTAACTTAATCATTAACTGATGTTCTAGATCTGGAACTTAATATAAAGAAAAATAAAATACTTAAAAAATGGGTACCTTTGAGCCGGGTACGGTCAGGGGCCAAATTTTTGACTAAATATTATGTGTATTGTATGTACTTATGTAATGAATTAATGCGGATACTGAATATATGTCTCTAAAAAAAATACCTAGTTACTTCCGTGTGAATTCAGAATGGTTACGAATAAAAATTAAAGATTAATAAAATATTGAAGAAAACGCTCAACATTTACATCGTGTACGTTAAGCAGGTGTCGCGGACTCGCCAAGGGCGAGGGGAGGGACTCAATCGACAAAGTTTTCAAATAACCACCGCTTGTCTATTAGCGGGGCGTAACGTTTTGTTTGGGGACTGCTGCTGTGAATTATAAAGAGCGCAGATTTGACCGGTTTTCAGGAAAAAAACACGATAATATTCACAATTATCAGCAAAAAATACTGCAGCAAAAGATCGCAAGTCAAAAAATTGGCAGCGTTAGATGGAATGGACATCCTAAAAGTGTTATTAGTTCCTCTATATAACACTCTATATGCCATTGAGTATAACAGTAACTCAGTATAACAAAAATCTTTGTTTTTTTCACCCTGTCTAAAATAAGCACAATATGAAAACAGTAAAGCAGTATATTAAGTTTAACTTAAGTATTATGACAGATTTCAGTAAAAGGATCACACGTGCATTCTATTCTGTGTATTTTACCACATATTTTTGGTAAAATACACAGAATGGACTGTGTAATTTACCAAAAATACACAGTCCATTCTGTTGATAGAAAACAGCTACGTATTCTAAACAGGGGTAAAGGTGAAAGTATAACGTTAAGTACTTTTGAACTCTCTCTAGTTTGTCCGCGCCGCGGGCAAAGGCAATTGATTCGATTCCCGTAGGGGAGGGGATGAGCGACCGGAGTGGGGAAATTCAAAAAGTTGTAACAAACTTGTAACAGTTGGTTTTATTGTGAATACTGCAATAACTGGTTAAAAGGAAGCTTGCAAGTCTCTATCATCTTAATTTTTCCATAGTCAACAAATGATAATAATTTAGTTGTAGTTATAGACACGCTATGATGTGGCAATAATTCCAATACTATGAACAGAGATTGTTTGCTAAACCATAAATCTCTCGCCACACTTTCTCATTATTCCCATTGTCGCGGCTCCCCTCCGCCACACAAGCGGGTTGAGCACAGTAAACACGATCTGCATAATGGTGGCAATTCTTACGAAACACTCGTCAACTTTTATGTGATTGAGCGGGGAGTAATGGACAATTTGTGTCATATTTATATGAGGATAGACTTGAAATTGCTCAATAAACAAATACCAAAATATACAGTTTGTTGTGATGCAAGTGTTTCAATAAAAAATATTACGTCGTAAGTAGTTATATTATATATAATCGAAGTAATAAAAAAAATGATTGCAAGTGCTATTTTTAGTCAAGAATTATATCACTGAACGTTTGCTTAGAGCTCCGTAGAGCCTATTCGGTGGCCGCAGCGTATTATTTTATGCAAATTAGAGACAGCACCCCGAACTTCTAAATTTGTCCAAACAGATTGTTTTCGGCGAAAATTCTATTGAAATTTATCTGAGCGTCGCGGCGCGCACATAATGAAAGGGGCTTAATACGGTATCGGTAAACATTAGCATAAAGTATTCGCAAAAATTGCGTTCCGGGTCGGCAGTACCCGAGGAATCTTAATATTATCCCTCGCCTCCCGCAACCCTACCCCTCTCCACCAAAGCAATGTACGCTCGATTTGTCTTGCGTACTATTTACGAGTTTGCAATAGGAAGTACCCTACATGTACCCTAATATATCTGAAGGCATAATGGGCGGCGGAAGAAGCCTCAAAAGTTATTCAAGTTATGAATGTACAGTACGGGCCTAATTTTAAGTTGCTCTATGCTGTGTTAAAGTTATTTAAAATTTAGTACGAAATGATGAAGTTAAAATTATTAAATTATCTTATGAACGATACTTTTTAAGTAGATAGGTAAAGTATTGAGATAATAGTTTATGATGCTAGAGCAGTCGGATTTTCTCATCTCGCTTTTGGAGTCTCTAATCAGTCCAAACAGGTAGGACCCAGGTTGAAAGATAGTTTATATATAGTTGAAATACCTTATTAGGTAACTATTTTCTTATAATATGCATCTTTAATATTTATTTACAGATACGTATGAATATTATTGGTCCCAGAAAACATGAAATCACTATAGCATTTCATTTTCTTAAATTCTTGTACAGTGTACATGCCTTCGATAGAAGTATTGCGCGTGTATGAGAAACGGCGTGAAGCAAGATTGCGTGCCATAACGTCTGCGACGTGATGTTTGTGGGGCAGATGCTGTCGGTCGTTTTACGCTTACAATGCTGGTATAGGCTAGGGCTAGAAGATTTGCAAAAATAACAGTCTTTAAAATTGTCATCGATTCTGAATTGCTTCAAACGTTACATTCTGAATTCATAAAAAAATACTATTTTATAAGCTTTTCATTTAAATTGCATCGTTATTGGTTGAATCTATACTAATATTACTATAAATGCGAAATTCTGTCTGTCTGTCTGTCTGTCACCTCTTCACGGCTAAACTGCTGGACCGATTGTGATGAAATGGTAGGGATGTAGTTAACGACCTAAGTCAAACATAGGCTACTTTTGGGCGCGATATAACCGAGTCCCACGCGGGGCGGAGCCGCGGGGAACAGCTAGTATAATTATAAAATTGGTACAAAATAGAGTGGTTTCAGACAGTAGTCATTAAAACCCAAGAGACAAGAGAGATAAAATGTCAGTGTAATTTGTACAAATGTTCTAATCATTTATTTTTTCTCCAGTAGGGCACAGCTATAAATCCCGACAAGTTAACCTCGTTAAAACATGAGTTACGTTAATTAGTGAGAGATCAGAGACATGCTATAAAAGTTCTGGTGAAAATTTCAAAAGAAGCCGACGGAGCTAAATAAATTCAGTCACGTGCGACGATTCCGCTCATTTACATCAAAATATGAAGCTAACGTTAATCCGAGTTAAGTTCCTTGAGGATACGTTTCCAAAGGGGCTAAAGTTTCCCCCAGGACGGGGAGAAGTTGCAACTCGCAACAAACAGATCTATTAGCATATATTTACATTTTCTTAAACTGCGAAGACGCGCGTCTCTTGAAACATGATTGCAGTAAGCGCTGCACGCATTCTGATGTTATTTACGATTTTCCACAACAATTGGAATATTAAATACGCCATAAACGGGTGCCTTCTCTTCTCGTTCCGTTACCAGTAAGTCCCGGTAATCTACGGGAACACTTTAATCCTAGCTCTCGCCAGTGGATTGCGCACTCACTTCCCTCGAAGCGGGGTTCAAACGGTCTGATAATATTCTACCCTAAAGTTATGTCGGATTTATTGCTTGAAAATTTACATATTTATGTTTATTGCTTGAAGAAGGACAATTTTTGTGATGAAAATTCTGAAATATTTTATTGGTCGAGTTTATTTTTTAATTATTAATAGTTTCAATTATAAAAATATCTTGGCTAAAATTAATTATACTTTAAATGAAAAAATAGTTTAACAATTAATTTAAATTTTGTTCCTTTTAATAAAAAATAAGCATTGACTGTCGCATGTGGTTCCCAGTACAAGAAGCTATAATTAAGCCACGGTTGATTCGAGCAAACGACACCAGTCGCAGGTAATTACCCGATCGCTACATCTCCTGTTTATTGCGAATCGCAGCCAAATAAATCCACAGTTCGTTAGCGACTGAATTCCTTCGGGATTCGGTGCAGCGCTAAATGCAAGCAAATTGAATGAAACTATTTTACACGCCGACCCGCCGCAGCGCAACCAAATAAATTATGAAGGTTTTAACGAATCGAGCAGATACGCCTGTGAATGCTGCTGTCATGTCGTTTTATATTCTGCTAAGTCTAACTTAAAAATAAACGGTTAGGAGCTCCTCCATATTTTAGACGAAGCGAGCACACAAATCATTTACTGGATGAGACAGTGATAATTAATGTCTGGTTACACAAACACAAATCAAGTTGAGCTAGAATCGTCGCAATTTGATCGCTATCTTGGTGGAAGCGCCCGCAGTATTTAATTATGGGATATTACGTTTGAGTAATGATTAAGTGGTAGCTAAAGAGACGAAATCTGACTCTGTTACTGTGAAACTGAACGTAAATGACAAACTTAATAATGTTAATGCTATTAATGTAAATGTTAGTAATAACTATGAAATAGAAGCTTAACTGTTAATTTTAAACATATATATCATATTTAAGAGTAAATAAATGCATGACGTGATATAGTAAGTCCTATATATAAGTAGCAATATAATCACAGCATCAATAGCTAGGTTTGTTGTCTGATGTAGCCTCGTGTAGAGGTGAAACACGTGTCGCAAGGGTTGTGTGGGTAATGGTAACAATTGTAACTAAATGTGGCGATATTGTTTAGCTAGATAAATAAATATAGAATGTCATATGATTTTAAGACCACAAGTTGTACACTTCTAAATTATGCAAGAACGTTTAAAAAAATAAATTTATTATAGTATTGGGTGAGTGCCAGCAGTATTAATATACTAATTTCCATAAACACACAAAATAAGAAGATCAGTGTACATGAGTATGTGTCTGTCATTTCCGCAAATTAACACTAAGTTAAATGACGATTCGATGAATGTATCAAGGGGACAGTGAAGTTAGTTTGTCTTAATGTGTAGTAAGAAACTATTTGGGTACTCAAAATTATGACAATATTGCGGTAATACAGAAATAATCTCTGATAACAAAAAGCCGGTAAAAAGACTAAAAGTGTACGAATATTCAGCAGATAAGAAGGTGGGCGCGCAGTCGACAGGAAAAATCGCAGAGAACGAGGCCCGCTGGCGCGCGGCCAACAGTTGCGGGACTTCCACAAAGACTACTTCGTGATAGAAGTGTAATAACAATATCCGCCTCTGAATATATGGTGCATGCTCGTGATTTATACGTGTTAGCCACCTCTTTAATAGAACCGCGGTGAGATACTTATATTTGAAATAAATCATGTTCTAACCCTACATATTATAAATATTAGTAATAACATAATATTGTCTAGTGCTGAGATAAGTAGCAAGTAATAAAGCAAACAAATAGTAGTAATCTCTACATTTCAAAGAACATTTCATTAATAAGCAAATTTAATCTTTTGATAATTTCTGGTCATTTTATCTGGCATCTTATTTAATTTAAGTTTTTTGTTTGTCCTAAACACATCTGGCAATTTTTTCTGTCTTGCCTATATAATGTATGGATGTTTGTATTAATGTTGTATGTATTATGTCTTCTTGGTATACATATATTTATTCCATTCGCAACTTTTAACTTTTTTTTTATTTAACCCTTTCACCCGTTTGTATAAAAATACTCAATATACTACAAACCACCAAGCCTGCTAGCAAAACAGTAGAAATGCAGAATGCAGTGGTTATTTATCTCCGCGTCGGGCCGCCTGGCCAGGCATCCGCGCAGCGTTGTGGAAAAAGTCACAATAATGCGACGACAAGGCCGTGTATTATGAAATGTATATCGTTGCCAGGATAGCATTGAGAAAAAGTGCGGAATCACCTCCAGCATGGTTTATTTTATTTATATCATCTTATCGCATACAAACATTATGGCACTACATGAGTAGATAGAAAGAGCAGAGGGAAAGCTTCATATAACTGCGCTGAACATTGATTCATTTATAGAAGCGCTCATTCCACAAGCGTGTGCGCTGCTCAGTACTATAGTAATGTAACAAAAATGTTTCTTCAGTTTCGTATATATATTCATGTGACGCCACACCACAACCTCGCGTGCTCTTTCAACAAGTTGCTTTCAGACGATTGCACGGCTGCATTTCCTCGGAGTTCTAAACGTGTCGGAATTGAATTTATCGGAGAGAATTTAAACTAACCGTCTAGTCGTTACACTTCATTTGAAACTTTTTTGTTTTGATCGGTGAAAAGAACGATCGAATTTAGTTGGGTATTAACTGACTCTACCTATAAAATTATCTACGTGCGACGGACTACTACTACTACTTGCTAATTTCTTAAATTCAACAGTCAAAGAAAGGGAGGAATTCTCCATGATAAAGATGACCTACCTTGGATTTGGAACAAGTGAGAAAGGAAATCTGTTAACTGAAATTGTTCAACACTATAAGCGTAATGCAGTAGCAGACGTTATTACTTTTCACTTTGTCTTTCAATGTCCAGTTATATTAAAGGTTTACTTTATTCTACAGCTATAAGCGAGGAAAGGACTCCAATAATAAATGTAAGAAACTAGCAATATTTCTCGGTGGCCGTCTACGTCCGGCAGTTTATTAAATTCCTTGCCGACAACAATTCTCTTATTAGAGAGTAGGAGACACACGACATTGCAGTTCTTACGATGAAGACACTGTTGCAGGATTTAGTATTGTTATTATTGAAAGACATTGATTAATCATTAAGAGATTAATTTTAATCATCATCACATCGTTCTTCTGGTTGCATCCCAATCTTTGCCCGAAGCCGGAAACGGTTGAATGTCTTTCCTTTTGCACTTCAAAATAAGATTTAGCATATTTTAATAACTGATTGTCTGCCTGGCTTCACTCTTCTTTACCCTATAATATTTTTTGGAGCATCTGTGTTAAACGATGTACATTTTTCGGATAGTATTCGTATTTTATAGGGAAAATGTAATTAACTGTCCTCTTAATAGGTAGTTAGTCTCCTTTTTTGAGGCGGTAATTTTCCTCTTCGTGTGATTTCAAAACACGAACACTACTTAGGCACATTGTTTTACATAGATGGTTGGGAAATTAGTGTTATGATAGGGGTCGATGAGCGGGGTGAGGCTGGCGGGGTTTGTTTGTTTTCATTGAGCTCGTCGGTCAGAGGCCGCCAATATTATGCGAATAGTTCCCCGTACGCTAGTTATGACTGGAAAGTTGTAAACACTCGGTCGATATCTGCTGCCGTAAACTGAAGTTTGCAAGTTCATATAATGCCTAACATTATTTATAGTTGATGAAAATAGCTGAAAGGACGAACGTTTATTGCAAGGATTTAATTTAAATTTAGATAGAATGTGGATGTAGTGTGTCTCGCAGCAGGCAAGTAAAACCTAAAAATTAAAAAAAAAATGTACTTATTTTACATATGCTGGTAGGCCGATGCAGCGAGCTGAGGAAGTAACTTAGAAGGTTTCTCTTACTAGCTGCAATCCAAAGTATCAAAATATTTGTTGTCTTATATTATTCTTGTTGTAAAATTTCAATTGATTATTTAACATCCTCCATCCAACTCCATATCTCGATAAAGTATACGGGTATGTATATCTACAATCCACAGCCACACTGTTAGAGATCCGGGCGATTCCAATAAACTCACACAATGCGTCGCTCAAGCTCGGTGTGCCTCGTGTGCGCAGCGACAAAAACTTTTTCAATTAAATGACCCTCTCTGCTCTGCCCGAATCGTACCAATACACTTTTATTCCCAAATTAAATTAGTTGTCTGTAACACCTACGTATTGAATCAAACTGTTTGATCTCCCGAACGATTAAACTTTCTACTGTACGAGAACTTTCGGAGATAGCTCTACTATTCACTATAGCTTCTCCGAACTTTTGTCAATACTCAAAGATAAACTAAATATAGGAATTGGTTTTTAAACTTTACTATATAGTTGTAAAAAGTAAACTACTTTTGTAAGAATTAAGAGCTTTACTTAATATGCGACGAGCCAACAAAAAAGAACAAATGAATCAGAGGTTAACGATACAAATCATTAAATTGAAAACTACCGAAAGATTAATCAAACAAGTGACAGCGATCGTTAGACCAAACATTTTAAAACAAAGACCTACTTGGCACAACTGCCTTCTACAAGATAAAATAACTTTTCAATATAGCTTCATCTCTCGGATATTACGATGATAATCGCTGTAATGCGTCAATTTGTATGCACGTGTGATTACCTCTTAATAGATAAGGCCGCCCACACACCGCCCGCCGCTGGAGGAGAGGCGATACGTATATGATATTGGATATTCAGTGCAAGAGAAAGCACGAGTTTGAAATTTTGATAAATTTACCCGATACCTTTATTGCCTATAAGAACCTGCAATGAAACAATGAAGAAGTAAAATGAGCAGGATGAGATGCCATGGGATGAATACGTAACAACCCGTACTTAGACGATTTTGTAATTTATTATAATATTTGTTTTATGTTTATTTATTTTATTTTAACCAAGTTTGTACTAGGTTAATTCAACTCAAAAATAATAAAAAAATATCAATTGATATTGCTGTCAAATATAAATTGAATTATATTTTGTGATATCATTAGATTACATTATAATGACTAAAATATGTTCATTAATCCACACTAGCGACCCGCCCTGGCTTCGCATGGGCATAAAAACCTTCCTCTTGAATCACTATATCCATTTAGTAATTTCTAGTTTTTGTCCGTCTGTCTCTTTAAAAGAACTTTTGTAAATACTGGTTGAATCAATATAATTCTTATAATAAATTTATATCATGATCTATCGGTTCTTACGTCTTTCTTATTGTATCAACCGGAGGAGCTTACATATCAAAACTCTATACCAAACATTAATCAAGCATATGAAACATTTCATACGAATTTATGTCGCAAAGTGCAACCATGATCAGTCTTCGAAATACCAGTCACCCATCACGTCGCATCACCGCACGATTATTATTCATTACGGTATAAATAACCGGGTGTGATTACCGAGACATTACATTACGCGAGTGTGGTCGGCCCACGCCCCAGCATTCACCACATCACACGCCTGCCACTCATCTTGGAAACTGACGACATGCGTGGGTTCTATACATGTGTCGCTGAAGATGACGATGTCTTGCAACTCCAGATTTGAAAGAGATAAATGAAAAAAAAGGAAATAAGAAAATAAAACAGAGTAAAAGCATGAGAACTAGCTCATAACAAATGTCCGTAAATTGATTGTAATAATAAAAATAATATAAATTTCAGGTAAAACAAATATGAGAATAGGATAAAGAGGATATAAATAATTTAGCTGCGCTTGTTCTGCTCGATTTAAAACAGTAAGTGAGAAATAAGAATATCCTTACAACGTACATGCATATCACCGGATATTTTAACCTTGTGCTACTTCCAACGACATAATACCCTGACGTCCCTAAGCGGCTTTATTGAAGTTCATTACGAGGCACACATTATAATAATGCCTTTTCCTGTGAGCTCATTATAAGAACACGCATCGCCCATCAATGTTCTCACACGCATTCGGTAGTAGGCGTGTTGGTAATCAAGTGTTATCTATTCATAAGCAAGATAATATCGAACGTACATTAGATGCTACTCAAATGCACATTAATAGAATATTATGGCTCTACTTTTACATGGAATAATTTTGATATTGATAATTCTAAATTCAGTAGTTTCGGTAGCAAGTGATTTTCCAAACAAACAGAAAAAATTAAGTTACGCTTTCTGAGATACATCGAAAGATGCATTAAAATTTGTTAAATAGACGAAAATGTCAAAAATACTGTGTCAAATTCAAATTCAAATTCAAATTGTTTATTTTCAATATAGGATATTCTTATCACTTATTGACGTCAATTGTTACTTATTTTAAGTTTACCACCACTTCCAAAGCGCAAGTGGAGAAGAAGTGGCGCCACAAACTCCACAGCAGCATTTTCTTCAAAAACGTCAATTCACAAAAAGTGTGTAGTCTTAATAGTTCTTCAATTTTGTATGAGTGATTGTTTTGGGGTTTTTCGGTTCATTTTTCCTTACTTCTTGCATACACTTATTGTGTGGATTGTCAGAAATATCTGAAACTACGAAGAACAAAAGTTAAGTAAAATCAAAACTCTCAATCAACAATCATTTTGATATTCTTAGTAGATTGATTTGTAAACGACGTTAATATTGACTAAAGTAGTATCAGCACGTAGCACAGTGTTTGTATTGGCAGCAGTTTCCGTCGATATTGGCGGGAATTAGTTGTGATTCAGTAATAGCTACTCGCTCACAGCGGCTAGACTAAACATTCTAAGCTAACAAGAAGTGCATACGATTGATGCTGTTACTACGAGCAAACTTTGGTAAGAAGGTAATCTACATAGAAGCAATAACTTAAAATTTTATATCTTATGAAATGTAACATTAAAAGTTGTTTCTTGTGAGCCTTTTAATATTGAGTATAAATTTTAACTAGTGGTAGAAGTTTTAAAGTGTGGGAAAAAAAAGCAGAATTTAATAAAAACTGAACAAAAAGCATGTTGGGACATTTGCTACTCAAAGGTATTGCTTAGCAATAAGTCCGTCTTTGCTCCATATTTTTATACAAAATGTAAATTAACTTTTGTATTTTCCCGGATGTTGGCAGTAATTGTGGGCAGTGGTAGCAGAGTATTTGATAGGATAGTTATATGAAAATCATAATTGAAAATGTAAAAGTAACCTCACCGAGGCTAAGTTTTTCATTTAAGTGATACGGAAAAGGAAATAACAGTGTTACAAAAAGTTAAAATTTAAAAGCTAAACGTTTATCTTCACTATATATTTTGCTAATAATTCTCCAAATCGTCAATAATGATGACCTTCTGCTCGTTCAATTTACCTCCTGTGGACTTCGCTCACGCTGGGTGATTGATGCGGATTTCGTTTTATTGCGTAGTCGCCGGATTTAGATCGAGACGTGAGCAAGTCTTAAACAGGCTGCAATGTATCAGGTAGCCTGCGAGGCGGTCTGTTGTTGTAAACACTCGCTTTTGGCATGTCTTTGTCTTGTTACTTAGAATAGAATTAGATTATTCTATTAAGTGGTATTGGGTAAATTTCATGATATTTAGCAACACATAATGATTGGCACTTCTTATCATCAAAGCTGTTATACCCTCATCTTACGCTTTAGTATACCCTTTAATCATTAGGTACACTGGTTCTTTACACAATAAAGCGATTATCGTTTTATAAATAAATTTTAAATCATGGCAGTGTTTCATAATTTTTTTTATAATTTGTATGTTATGTTTATAATTTATATTTGTAACCTTTGAATTTCTCATATATAAATCGATCGGAAAATTTCCTAGTTTTATAATTACATCTTTGTTAGTGAAATCGATGAACTTAGAATCTCAGTAACATTTTTTATGTCTTACAAGTGAAAATTGCAATCTAAATTCTTTAGATTTTTATATAATTTTTTTAAATTCTGCCTCATCTTAAATGAGTATGTTCTTATAACATTTCTGTAATAAAACAGCAATTTCTTAGTCTTCATCAATCTAGCTTTATTCTCCAGTAGCACACGACGTCACGACTACTTGAGTATTCATAATCTGTGGGAACCGGGATCTGCGAGATACCACATAAACAGACCACACGCAAACTGCCAAGCGGTGTTTTGCAACCGATCTAATGGACCACATTCGTCATCTCTAAGATAATTTGTTAAATAGAATGTAGATTGAATAAGACTGTAAGAAATTCTATAAGATGTTCTATATGTTCTATTTATGTTTTATTTCTGTTGTTCTATATGTTTTGATGTAATGACCTAAACGTTTAAATGAGCAAATTCGAAAAATATATTGTTCACGTCTTTATGTGTATTAGTTTGATATAATTATTTTCATGAAATTTTGTGTTTAGATGAAGGTTTGGCTTTCATCTTCCTTTCCTGGAATATCACTGAGATTGAAATTTGTACAAACAAATCGGGACTAATAGTCATCATCATTATTTTCTTAAGCCGTTTATCAAAAATACCACGTATGAGCCAATATTCTTAGGTAATAATAGAAACTGATTCTGTTTTAACATAGATATATTACTAGCGACCCGCCCCAGCTTCGCATGGGTATAAAAACATTTCTCTTGAATCACTCTATCTATTTAAAAAAAAAACACATCAAAATCCGTTGCGTAGTTTTAAAATTTAAGCATACATAGAGACATAGGGACAGAGAAAGCGACTTTGTTTTATACTATGTAGTGAAGTAATAGTGAAGAGCGTAATTGAGATTGATTCAATCAATAAATACTTGACTACCTGATACGCGACACGACAGTAATGATATATCATGTAATAATATAACTGCCAACTCTTGACCGTCAATATTTGCCGGAATAATTTGTACAAAAGATCGTTCAAGTAAGGTCAAATTAAGATATCGGATAAGTATTGAAAAAAAGAAAAATACAAATTGTAAAGTACGATACCTAAAAGCATAATTTTAAAGCTTACTTTTGGATAAAGATGGTATTAGACCTAAAATTATAGGATTTTGTCTTTAGGATAATATGCATAAACAATTGGTAAAAGTTTAAATAATGTTGGTAAGTTTGTAATGGTCAAGGTATAATGAAGGTACCAACCGTAAAATAAATATTATCAAAGTAAATAAAACGTATTGTAGGAACAAGTCCGCAGTTCCCAGAAATCCATTTAGCGTAACGGATAATCGAATTTCCGAAGCTCGAACCTAACGATACATTAGCAGCTTTGAAAGATAATCCGCCACTTAAGGCTCTCATATACTATTGACTAATGTTTATTGTATTTCATTACCAAGGTCAGGTTACACGTAGAGTTGTGCCGATATTCATTTACATCATAATAAATGTCTAACATGACGTTAAATTTTGATTTATAATATTCGAAAGCTAATAATCGTACATCATGAGAGTACAAGCTATTTAAATAAAGTATTTGAGCCTCCAATATTACGACTCTATTTTGGTTAAGATTTACGATATGAGCGGTAAGTTGCGGGAAATACCATTTAAACAAGAGTCGTAAAATGTAAACAGTTGGTAAGTCATGTCTGCTAATTCATTACTGAGCCAACTAACACAGCCGTAGACAAACCGTAAAATAATTTCAACCACGAACTGCACTCGACACGTAAGCCACGGTCGCTTTAATGTATGCTGGAAGTTGGAAAACTTGTCATAAACAGAAATCTTTATTGCTCAGTTCAAACTTTTAGCATAATTTCAGATAGTTATTAAATTCATTACCCGACTTTTTAGTTTTTATATTTTTACTTGTTTTGATATGTTGATTAACTTATTTCAGGTAAGAAATTTTTGCAGTATTTCTTATTTGTCTTTGCCATTGAATTGACTCCTTTATAACAAAAAAGGTTAAACTATATACTCCTATCATAAGTTAGATCATCAAATAGTCAAAATACCTTCACAATATTACTCATAAATTAACGTTTCTTACATCCATGTTTGCCCGAAAACTTTGATACAGCTTGGAGCGATTACAGACGAAACACAACCGAAGGTTACCCTTTAATATATGGTACATGATAGAACATGTAGGTAGCGCTAATGATCCGGTAATCGCATCTGGCATGTCTGAGTTCTCACTAATAGTATTACGTGTTGCCGAGTTAATGCAGCCAGACGGCCCACCCCTATACGCCGTCTTGCGCTTGCCTCCAAAATTTTATACTGCTGCTTGTTTTCTTACTTAAATAATTATAATTATAAATAAACGTAACTAAGAATTCTCTCCACAACAAAATACAATAAGTATTAATACTAATTTAGGACATAAGCCAAACACTTTCTAAGTTAGTAATTAAGATTTGCTTGCAATTTCTTAATATTTCCTTAATCACTTTACTTACGTCTGCTTATTAGCTAATTACCAAAGAGCTACAGAATAGAAAGAGATTTTATGAAAAGGAAAAAAAAACTAAAAACTGTTGCAAACTAGCTATTGCCTGTGGCTCCGCCAAAGTAGAACTCGTTTATATCGCGCCAAAAAGTAACTTATGTTTGAATCCTGTTCTTTAAATACATCCATTCCAAATTTTATCAAAATCGGTTTAACGGTTTAGCCGCGAAAGCGTAACAAACAAACTGATAGACAGGTAGATTTTTGGAATTATGGACAATTTCACCATCACAAATGAGCAGTTGATTGAACAGTTAGCCTCAAAAACCTCATCTCGTTCATTTAAACCACAAAATTCCCTCATTAGCGCCTGCTGGCTAACTATGTTACATAGTTATGATTAAGATCATCAACGCAACTAAGTACTTTATTAATCTTCAATATCTAGTATGGTCGTTAAGATTGAGAATGGTGAAATGTGTGAAAATATCTTTAAATCAAAGCTGTGTTCATTTTAACCCAAGTTACATACATAGTTTTGTTAACTTCATCCTCGCTCGGTGATGGTGACAGATCATCATGTTTTAAATTTTCATTACCTGTAACAAAAAATATTAATTTAAGCAAAATCATCTACATAAAAAATAATTCTACTGCAAAAAAAAAAAAACATGAGTATCACATGATTTTGTTATGTACGTCTTACCATTTAGCCCTTAAAATAAAATAAATAAGTACACGTAATTGACTATAATACAAAAATATCAATCGTATTTGTCAACATATACAGCTGGCGGTAACCATTTGCTAAATCCATGTCTATATTTCCGAGTTTCCGAGTTCCTTGTACTTCAAGGATGATCTTGTGACCTTAAATGAATATTCAAGGAATAGATCGAGATGTCGTGTACGTTTGACGTTACATATTTATGTAGTGTCACCCGATTCACGTCGTGAACTATGGAGGATTTTTGTAGTGTGCAGTGAATAATTTGCAAACTGAGTTACCGGGAGTGACATGTTCCCGCCAGTAGAAAAGTGAAAGTGATTTATGAAGGATTTCCAGAGAGGGCGAAAGTGACCGACGTGACGCTTTCGCAATTTGGTTACATTGCAATACTTTTATGCTTCTGAACTTTATGTATATATTTAAAGATACATTTGATTGATATAAATTCATTCTATGATATTTCCGCTTACGTATTTCATTATATAAAAATTTAATTTTTATCATATAAGCCATAGATCCGGATCGGGAAAACGCTAAGACGTAGAAGAGTAGAAGCGATAGACCTTGTTTATTTACTCAATATTATATTTTTGGAGATGTGACAATTTAACGTAAGCAGTACATGTTACCATATCAAACTCAGATGTTGAAGCGTTAAAATTCGTCACTACAATAAGTAAATAGTAATTTTAGAATTCAAATCTGAATGGAATTGTAATTAAAAATCTTAACTAACAAACCATCAATAACGATCGAAGTATGGATACACTCAAGACTCTTCAAAATTTACAAAAAAAAATTCTATGCCATAGTTGGCGAGGACATGCAGCGTGGCGTGTAGGAAGAGGCGTGCAGACAAACCAGGTGTCCGGGTAATGGTGACAAATTGAGCGGCCGACGGTAGCCGGTGCTAATCCTCGACGGATTAGTGCCAGCGCCAGGGCTGCTAGCCGCTAGGCTACTCGCTGAAAGATGCGCACTTATTTAATGGATTTAGCTGATTAAACGGCGATGTGGTCAGAGATAGTTCTGTGAGGTAGGTAAGGTAGGTATCGAACGTGAAAACTTTGTTGAACCCTGATTCTTCAAATCCAGACTACACAATCAACCCAGAAAACAAAAATCAAACATATGTTATGAATCACGGAGTTTGTATGTAAATTAATATTCAATGTTAAAATTATCTATAAAAAAAATTACTTTTTCCATGTACTAGTACATTGATTGACGATTTTGCTTAATAAGATACTAGATAAAGACGTGAATTAAATCAAAAACCATCATAATCTTAATAAATATGGCACGCTCACCAACTGTAATTAATTAGTGTCTGCAAGCCCTGGTAATCCTGCCTTTGGCTCCTGTACCTACGTGTATGTTGCGTGGAGTATGACATGCGATGCGGCGGCTTACCACTCTCCACAATGTAATTCCGTGCGAAAACCTGTACTCCTATGTAGCATATCCACCTTACTCTCTAAATACTATTGCGTGAGTCGCCATTCGCGACTTAAATGTCTGCACTTCAATTGACTAATATACCCATAATTAATGTAAGTAAATTGCATTGGAGGCAGCGAAATATAGTCCTAATATTGTAATAAAATATCTCGGACGTCAAATATCTCACAGATAGTGGCGTTCGAGATGGCGAACATGGGTGAAAAGCTTTTAACGTGTCTGTCACATAAATCATGTAATGACGTCACAATTTCTCTATACAGTATCGATTTTGCCACAAACGCTTAACAATCTAGGGAAATTGTGCTTGAAAATACAGATATTCTTATCATTTCTGAAAACGGACAGAATAGAAAAAAATATCCAAACAAATTTCAAGTAACCAGATGAATAAGTCGGAAAATAACGAACACACAAGCTAAACAATAAAACAAAACAAAAAATATATATATATATATATATATATATATATATACTAAGAATAACGTTTTTTTTTTACAAGCACAAAATTCTTCATGAATTATAAATACGCAAAAATATCAATCCTCAAGAATATTTTTGTGTTAACTAATGAGCAATACAAAACGAGCTCGTTAGTCATCGCGATGCAACAATTAATTTAAATACGAATCTTATTCAACAAGCAGCAAGCTACGAAGCCATTGCATTTATCATAGCAGCCGTAACTTATGTAACCGCGGAAAAATCAGTAGTCGACGCACGCTGCGAGGATAATAACAAAGTAGTTAAGAGCATTTATAATGAAGCTGTAAATGGTAAAGTTGCGCTAATTATAAATACGGCCGTGACTGTAGGGACAGTGCAGCCGGATTCGCGACTGGCCGTTCCATAACAATGCTACTGGAATATTGAAAGCACTGACTTATATCACAAAATTAGACTAGATTAAATTAGTATTATATACCTACCAATACTTCGTTAATTTGATTGATGCAGTGATATTTGTCAGGAAAAAAGTTTCATAGAGAACATTTTCGATTTTGATGCGAGTCATAATTAAAATTAAACAAAGAATGATGCAAACAAAAATAAATCTTTTGACGCCCCTTTTGCAGGGGGTGCGGTCAACACTGGCGGTAAATTTTATCAACTTCCTAAGAACTTCTCGTCTATGGTTAGTAGCCAGGTTTAAAGACTTATTAAGACTTCCAAGGCATAAAGAAGCTCCTGCTAACATAAAAAAGAGATTGATCGACAATACTGTCATGCTTTCATTGACTACAATTAATTGCGTATTCTATTACAGTATGTAGTAGCTATGGTAATCGATCATTCGCAGTGTTTATAAATCACAAAAACAGAATGGAATTGGAGAAAGGCAATAAGATCGATTTGACTACAACGAAGATCTTTTTAGAAGTCTACGCGTGGAAGTGGGACTATCCTCGCGGCAAACAACAGGGATTATAATGTAAATGTATGTAAATGAAGGGCGATGCGCTAAGCGGCGGACAATATTTCGCGACGCACGCTGAGCCAGAAAAATGGCCACCTCTCGTCCCACGCTCCTCCCCCGCCCGCGACAGATAACGACAGCTTATGTCGCGAAAACGTGAGGCTTTATGCTAAATTGTGGAAACATGACTTGTTTCAGAAATTTTGGGAGATTTGCGCCACGACGCAAATGGAATACGCCGCGAGTTGGAGATATTGCGCCGCTTGTTGCTAACGATGCATAATCACGAGCGCTCGCCAACTTTACAATTACATCAAATCATATATGGCCAATTCTAAGGGATTGCTGTCACACAGACTTCTTTTTATGAAAAGAATCATTGCAACAACAGATATTTGACAACATTTTTATATTTATTATTTACAATTATATATATTATTTACAAGTTTATTTGGTAACAGATGGTAATGGACAATGATTACACATCATTGCTTTTTAAAATTACTTAAACACTATGCAACGCACACAAAAAACAAATAAACACTATACATCTGATTTTATAAATATTCCTAAAAATTCTTTTCATTTTGTTTCATTCTGAATTTATTTATAGTTGTGCAAATCGACGCAAGGCTTCACATGTTAGAGCCGTCCAAATCCACTGACCAAATCTGCTGCGTCTGCATGCCCCACGCTGCGTCATTTATAAGGACAATTTGCCGCTTTACTAACATCCCCTTTGTTCCTCCCCCCGCAAGCCAGGCCAACTTTCATTCCACCATTATCATTCAGCGGCACCCCAGCATTATTAAAATGAGATTATCTGTCCCGAGGAGTGCAGAAACGAGAGTACTCTTTCGGAAGTACTCTGCATAATGCCGGAGGTATTGAAGAACGTGTAATCTGGAAACAAAAACTTGTAAACAAATGCCTTTGTGGCATCTGATTTTCAAATTTTAGGGTAGCTTGCAGTTTAAAACGGGAAGATGATAAATAGGTAAAATACGAGAAGATAGCTTATGTTGTTTTCAAATCCGCATTATGCTGAATGTTTCTCAAACATCAAACAATACTGAAAGTAATTCAACACCTAATAACACAGCTGCTGCATATCACTTTGAAGGAAATTAGCGAGAAGTTAATTTTGCAATTTATTTATTAAGCTGTTCTCCGCGCTTTCTCACTCTATGTGTGTATGTTCTATGACCTATAACCTTCCCCAAGAATCAGGCTATCATATACAGAAAGAATTTTTCAAATCCGTCCAGTTGATCTAAAGATATAAGTGTTCAAACATACAAACAAACTCTTTAGCTTTATAATGTATAGATAAGGTATGAATACTACATCATTGAGGTGCTCCTGAAAAGAGGACGTTGAGCTTGACAATGACCCCGGGTTGTAGCCGGCTGGCGCTCAGTACTCAGTATAAGATTGGCACTCGTCCAAACAAAATGCGAGCTGCTTTTGTGACAATCGCGAAATGTTGAAGCATCTCATACGACCACTTAGAAACATATTCAATATATTCTTACTTATGAGTGTTATGTATAAAGACTCCACCAGATGAAGTCTACTTTTCTGCAGCCAAGTAGCTGTAAGTCTATTTGGGGCACAAATGATCTTTGTATCAACGGGTGATTCTTTTATATTGTTTAGGTTAGGTGGTATCTCACTCTCTATCGTACTCTCGTTTTTTATTTATTCATAAGGATAACAGATTGTCAGGTATTACATTGATTTAAATAGACTTAAGACATGATATCTTTCGTAAAAGTTTAAAAAACACAAGTTACGATTTAAAATGAATAAACCTGTGATTACCTATACAAATTAGGTTATTTATACTGCCAGAGTATTCGTTCTGAAGACAGACACTAAGTAAATTTTCAAGAGCCCTTGTCTCTTTTGACATCTAATCTAAGCCTTGACAAACAGAAAAGGAAATAGACCCGCAGCCTACGAGAATATTAATTTAGAGCAAATCAGGTTTCCACCATCATCCCGATATCGACAGTCGTAAGGATTCCCTCCGCGTCCGAAGAAGTCACCCTTGAAATTGCGACCCGAGGAACTTTCCAATCTTAATTGCAATAGTCACTTCCTTTAAAGTGAGGAAACGTTTTTAGTTTATTATATTTTGGTAAGATAACACAAATTTGATTCACCTAATAAAATTATTAACTCGTAAGATAATCCAGTGCTTTGTTAAACACGTTAAACTGTTGGTTCAAGAAAGTATCGACAGCTGTCAAATTAACAAGCTTATATACTGTAATTCAATAAGGATTCTGTGGTATTTCTTTCTGTAGTCTAGTGATAAAGACATGTGCTTAAAGATCCGGAGTTCGTAGGTTTGATTCCCAATGGAAAGTACATATGCTTTGTTAAGAAGATAGACATGAGTCCGTGTTTGAGAATACTTGTAAAAGCTGTTGCTGTTGTTTCGACTTTATCACGTCAGAGACTCTGACGTCAGGCTGTACAGTATTAATTGACCTTTTAATTAGATGAATGAGCAGACACAGATTAAAAAGATCCAGTTAAATGACTTATTGGAGAAAACTTGAACGGTATGAGTCAAAACCAAATGCTTTCAACAAGTCTCGATTGATTCGTCAGCGCAGTAAGGGTATTCAAGCCGAGGGTATTTTCGTTACAAATAATTTGGGTCGACAATCTCGACATGAAGACTAATGGATTGCATTCAAAGCGATTATATATCACCGCGTTCTAACGAATTCATCGCTCAAGTTCTTTTACTTATTTTCTCAAACATTTATGGCTGTAATACCTTGGCAGACATGCTACTTTTTATACCGGAGAGTGATCACTTAATTTTTAAAGCTTTATTTTATCATCAATTATTCACTTTTAAATTCACAGCCGACTTTATCAAAAGCTACTTTTAAAAGATGTGGCGTTATACTCAGGTGTTTCTTTTGGCATTGGCCCCATGCCGATGGCACGACATTCTCGAAGTCGGGGACAATGCTGCATATTCATGTAAGAGTTAAATTTTATTAAATTGATATTTACTATCTTCTTGAATTTATCGAAGCATAAACAGATACGATTTTAGAGAACGTAAACTTGTAATTCATGTAAAACATAGCATCAGTAGTTACCATTATAAAAGCAATAAAAAATAGCCAGATCACATCGCAACTAAACATCAACAGAAAACTTTGAAAAGTGAAAAGAGTTGTGTGTGCTCAGTCTTCATGACAGTATTCTTGGCGTACTGAGACGCGCGCCGCCCGTCAAATATATTGGCCATCGCGCGTGACCGACGGACTCTGGGAATAATTGCAATAAATTATGTGAACAAAACAAAAGGCACGCCTCCTTTTACGATTGAATTTCTGAAAACATTCCCTCATAAACCCGGCGTCCGTTGTCTGTTGATGAATGACTTCGGTGCTGTCTGCGAAGATAAAACATTAAACAATGATCCTTTTAGTGTTATAACGGCGGCGCGGTGTAAATCAGCTCATGGTCAATATTAATCGCAGCAAGAGCACGCAGCATTTTTTTTAATTTATTTGCAAGAACTCTTATTTTTAATTACATTATTATTTTAAGATAGATTATTTAAATGTTAGAGGACCAACTGTTCATTAAACACATGCTTAAAGGTAGACTAAGAATTGAAGCTTGTCTCGAGGCTAAATATTTTTAGACGAAGAATACCGAAGACATTCTAATTTATAGACAAAACATTCAAATTTGTAGGTGCTGTCGGGGAGGATTATTACCGTGCGTCCCTTGAAACCGAAAGCCGGCGCCATGTTATTTAATGACGTTACGTGCATGGAAACACTGAAACTAAATTAAATGACATGTTAAATATTCACAGTCCAGTCTAGATGCAGCAGGTTGGGGGCAACCCGAAGGGGGCGAGGGGCGTGAACGTGCTCCGACTCGAAACCCGACGGACCCGAAATGAAGACGCGTTATTTACCCGAGTGACCCCATAAAAAAAAAAGCTCTTCAGGATTGTGCGGCTGATCCTTGAATTTTAAACACAAACGCTACTCTTTTACTGATTTCGGAAATCTTTCCGAAGAATACTAACACGCTCGCGTGATGAAATGTACGGATCTGCGGAATCCTACTTATTTTCCAAATGTGTTGTTTTGGGGAATATTGGTGTTACAATTTTTCTTCGAAATAATTTTCTGACAATTATTAACGATTTGGTTTGTATAACATTTTTGAATTGGCATGTCCTTGTGACTCTAGGTGTAGTAGATCAAGATATTTATTTGAATATTTAAAAATTTATAATTATTAAGATGGTTATAAACTTAGCTATTTGCGAAATATTGAAAATTATGTCCTCCCTACGGCAATAACGTGAAATAATGTGGACGCTAACTGATCGATAATTAGGTGTTAAATCGATAGATATGGCGACAAATACATAGTTATCAATGTCATGAGTAACGGTAATGAGTCAGCTTGTGGGGAAACGAGAGGGCAGCGTATATATATGCTAATTGTATTTTACGAGAGTTTGCCGATATGACCATGAATCGGAAATCGTAAAAATATACAAAATATTCAAAGGAAAGTTTCTAGTAAATATCTAAAATACACCTATAAATTGTAAAAATAAATTTTTAGAATAGCGTTACGCGTTACACGAATACTAACTCTAATAACGTCAATCGATGTAAGAGTGGGCACGAGACTGTGTTTATGTAAACACAGTTTCGTGCCCACCTAAATATAGTTTTGCTAAAGAAAATCATATTTAATTCGACAAGAAATAAGGTATGATAATTTAACATTATTTTTATTTCTCTATATGTAATCTGAACTAATTCATGAATTGTATAGAATGAATGAAATTCGGTTTTGTCATAAAATGGATTTCAGTGTAAAATCTAAGAATAAGCCCAAGTACTTACATTTTACATGTATTATTTGTGTTTGGTATTTCCTCATCAAATAGTATCATATCATTTGCCATATCCACTCACACCCATATCTAATCTGTAAATCAGAAGACTATCAATTAGCCAGTTCGTATTAAAATGCAGGAAAGTTGCCGACGTGACTGGTCGCAGAGGTAATAGGTTATCGGCGTTTTCATTAAAAGCACCAATTACTTTATCAATAAATCTTTGCTTAGTAAATGTTTACACAGCAGCCGTAATCATACTGGTTGAATTACTGCTCTGTGCCACTTGTCGCAATGATTCCCGTTCAATAATCGTAAATTGCTGAAATTAGCTAAGCTTGACGAATCGTGTTAGTGTTGTTAAATGTTTAGGCGTGGTTGAACAGTTAAAACCAAGCTACAAGGGTTCTAAAAGTGAATTATTGGCATTAACTAAATCTATTGTTTAGGCTTATTTATAAATATTTGTTTCATAAAACAGCTGCAAACATTAGATGCCTAATAAGTTAGCCCGTAAGCTCTAAATTCGAGAACATAGTATAACTGCGATTAGTCATAACCTTATTCTTGTCATGTAGTTTCCTAATACACTAAAATGTAGAAATGAGATAGTGACAACATCCTTTCTATCTGAAAACGTAGAAAAAGGTGACTAACAAAGGCCTCAATTCCCTTTTATCACCTCTTTCAGATGGTTTTTGGATTACATTAGGAAAAGCATGCTTAAAGAGAGTTATGCAAGCCGATAAGGAACGTAAATCAAAAAACGAAATAAATTAAATATTGAAGAGGAATATGAAGATAACGATTAAGCTATTGATAGCGTTTAAGCAGATCTCTGGATTTAAAGCAACACCGCTTGAGATGTAACAGTGAAAAAGATTAGCCGAAAAAGAGTCATAATTATAGGAATAAAACAAGTGCAAATCAAAAAGTAGTTACTTTTGGAACCAGTATATTAGATTTATTTTACACTCGTAAGGGCTTGGTTCTTAAACAACAATCAACAATGTCCTATTAGTATCCTGCTAGTAGAAATCGTGAGCCTGAGTTCTGTAATGGCTGACATTCGACACTGGACTCGTGTTAATTGAATGGTTAATGGCTCGTTATCAGTTGCCAGCAATAAGCATTAGCAGTCCAACAGCTACTTGGGCAAGTGTCAGTGATAATACTAACTCAGCTGGTTGAATTGTGGGTTTAAATTTTATGGGTTCTCTAATAATATTTAATGTGGTTTAAAGCACGCACTTTTGCTATAAGACAAAAATCACTCCGATTGTAAACCATAAACAAGACTGAAAGACATAAGATATGTAATCAAAATGTCAGCATTGAATTTGAATAATAACTAAATATTTATTTACTAGCGACTCGCCCCGGCTTCACATGGGCATAAAAACCTTTCTCTTGAATAATTTCTATCTATAAAAAAAACCGCATCAAAATCCGTTGCGAAGTTTTAAAGATTTAAGCATACAAAGGGACATAGGAACAGAGAAAGCGACTTTGTGTTATACTATGTAGTGATTTTTTCATTGAATAGGCAAACCTGCTCATACGACTCACCAATTTAATTAATTTAGATTATTTGTAAATCCGATAATATTATAAATAGTTATAAAGAATGACGCAATAATATAAATTAGCCATGTCGCAGTATTATGACAAGACAATATTGTAGCACTAATTGAGTTTCACAATACAAGTTCGTTGTGAATTCGTCTAGACTTTAATTGACCTATTCAATTAGATTGTTTACAGATTGGGTGAAAGCGAACACTAGTCTGCGATGACAATGATGTTGAATCACTAATTCAAGATGCTACAGATAATTAAGGCAGATACAATAAACTGAACTTTAAACAATTAGTTTTTATTCTTCTCTTTAATTATCATTCTTGTTGACATTGATATCATTATCATCATTATCATTACATAGTACAAAACAAAGTTGCTTCCCACTGCCTGTCCCTATGTATGCTTGGATCTTTGAAACTACGCAACTGATTTTGATGCGGTTTGTTTTAATAGCTAGAGTGATTCAAGAGGAAGGTTTTATAGCCGTGCGAAGCCGGGGCGGTTGCTTGTATCTATATATGTAAAAAAAAGTCGTGATAGTTGCAAAATATATAACTCAAGAACGGCTTAACTGATTTGGCTGAAATTTGTGGGGAGGTAGCTTAGAACCTGGAGAAGAACTGTTACCAAGGGAAGTTCATGCGGGCGAAGCCGCGGGCAAAAGCTAAAGTTTTATGAACATTATTATCCATGTATGCTCAATTATAAGTGGTAATAGGATCATTCTAATTGAGTTAATTATGAAACTGTTTATTACAATTTTGTAATAGAAAGTGGTCACAGTGTCAACAAATAAATCAAAGAGTTTGGAATATTCCCAAAACATAATCTCAATCAGTATTGGCTACTACAAAGATGCAAATCCATACGTGCAGAGCATAAAATCAAAATGTTGACTGAAATGCCTAGCAACCCTAACATCAAATCAGAACTGAACAGGGCAGTGCAGGTGTCAGACGGCAATAACACAATTACCACGAGTTAAACGCATTACCTGATGTGTGGAGCTGCCGCCCACTCTCGCCTCACCTGCCGACGCCGTGGTCTTTATTTTGATATCATCTATGATTAGAATGGAGTCAGTTAACTCGCTGTCTAGCGTCATAAATTAACAGACATAATGCATGTGTAGCGATTACAATGGTTTTCTAATTTTCAGGAGTATATCAGTTGCAATTCAAATCTGATATCGCTATTCACTCTGATCACGATATTAATTTCATCTACAAATTCGCTGGGTTTATATATAACTCTGTGGTTCATATATCTAAAATTTAAGAGCTGTGCTCTTGTTGATGGTCTCTTTCAGGTGTTTCTATCTTCCGCTAGCCTTTTCACCTCCTGATAGGACACGACTCTCACTTTTTCCTTTTTTTGTTCGCAATGTTTACTCTTTATGTTTTCTTGTGTAATTTTATAGCAATTATACATGTAAATGCAACATCAATATTCAATTTATTGGCGTCTTAATAACATATACCTCATAACGGTACATCATAGCGACAAAGCTTCTTTACAATTTATTGACTGTATACCTCGCCATGCCCTTGCCACCCGTTGCGTGTATAATCCGCGAATGTTCATTTCGGCATCGTTCAGGATAACGGTCCCAGCGTGAACCCATTCAAGCGAGAATGTGCTTATGAAGACGCTCAGAATCTCAGTGTAAATAACGCACATGAAAGAGGAAATCCGCGCACGGAGGAGCACTAATCTCACGGGATGGCGGTATAAGATTGTAATAGAACTCTTACTTCTTGATTAACTTTTAGCTTTCTTAACTTGTCCAGAGTAAGGAACTTTGTAATGGAGCGTTACAAATGCTGCTGATAAATTAAATATTTGATATGTTTCAAGTATAAATGTATAATTTGGTAAACTAAGGATTCAAGATGCTTTATTTGTAAACCATATTAAAGCAACATACACATAAATTAGATGCAGTATAGCATAACAAAATAACCTTTGTTTTTAGCGCTTTGTCCTTGTTTGGTGGTCTTTCAAATACTACTACAAGAATAAAGTACCTATGATAATAGTCAAGATAAGCTAGACATGTAAGGTCTATATAACATGGATTACAATGCAGAATGCACTTTCAAGCAACAGCTTAATCTTAGAAATAAAGATAGTTTAAAGTACTATACAGAAGAAACTAATAAACGAAGCTTATACCCCTAAATGTCTACATTTTGCAGCATAGCCGTCTTACTGGGAACCGTAATGACCGTTCGTTGAATTTAATAAAACTAAGCCATTTTAAAGCGGGTTCACTGACTCGCTTTATGAACAGGGAATGTGTTGGAATGCGAATTGCACCAATTATTATCGGCACGAGCTTCCTCCGCCCACCTAGCTCTCACACAGATCACGACAGACTTCAACTAGATTCTGTAGACTTCTAAAATAGACGAGTTAAACCGAATTAACACGGTTATGTTTTGAAAAACTGTGGGTGTTCTTCAATAGATGACTACTATCACTTTACTTACATACTCGTAGTAGGTACATTAGTTAGTATACAAATACATATATATTTGTTTAATTCGTATCTTTATCCATGCTGGTTCTTTCATGTTGGTCTGGTTGAAAAAGAAAAATAGAATGTATCAGCTGCTTCTCTTTCCGCGCAGGTTGTAAAAGTCGACCGAGGGAATCGTGGAATGGGGGAATCATGACAAAGGCAATGCAGTTAGCAACCCATCACTATTGATTTCCTGTTTTAACTACCATCGTGCTAAACGTGGTCTAAAAGGTCTTATGACCCTAGCTCTGTCTACCCTGTATGGGATAAAGACGTGATAATATGTATGTTGTATCTTTATTCTTTGCGCTATTTCACAGACAAATCTTAAGGTGTCTAAGTCTGTATGCTACTAAACCGTTAAAAGAAACCATTGGTCGGCAGATTAGTACTTATTTTGACACCAGAGGAATGTCGAAATAGGATTCATTTTATGCGCATTTAGCGCATCATCAATCTATTTTTATATCATTGATAAGCAAACAGGCATACATACCATCTAATGGAAAACTGTTACCGTAGCGTGTGGACGTATGCCTCTATATAAAATAACACGTCAATCCATCGCTCTATAAAACGTGGAATAATTGGAAAAATAAACAAGCATTTTCGAATTAATAATATCATTATGGATATGAACTCTATGTGAAGTAATATCTATGGTTGACCAAATATTAGTGTACTGTCGTCAGTATAAAATGTAGTCTTACGAGTATGTAGTCTACTCTCTTAGAAGTCTATGGTAGAACATCGCTAGACCTAGAACCAACGTAGAATTGTCTAATTGAGAGCGCAGACACCTAGGCAATCTAGGAAACTGTATTACACACTTCGCGGAACACGGCGTCCATAGCTGCTTAGACACGAGAGCTTGAGAGACGGCATGACACGACACAGCAATGTATAGTAAAGTAGTGTGCATTTGTGTGGTAGGTACAGACTAAAGGCGGTAATTGAAATAGCACGTGCACAGGCGATGGGCAGGGTTGGCACATCCGAAATATTGCTTTTCAGGACTATCTGCGGTAGAACGCTGTCTGCATATAGTTATTAATATCTTTACATAAAAAATTGTTATGCGATTTGCTAAAACAAATACGACTTAAGCTTAAATTTAAAAAGAAGTCGACTGTTCTTTTTTTTGGCAAACGAAGAATTCAAATTATTACGTTGAATTTGAAAATGCCACTATTTTTATTTATTGCGAAAAAAAACGAAACGCCAAGAAAAACATTAGCTCTTTTTAGCAGAATACATGTAAGTAAGAAGGTCAAATAAATGTTAGTTCGAACACAATTTATCACTGAAAAAGAAATTGATTAATTTTCTTATTTTGAACTATCGTAACAAGAACTCCTAAAGTCTGAATCATGCAAAGACAGAGTAGCGAAAAGGAATCTTTGTTTCCTAGCAGTTTTTTGTAAGGTCATTACATTCAGAAGCAACCCTGATCAATAGAATTCATTAGACAGTGGTGTCACTTCCACAGTAATCAGCTGGTTGTGTTTCACTCAGCGCCGCCCTGATCACAATCACATAATGCTAGTACAACTTAGTAATACAACCAACATCTACATTACATATAACAGATTATTTGCTAGCATCTGCTCGAGTTATACATACATAGCTACGACACTGTTCAGATAAACACACACACACACACACACCGAACAGGCACAATTTATAATTTTTAAAAATGGAACCAAAAGCTTCGTTACACGTCCTTCGCTTTTTGAGTGGGCTGTTAAATTGCTTAATATTAGTGTCAGATTTAAAAGACAGGCTTAACAAACTCTTTCCTATGAACGTCATACAGGGCATACAGACATACGATATTAATAATTTTATCATCGGCGAAATTGCCTAACAATATAATTGCCATAGACCATGGGTACAATGATAATGAAGTATGTCTCATATGTCATGCATGACGGAAAAAATCAAGACATAGTAGCGTTTAAGCGGAATAGGTTCTAAAGGCGCGGGGCTTAGAACGCAACCAAAACTCTGAATCGCTAATGATTGGTTTCAGATTTTTATGTTGCCTAAAGGCAGAAAATTGAGGATCAATTTCTATTGATGATATGATAATGATAGAGCTCTAATAGAAACTAGAGTTCTTATTTCTTTTACGCGATTTATAGACGAAGACCTTTAACGCCACAGTAATATAACGTAACTGCGACTGATTTGCACTTCTTCTGCGCCAGGAAGCATTTGTGCGGTTTTCTCGGTGGCTTCCGTGTCATAATTCGTGCGGGTTTCGTGTCATGCATTATTTATGACCGGGTCTAAACCGAATCGCCGGTTCAGATTACCGCGCATGCAAGTTCTCGCTTAGTCTTAGGGTTGTCGAAGGGAAAATGAAAAAAAAAAAGACATTTTGTAGGTACCACTTTTTTCTTTTCATTATATCGAGGTCTCTTTATTTAACCCTGGGGCCAAGAACCCTTAAAGCTGCCTTTAAACCATTTTTCTATGTAATGACGAATTAGAAAACTTTAAAGCTATGTTAGGATTAGAGGAAGGCCTCAGCAGAGGTGACTTTAAAATAAAAGTATTCGTTTTAGAAATCAGGAAAATGTGTTTCGAATTTTTTGTTGAGATGTAAAATCTCTATCAATAACAGCACAAGCTATAGCGTTTATAATGACAATTTTCTCGTAAAATTGGCGCAAATAAGAAGAACCATAGAAATAAAAATTCAACATTAGTGGAAACGAACTTAAATCGCGACAACCCTACGCGAGACTCCGTTGATTAATTTCAACAGGAATTTTTGTAAAACACGTTATATTACATTTTGATGTCGGACCGTGAAAATTACATACGTTTTATGGCTTTATATCTTCAGCAAAACAATTAATGAAATGACCGCATGCGTATATTAAAAACACGAATGAATGAATTGAATGGCATGTAACAGCGGTACTCATTATAAATGACCCATGAACGTAATGAACTGTTACACAGAAACATGGTGTTTTCTCGCGATTAAAATCAGATTAAGTGCAATTTCCACACCATGCTGTGAAGGATATAAGGGAATAGGGGATCTGTTAATTGGGAACATAATAGTGGACACCTCGGCGCATCGCATCGACTGTCGAGGTAATCAAATATGAATTAGTAGTGCATTGTAGCCTGCGGTGATGAGAACACAGACGTATCTCGTCAATTCAATGGAGATATTATAAATATAGCGTTACCTGACATCATTTTATTAATTCTGAGAAAAATATATTCAAAGAACAAGTAATTATCTGACTTTAGATGATGTTCTTACTATTATAGTGACATATATGTAACTAGAATAGAATATGGCAAGATCTTACAAGATATAGACCAAGATTCAGATTGCGGGTAAAATGATCTTGCTAGCGATATATAATGACTAATTTGTATCTAACAGTTAGATAGATAGATAAATAAATATAATAGTTACGAAAACATTGCTTGTATTATAAAAGCCCTATAATTTACAATCTTACAAACACTAATTCAGTTGTATCCTAATGCAATCAACTGGGAGGTGACTGTTATCCATAACTTTGCAATGCGTTGTGCAACTGGTGGAAATTCAATTGTGTTTCTCGCGCAACGGGTTTGAACCGTAAGCATAGAATTTATACTTTTTTTCTTAGGGTAATTCGAGATGTGACAGGAAGAGATGCCGTATTGTCTTGCTTGTGTCGATTATCTTGATATGTAGTTGATTTGACTTTCTACTTCTCCTCTCTGAGAATTCTATCGACATGTGTCTAGGATCTTTCCTTAGGTGTGAACTATCAATTTGCATCGATTAGAGGGCGTTTTGCTTTTATTTATTAAAAGCTACTTTGGAGATACATGTTTTTAGCCATTTATTTTCTATTGTTCAGTTTCACATTGAGGTCCGACAAAACTGAAAGTAGGTTCGCGATAAATTGTTATATAACCCGAGTTAAGAATTAAATCCGTCGTTTATTTTTAAAAATAGGAAAGCTTAAGCCTGGCAAATATCTAGCTGTAGCAAGTATCTAGCAAGTGGCTTATACTACAGCGAAGTGATCGTACCAACCAGCTGTCTTGTAGATAATACCTGCTGAGAACGTGATAACGCTTAATATAAATTAATTGGAGTTTATTAGAGCAAGCCCGGTGGCTGATAAAGTCTTCATAGCTCCGATATCTCTTTGAAGAAATACCGCAGGCTTAGTAGGACCGGGTTGTGCATATTAAGTAATAGCAGTGTGATAACTAGCCCTGTTTTTGGCTGAAGGGTTTTATTAGAGGTCATAAATAAGAGAAAGGAATAGTTTGAGGCTGTGATGAGAAAATAGATGATATTGCATGAATGTATGGGAACATAAATAAGAGATTAATTAATAGTAAAGATGATTAGAAAAAGGTTTGCTAAAGAGTTTACTAAACACATGATGTAATGGTACCTATATAGTAGGGTGTATTGCAAATGTGTACGTTTTTTGACCAGATCAAAGTTCTTATGCTAAAAATTTGATCCTAGCCTTTGAAATAATTAAAAACGAAAGAATTCTATATAAAAAACGTAGGTAATGATTGGTGGCGGGCTATGGTTGATTGACTATTCAATACACTTGATATTTAAAGAAGCAAATGGAGATCTTATATCTAACTAAAGTAAGACCAAAAGCATAGGTACTCGTATATAAAATGTAAAGGATAAAGCCAAACCGTAAAATAGGAGAATCTAAAATTAAAAAACGCGGACTCAATCTGAAGAAATAAAGCTGAAACCGAGAATGTGGCTGCAAATACACGTCGATTAATGTTAACATTTTCAGTAAGAGTCAGTAACTAGTATATCTTTCGTAGCTTTGCAATTGGAGCTATAACAATATTTGCACTTTTCACATAAGTACCACTTTTTTGTTAATGAATCAACGCGAGGTGTGAGTGGAGGGTGTACTCCTGTAATCGCCTCGTAAATCACGAAAGTATTAAAATCGTCGCCGACCGAAATTGCTTCAGCCGCCGCGTGTGGGGTGTCGTTAATCGCAGAGATTAAATTTATAAGCGGTTACGAGGTGCTAACGCGGCTGTTGTCCAAATAGATGAACACGACGCTTTTATTTCATAAAGGCTTTTTGTCATTGAATTTTTTCATAATCTGTAAATTTGGTAAAACCGATCCAATATAGTGTTTTGAGTGTTGAAATTTGAGCAGGGATGATTGTTTTAAAACAAAAAAACTGAGGACGGAAAGTGAGCAGCTGCATAAAATTCGACGCTTTAGAACTCTTATACTAAGGGTCATGAAGAAAATAAAGTTTTAAATTAAATTTCAAATTAAGATGAGCACTATTACTACATTTATTCATAAATCTTTAGTAGAAAGTTCGTGGATTATTGATGTGATGAGAAAAAACATCGTGGCAAGCATTAGTGTTTCCGTTGTTCATGTTATTGGCCGTCAGTATGTAGATTTTTATAATATTACAAATGAATTACATATTATTATTGAGAAACTTGATGCATTTTCCATCGACAGACGCGTGTTGCGCCGCGGGCGACACTTATCGCTCGTACTTTGTCGGCCCCTCGCAGCCCTCGCACCAGTCATAGGGGTGTTTACTTACAAGTGCGTAATTAAAGAAACTAAGTGCGCCCACTATTGCTTGCTGTATGTTTACTTATTTACTGCTAAATCATAGGTCTTGATTTCAGCTGGGTTCTGGTACCGTGTTATTTATGTCACTTATTTTAGTTCGGTTTTAATTGCTTTGCTTATAAGATTTTTTAGGTTAGTCATATATTGTTTTTTAATGTTAAATTTTTAATCTGTCTTGGCTTAACTTGTTAATAAAAATAAATAAAGAAAACACAAAACGTTGGCTTACGAGTTTAATTAAATATGTTGTATTTTAATTTTTACAAAGGTTTACAATGAACTTCATTTAATTATTCTTTGACTTTTTCTCTCAGTTACAATCAATTGATCATCCGCACTAATCCTGCCCCGTGGTATCGCTTGTGGTCCAGTTTCATCCCTTTGATGTCAGTACATCTGTACTGGCTGTCAAGCTTACCCACATCTATGGCACTGACATAGAATCACAAAGGCCTCAAAGCAAATATGCTTCATTAGAGAATATCTAAATAAGCTAGGTTCTATTTATGACCAGTAAGTGATAAGAAATTGTTCTTAGTAAGGTCGATTTATCTAAGTTCGTTACAAGCAAAATCTGCGTTTTATTGTATCGTTATCGTAAACTCGTAATTTTTCTTGTATCGTAAATTATTTTTATTAACCCGTTCGCTCAGGATGCGCACACCTGTGTCACATAACAATTTTTTTTCTATTGTGTCTGGATTCCAGCGAGCCAACGGGTTAAGATTAGATATATTGTCAGGTTCATAATCCTGCATGATACCTGCCCTTTGATATCCTAACTATTTGTAATTGTTGAAGGAAACTTAGCAAGAAGTATAAAATACATTGCAAACAATAGTAATTGACAATCACGGTCTTTTAACATGGTTTTGTGTTCCAATTAGTCCCGGAAATTGTAAAACTCACTAATCCCGGTGATTGCACCGCTCTGCCTCAGGACATGCACTGAGTTGTAATTTGTCACGCGGGAATATTTCAAAGTATAGCTAGCAATGCTTCGAACACACGCGCAACTTTGTTCAGGGGCTGCGCTAGTTCCCTAGGCCACATTTGTTTTGTTTTATCTTGCCCTACAGACATTTATTTTAAGGAAGGATCCGCTATCTTTAATACTCTCAAGATCTAATCAGCAATTATATTACTCTTTTTGAACGGCTAACCCCTTCATATCGAACTGCGGACCCTCGGGTCACACCTAAAGTTATTAGGGCCATAACTCAGGAATAAATTATTAAGGTCATTAAAATAATATGTGCGGCGAGCGAGAATTTAAATTATCATGAACGCCCCAACACTAATTTCTTAAACTGCGCATCTGGGGAAGCGACTGTCTCTTTTATTATTTGCACATACAATAAATTTTTCCATTACTTTAAAAACATATTTTTAATTTTTACTTGATGGAGAATTTCCAAACATTACTTTGAAATTTAGTACGAGTTCCTTAAAGATAAAATTTTGATATTTTTTTGAGCTTTTATGAAACCAACACAGTATTATATAAGTTATAGTGTCCAATTCCCTTAATACGCCGTTTTAGTTATTTCCTTCATGAGTAAAATATTTAAAAGTCATCTATCATTTGGTTAATTATTAAAATTATCTATTTCTTCCGTATTATTTTTGTCTCAGTACCCATATATTTATCGCCATATTATCACTGTCTTTGAAGCTTACCGTCTCTTCAAGAAATTATTCATCGTGTCTTCGTGATAATCATTCAACGTCACTCAAAGTTACTTGCTAGGTTTATTACATTACTTCATTCTCTTCAACCTGTATTTTCTTCAACCGTGAAATTTTATACGACACCTTGTAATCCTAAATTGTATTTCTTGTCTATGCCATCATTATATTTTCAGTCGAAAATACAATGATGACAGAATTTCAGTTTCTGGTGAAACCTTCTCTTCAGTTTTTAAATCTTTACAAGTTTTTTAAATTTTGTAGTTTTATTATATTCTTCTATCGTTTATTATCCTTTGAGAATCACGGACACTTTTAAGAGACTTGCGCAGAGATATTTGCCGCGTAGAGTCTATTTGGAGAAGTTGTTATGTGATACTCCTGCCAAAACCCGTTACCAGCTAGATGATATAATGAACAAACCTTAGCAAGAGACGGGTCCACTTCTATAAATCAATGAAAAGAATGTATGGATTATCTAGATAAAGTTTTAATGGTTTTTCTTTATTATTAGTATTATCACCTTTAACTATTTTAAGGAAAACCTCATCGTATTATCAAACAAGATAATCTATAACAATTTCAAATGTAAAATAACTCAAACAACATAAAAGAAACTACTAATTTACCATAGTTACTACATATCGCTTAGAAAATAGGTACAAAAAAACAATCTCACTAATTAAATTTCACGCGAATTTAAAACGTATCAAATTACCTACAGGCTTTGGTAGTTTCAGACAGTAATTTACTTAATTAGTCGTATGAATAATTAATTGAATCGGACACGAGCTAATTAGATGTGTAGTTAGTATTTAGCAGCTAGAACTTTAGGTTAATGAATCTAATTAAACATAATATAAAGCGCCTAATCGATTTTGCATAAATTTTTGCTGTTGTTTTATAAAACAAGAACTTTAGAAAATTGGGTATGATGTTTCTAATCAATTAAATTCAAAGCAAATTCTAAGAACATATAATCATATAATATGCCTTATTATAAAAGAAATAAACCTAAATATAAGCAAATGTACACATCGGAAGGAATCACACTGGAATATTTAAATTATTTCTAGTTGGAAAAAAATAAACAGTTTGTTACTCATTTCAGTTCTATTTATTTGTTGGCAGTAGGTTCGATTTCCGGTCAGGTCAAGATGAAAATTGGTATTTTTCTGATTGGCCTGGGTCTTGGATGTTTACGAGTATCTATATGTATTTGTTATAAAATAAAGTATCGTTGAGTTAGTATCTCATACATAACACAAATCTCGAACTTACTTTGGGGCTAGCCCAATCTGTGTGATTTGTCCGTATATGTTTATTTTTATTTTTTATGTTATTAATAAAAACATTAATTTATTTATTTTGATACAAATAATTTAGTATAGACTGTTTAAAACCATTTTAGAAAAAATCTATATCCCCGCGACAAATCACAACCCCGTATTACGACTTTTCGTCCACACTTCCAGCTGTTGGATCGTGCGCGGCGACGATTGCGCTCGGAGTGGGATTTTATTAAAAAGTAAATAGATTACCCTCCCCCCTCCTCCCAGCTGAGATAAATCGCAACTACCCTCGTGTCTAATGCTGCAGGATGTGTGGTGCAAAGCATGCAGCTCAGTAATGACCCTTCGGGTGTCGTCGTGTTGCTTATAGATATTTTTGTCATTCCGAAATTTGCACTGTTGATAAATGAAACTTGTTTGATATATTTACATTGTATGGATTTCTCCAGATGGACGATCGATTGATCTTGGTCAACAGAATTGTACTATTACATACAGATGCGTGTAAATAAGACACCCTAGTGTTTGGAAAACAAAATTGCTAGCTATTATGAACGCAAAGACGTTAAATTGTAAACATAATCAAAGCAAAGTTAGACCTAAAACCAATACTCGTCAGTGCTTTTCGGCGAATTCTTCCCGTTGTTTGCCTAAGTTTACTCGGCGACACTGTGTAAGGACTCAAAATATAGTTATTTGTGGAAATGTAATTGTGTTTCTCTATTAATCACCATCATCATTTCACCTACATGACTGCTGGACATAGACTTCCCTCATAGATTACCAATTTAACTTATTTAAAGTAGCCCTAATTTGACTATAGTATCTTTTGTGTCATCGATTCGCTAAAATAAGGTTCTTATTGACACTAAAACTAAATAAATGTCCCTGCACAATGATATACGATTGTAATAAAACGGGTCACTTACACTACCCCAACTCTAAGCTGAAGCATCTTAAACGCTCCAAGTTCTTGCGACTTGTGACAAATGAAAATAATTAGCGGCGACTCGAGTGCCTCGCCGTCGTCATTCGTCTTCCCCCCACTCCTGCACATCCAATAGTGTACTATGTAGCGACGGGCACGACACTGCACGTTCAATGCGATCGTAGAGAAAAATTATACATACGATCATTACTGGCGAAGTGCTTACCTTTAACAAAAAATACAAGTTGGATTAGTGTTTGTTTTTAAAAATTTGATATACACACAGCATACTCTTTAAGTCTTCTTATTATGAAATATATGAAATCGATGTAGTTCAAGATACTTCACTATCTGATGGCGAAATTGTTAAGTCAGAAATGTGTATATTTTTTATAGTTTTTCTATAAATTGAACTATAGACTGACAGGAATGAGCAAGCAATGAACAAAAAACACATTAATATCCTTCGGGGATAACATTCAGTCGAGTAGTAAATGAAACGGTTAGAAAAACCTGTAAGTCAGTGTAATAAAATTCTCCAAAGGAGACGGTACATAGCGTCATGTAATCCAAAGGCTGTTACAGAGCTTAATGGATGTTACAGCTCCAGTACAAAGAACAGCCGACGTCGAGATGATCGTGTTACACTGTTAATAGCTTGCGGGATTGTTTAATTGCATCTTACAACACACGTGACTACTTGATGCTTCATTTTGGAGATACCTAAATCTTGAACAATACATGACATATTTGACGACCTCCGCGGCGTAATGGTTAACATGCCCGCTACTCAGAAGATCCCAGGTTTGATCCCCGGTCAGGTCAAGATGAAAAATAATATTACTGATTGGGCTGAGGAAATATACATTACGCGAACCTGCGCCACATCTCAAATACTCTATTCGTTGAAACCACCAGAATTCCATAACATTTGGTCCTAAACAAAATATTTTTTTTTTGGTACCATACCCATCACCAGAGTGATCAATCGTGCTTTTTAACCATCAAAGACAGAATTTGAATTAGAAAAAAAGCTTTTTAGAGACAGCCTTTAAAGGCGACTATCTTATTTTTTACGAAATTTGAAATAACATTGGCAAAGCATTGTAAGCAATGTTGAAGTACAGACACCCACACAAAAAAGTATACCACTTTAGGCGTAAGGTTATACTGTTTATCTGGCCCACTGTACACAGCACGTCATAAAGTACCTTCTCTACAACACAATAAGAACCGCGATTGCTGGAACTTGCGGGGCTAGCTGACGCTAACTTGCAACTTAGCACCTAACAAGAAAACCGGGAAAGTGGCCAACTTTCGCGACAACGAGCTTCCTCGGCGAACTTAAACTCGAGTCAGCGCAATAGCGCGCTGATGAAATTACAACAAATACTGCTAATAAAGCTTTACCAGCACTGAGGAAGATATTTATTTTTATGTAGATTGATATTTCCTAATTATTTTACCTGTGTAATTTGACTACATAAATTTAACTTATTATACACTTGGATATAATATATTTTTATATATATATATATAATATAATTACTAGCTTTCGCCCGCGGCTTCACCCGCGTAAATTTCGGGACCAATGCTTTTTCCCGGGATAAAAGGTACCGTCCTTCTCAGTGCTCCTAACTATGTGTATGCGAAGTTTCAAGCAGATTGGTTCAGTAAGCGTAAAGACGTAACAAACAAATAAATAAAAAAACAAACAAATATACAAACTCACTTTCGCGTTTACAATATTAGTTGGGATTTGCACGTTAATGTATCAGATCAAATAACCATTTCACCTAGCTCTAAATGTGGTGTACTATCTCACAACATTGTACCCATAACGAAAGAGCCGGCCTGGATGGGCGGCGGTCGCTTTACAGCTTTCCGACGCGGAATACATTTCAGCGGCCATTAAACTTCACGGCATCGACTCCCGCCACGACAATAAAATCATTCGCGATAATTTATGGCTCTTCCCCACTGCTGCACTCTACCCTTGTAAACCAGACTTTTATATTACAGCGCATGAATATTTTACATTTTAACGAAGCATCTTTCTTTACAGTAGTGGCTGATTTTCTTAATTCACTTTTACTTAATATTTTAATGGAATTTCATTGTTTTCCCCGTTGTATCGTTAGCTGTAATAGATCAAATCAAGGGGTTAGTTATTTGTTTTAATAGTACGATTTGCACAGTCTTCTAAATCATTTCTTGTTAGGTCATTTTCACGTTTGTAACCTACATAGCTAAAGGATTTTTTTTCTATTTATGTAGATAAGGGACCGATCAACCATTTCTTCTATACAAAAGCTACAGTCTCTACATATAATCTAAGACAAAATTTGTGTGGTTTATCCTTTTTGCCAGAAAATCCTCCACGACGCTATGACTGTATTAACGCAGGATATTCTCCTGAAGTAAATCCTGTATACCCCTTGATCTTTATTAATAATCGAAGACTATACCATATTTGTCATTGTGCTAGCTACAAAAAAGAAGAAACTTAAAACTTTGTCATATTTGTATATGCCTGGTTGTTAATTGACCTATATTCGCACAAGTATGAAATATTTTTATATAAAAATTTCCTGTGGAAAAAGATGTAATAAAAATACAAACTAACCTTATTTCCGTTGCTGCGTAACATAGACAAGAACTAATTTTCCACTCCGCCTGCTAAATGCAGCGAAGATATTTTTAATGTCTGGCGGGATATGACCTCTTTTAATTGCAGCCGGCATTAAGAATTCCCAAGTTGTTGCAATCTGTGCCTTTTTCCGTCTTATTAGGGCAGAATCTTTGTTACTCTAATGTTAGCATAGACTTGTATAAAATGGGAAATAGTCTGGAAAAAGGGAAAATTGGGAACATGTACTTAATACGTTACGACGTCTTAATGAAAATCATTATGAAATGCAAGATAGTGTTAAGAAGGGGAAAGAGATGATCAATAACAGATAGAGGAAAAAGTGGGATTCGTATCTTATCAGAATGTAAAAAATAACTAGTTATTTTTTAGGTAGGATAAATTCACTTGAAGACTTCACCGACAATAGCAAAACTCTTAAATTCTAGATAAATGTTTGTAAACGTAGTCTCCATTGACCGGTCCATTATTATAAAGTCTATGACCATAGGGCGGACAGTCGGGCATTTTAATCTAGACTTTTTGCCGGCGCAATTAGGGCTGCGACAAAGCGGCGGAAGAGATCCAAAAGGATTAAATGTTTCCATTACTAGCGGCCTCACGGAAAACGTCTCTTTGTTATGCGACCCGGCTCGGGACGTCTCGTTTACTTGGACGATTTACGAGGAAATTTTTAATGAACTAAATGAGAATGACAAACAATGATATTTTTCTGAATGGTATGTGACTCATCCACACTGTGCTTTTAAAAACATAAACTTTCTCAATTTAACACATGCCGTCATATATTTTCATTTCTACGCACTATCATAACTAACTTTTTATTATGGTGGAGAAACGAGTGATGACATTAATTTTGTTATTTTTGAGATCATAAACATAATTTAATTAAAGTTATGACGTGAGTGGCTTCAGAAAGATTACTTTTAACATTTATCACAGTAACTGTACTCAGATGGGACTAGTGATGTTGTTCGGCGACCGCGCGGAGATTATATCGATAGGAAATTTGATTACTCATCTTATATTTCGGATTAAAAAAAAAATTAAAATATATTTTTTTTACAAATAAGAAAAATAAATTAGTTATATGAATCTCAACATGCAAGTGCCATAAGAAACGCTAAGCGAGCTTTCTAAGTTATAAAGGTATTAGATATAACTGTATTTATCCGCTATTATAAAAAAAAAAAAAAAAATTATACGTATTCAAAATTTATTCTTCAAAACTTATTCTATAGAAAGAATAAATTTGAAGCATTCAACTTTCGATTATAGATAAAAATTAAAAGTACTAAAACTAAGTCGATTTCAGGGATTGAGAATATTCAACATCACTATCATCTAATAATAGAAAGTGATAATTTAAAGTTGTCTCTGTTTCGTGCTTTGTATCATTCCAAAATCCCGAGTCACAACAGGCGTAAATTTGACGTGGGTAAAAATATGAGGGATTCACTAGTTAATGTCCCGCGACCCTGCTTGGCACTTAATCCCACGATTAGCGTTATTTATCGCTAGAGCTAGTTAGTTGCGTTTGTCCCGGAGTATTTTGTCAATTAGGGAGAGCTTTATAATGAATTTGTTATAAATGAGTTTTCATATAGTTAGAATATAAATTTGTATTAAAAAAAATTAACGAATTCGTTATAGAAACATCCATACTAATATTATAAATGCGAAAGTCTGTCTGTCTGACTGTCTGTCTGTCTGTCACCTCTGCACGGCTAAACTGCTGGACCGATTGTGATGAAATTTGGTAGGGATGTAGTTAACGACCTGAGGTCAAACATAGGCTACTTTTGGGCGCGATATAACCGAGTCCCACGCTGGGCGAAGCCGCGGGGAACAGCTAGTATATTATAAAACAATCTCTACTTGACCTGTTGGTCTGTTTGCGTCATTTTTTTTACATTAGCCACATTTATTTCTGTAGACAAATTTAATTTTCAACAATATTTATATTTGCATATTTTTCTTATTATTTGTGGCCAGGATTAACGTTTTCATAGTGATATATATTAATTTATTTTATTATTTAAACTGCAAAATCTACAATTTATTTTTAACTAAAGTAAAAAAAAAATTTGGTTACTCATGGAGCGGCGATTACTCTGCAGACCCTGGTGTCAGTTTATATTCAAAACCTCTTGGCCTCCAAAATAGTCTCTACAATCTGTCGTAGCAGTAAGCGAGCGGCTTTCCCTTTGTCCATTACATCATTTAATGCAGTCTATTCGGAAGGGGGCTGTAAGACTCCTATTTATAACCCTTGTGAAAGTAAATCGCTTGTATTTTATAGCTAATGGAATAACTTTAACTATTGCTGTTTTATTGCCAAGTAAAAGTACTTGAGCGTTTTTGTGCTACTTAAAACATTTAAATTAGGAGTAGTTTATTTTGTTTTGGTTATTAGGGGAAGCCTATGTTCAGCAGTGAACAATCTATGGCTGAAAATGATGATGTTTTTTTGAAGGATTTTATGTATTATTAAATATTCATTGACCGAGAAACAAATGGACCTAAACATGCAGTGGTATTTGGCAGTACACACATAACAATATTTAATCTTTTTTATATCTACACCAGCTTTTACCCGCGGCTCCGCGCGGTTCTCGGTTATATAGCGCCAAAAAATAGCCCATATTTTATCCCGGTCTTTAGCTATATCCATACCAAATTTCATTAAAATCGATCCAGTATTTAAGCCGTAAAAACGTATCAGACAGATAGACAGACAGATTTTGCATTTTATATATTAGTATGGATATAGAAGTTTCTAATAACGATTAAGTCGAGATTAAGTGCGAACTGAAAATGAACAGTAGTTTTATTTAAGACCTTATAATCTTCCCCGATGACCCTCACACCTAGCCCTCCAATAGTTGAAAGCTCCCCCGAATCTCTCATATTTTATCGCTCGGAGTCAACCCACGACCAGGATCGGAGGGCTAATCTCTAGCTCTTCTACTAATTTATTGCATAATAATTTGACACGCTTATAACAGAGTAGCGTACACGTTAGACATGGCTTCTTACAATGACATAATAAATGGATCAACAGTTAAATTTTGTTGTTAGCCTAGTCCTTTGTGACAAGTGATGTGAAAGCACGGTCGAAACGTTTGGTCAGATTCGTCAAGATATAAATTTGTTCTAAATCCTGTAATTTCGACTTGACTTATCTGTAGAATATAAAACCCCTGTTAGTTATGTTAAATAAATGTTAGTTAGGCTGATTTCTTAAACACCAGTCAAACATTTACTGTATTTTCAGTACGTACAATTTTATCATTTTTTTAAGGAAATTTTTGATTTTGTTATTTGAGCTGACTAAGGAAGAACTTAGTTTTATGTACTGAACTCGCCGTAAAAATTTACAGATGCTTGTTCTCTGTATGTTATCTACTCTGCGCGTCAGCCAATTTATTACATAATAATTTGACATGCTAATACCAGTTTATCGTCATACAAGTTATAACTATACTCTTACTGCGGCAGTCATTATCGGATAATTTAAATGGTCTATTACTCTATTTCATCTGACAATTTATTTTGAATCTTGATACTTCTGTAGCTGTGAAATAATTTACAAGTGTTCAATAAGTGATGCCATCCATTTTATTAAATTATAATTTATTTTGGTGGAAGCTATGACTTTTTGGTAAGCAATGCTGTGTGCAAGTTTTTGTATTATTCAAAGTAAAAATAGACATTTAATTTGACCAAATTAAATGCAGCATTTAATTTCTAACAAAACAAGCTTGATTTTTTTGTTATTGAACGTGCTAGTTTAGCGAATTATAAATGCGGTTTTAGAACCTTTTAATTATTGCCCTAGAAACAAAAACTACATTTTTATACCAAATTCCTTTGTATGTACATACTTATTTAGTTTCTGATATTGGATGATGAATGGTGTATTTATGTAATTGGTGCTACGAAGTCTTATTGTTGATCGTGGTAAGCAGATTATCAAATAATACATCTGAAATTTTTGGTAAACTTAATGTTTTAATTTATAAAACAAGTAAGAGATATTATGAGATTAACCAACACCGTCGACGTCGTTCCTCATCACGTCAAAGTAAGATGTTGTAATGAATACAATCGTGTCATCCCCACTCCTCCCCACCACGAGCGCCAGGCGCCTGCACTTAATTGCTGAAATATCACTTTGTAATAAGCCGCGGCGGACAAAAGACGCGTCTTTAACTAGATTATGACACTTGCTAACAGATTTCGCATAAGTGATAGCGGGAAACACATTCCTTTTTATTAAACTGGACTTTTAAATTACTGCACTATGATTATGGCAAATTGTGGGAAAAACATTATTTAATAAGGGCATATTTTTTTTTAGGGTTATGTGCGCATATCAGACGCGATGCGGTCGTAGGTCGTATCAATGTTATTTACAGGAAGAATATCTAGTAAATATCTGAACTAATTGGCATCTCTCGTATCTTCTCGTCTCTCGCTTAGGTTTGGCATTTAATTTTAAAATAATTTATCTGAAAGAAATACTCAGGAAAAATCGTTTACAAGGCATTTTTTCTTGTCAAAATGAATCATAAAAATTTTTGGTGTTAAAAAAAATATACCAAACTAAATTGTTTATACGATTTTCATCTGCATTTTCACTGGAATTTTCATCTAAAGCATAGCAACCGAAAGCGTACCAACTCATTTTACAACCTTCTCCACGTAAAGTCACGTCGACAAGGATTTAATTATTAAATTATTTACTGCACAAGTCGCACAATGCGGCCCGGGGCAACTCCGCCACTCCGCAATTACCCTGATTACTCTGCCATTTCGCGGATTTCCCGTCATTCTGCAGATTTCATGTAATTCCGCGTCGTATCACATGCGTGAGCGCTCAACAAAGCATTTGAGATAATGTAAGCGGCCAATTAAGCCTTCTAAAATTCTAATATTAAGAGATAAGAGAACCCTGACGTAGAGGAGAAGTGAATGTAGAGACCAAGTCGTATCACGCCATGCTACCTCTCTGCAAATTTTTATTTAGAAATAAAACTGGGGTTTAATTGATAATAATGGAATTGAAAATATTGGATAGAGGACGTAGCTAGAGGTATTAAAAACTCAAAAATTTTAGAGCCTATCAAACCATCAAACTATTTTGCATTAATTAATATATATATATATATTTTAAATTTTATTGCTGGACTACGCTTCTGTGTTTATTTTTCAATAAAGTATAATATCATCTTTAAATTCTCGTTAAACATTTAAATATAGATTATCATTTCTTTCAAAAACCAATTGGCTTAATTCGTAGTTCTTACAAAAATAGATCCTCAATCCTGTAGTTTCTAACTAATGTCTCTAGACATAGATAAACGTTATACTGGTTGTTATATGCAAAAATCGTAGCAAGTGGAAACCTTTATTTTTGCGGGAGATAAGCGTGATGATACATATTATGTGTGCTCTCAAACGCACTATGGATTACGTAAATTAACTGTGTTAAGGTAGTCAAAGAACATATTATGTTAATTTAAAAAAGGTTGGTCTCTCATTTGTGTATCTACTCTGAAGAATAAGTAACATTATACCAAGAATGACTTGAGATTGAGTGACGGTGACGGGTGTATAAAATAATTAAATATTAAAAGCTGAGCTTCCGTTGTAAGTCTTTCAGTTGTTTATGATGCCGCTCCGCTATTCATAAAGCGCGGAATGAAGAGATTACGACGAGTTATAGCACCTATTGTCTCCTATTTATTAATTAATGTGTTCATAACTTAGAGACTCCTTTCAAGTGTGGTTATACTTTACAATGATTTTGATATACATATGATATAGACTTGTTTTGATATAAATATTGAATTTCAAGTTACATTTTGATGAGTTTTATGAAACTGATTCTAAAAGTATAAAATAGTTTTTGTAAATAATAAAGAATGTTTTAAATCTGTTTGTACTTAGATAATGCATAATCCCAAGCAACACACTGAAAGATCAATTGACCCTGCATGCATCGAAATGTTTATAAAAGAAGATGATGGTGAATCTTCTTTGTATTTGTTAATTGTAAATTGTTGTAATCCTTTGGTAAATAGTTATGGCTCCTGACCTATTCACAAACCGTGCACCCTTAGGTTTAATTCACACTGGTAGGTGGGTGGGTTTATGCAAAAACAAATTTTCAACTTTACCTAAACTCAAAGACCTAGAAGACAGAAGCTGGCCTCTGGCCGAGAAGAAGGCAAGCGAGGCGTACTTGTGAACGTAAGCCCCCTAAGGATGGGGGAGAGTTATTAAAATGCAATGATTGCATAGATAGGCGACACTATAGAGAACTTGTAGGGAGATCAAGCTGGTGCGATTGGAAAGAGATGCGAAATGCAAGTACAGCGCACTCTCCCGAGATTCGGCTCGTATCACCGAGAGGTTGGTAGAGCCATGGGAGGTGGAGGGAAGATGTTTACCTAAACACCTAATAAAATAAATAAATCTTTAAATAAAATTTAAAGCACCAAAAACTTTAAAAACAATAGTATTATATTTCAATAGTGGATAGGATCCAATCTTATGATATTTAAATAAACTTCCATTAATAGTGGTTCGAAGTTATATCTGCCACATTGGCTATCAAATAAGAAAAAAATATGTATAAAAATTGTCGATAGATGGGCCCGCTATGATGCCGCAGACATAACCAAAATATAAATCAACATGTCAAACTTATATTCTTCTCATTATACGTTGGGAACCAGTCCATATATTATGTGAGTCCCGCCCTATACCTGCGTCTCTACTGCTCGTAAGTTTTCCCTGTCGCATGTCGCCACCGGCTGCGATAAGGTGGCATCAAAACCAGGGCTAAAAATTACTTTAGGCCAACTCGGAACATAATACATACCTACGTAAATCTTAGATCATATAGACGTAAATAATGCAATCAGTATAGGACATATTTGAAATAATAGATAAAATATGTTTCAACTATGCTATGCGCACAGCGGATTCATCATCATCATCATCATTTCAGCCGCAGGTCGTCCACTGCTGGACGTAGGCCTCCCCCAAGGATTTCCAGAACGACCGGTTGGAAGCGGCCTGCATCCAGCGTCCGCCTGCGACCTTCTTTAGGTCATCTGACCATCTGGTCGGTGGATGTCCGACGCTGCGCTTGCCGGTGCGTGGTCGCCATTCGAGAACCTTTTCACAGCGGATTCCTAATTCCTTATTAATTAATTTCCTTAAATGGTAATCGATAACTTGAGTTCAATGAATATTAAAATATGAATCAGAAAAGACGCATGTCTTCCAGTATTGCAAAAGTCTCGAACCCTGATGACATATCGACTAGTTTCACCGAACACCCCGACCCCCGCCATAAAAAGTTATATTTATTCGCAGCGTGTAGACAATCAGGCGAGGAACCAATGTCAATAGTCCAGGAATTATGGGGGAGCTCGTGATTCCACACTTTATATATACATTTGTATTCCAGGGGTGTCGTCGTGTCGTCGGAATCGTTCTGGATGATTTTGAGAAGCTTTCTTCGGTTGTCATTTGAAGAGTCTATGTGAAAAAGTAGCTAATGTTTTATTTAAATTACCTTTACCTTTACTTTTTTCATATTTAGTAAATACACTTAACTAGGTAAGTAATCTTTCACTTATTTTTAGGTAAATCGATCTAAAAGATAATTTTAGCATAGATGGCAGATTGAGAAAGAATAGACAAAACCTAACCTGTTAGAATGCCCATTATATCCTGCTACTTGTCGCGTGATGGCGAGAGCATCAGCGACTCAATTGTCAAGGTTAATGGGCTCAAAAAGATACGACGGATACGAAGATAGAGAATAAATTTCTACCCTTTCACTTGATAAATTTTTACAATTTGCGCAAGAAGAACTTCAACTCGGTTACAATAAATCTCAAACACTGAATATTGAATCACACATCACCCGCGTAACTCCCACCAAGTTAGCTCCCGGAGCACGTAATCCGATTAACATCAATATCGAAAATTCTCGAATAACGATCTCTGCTTACACACGCATCATCTACATGTCTTTGAGCTGATATATAGGGGGACAAAGTAGCAACTTAACATTTTGTGAGAAAATGTATTTCCCTAAGGTAACGCTATGTTTACAAATACCAACTTTATTTCATTGATCGATTGTGATTGTAACAATTATTTTTCTGGATGAATATGCTTCCCGCTTGAAACAAAATGCTAACATATTGTTAAAAAAAAATACAAACCCCCTTTTCCGAAAGTAGATTGAATTCCAAAAAAATAATAGAATGTAAAATTTAAAATTTTAAAAATTTTGTTGATGAAAATTGCCATCATTCGGAAAAAGATAACAGTAAACTTAGAATTAAACATGGGAATTTAGCAACTTTACATAATTTTGACTATATACACTAACATTGTAAAGCAGGACATAAACAGGGCATATAACGCGCATGCATGGAGTATAGTCCTATGAAGGCATCACCTTAGAACCTATCTAAATGACGGCCGGCCTCAATACTATCACATGCAATGTTGAGCTTGTGATGTACTGCTATCTACAACAGCATGTGATTTATTGGATACACAAGAGGCTACATGAACGAGGATATGCAATGCTTAACGTTTTATTATTGCTATATCAACAATGCGTTATTAATGAGGTGTTTCAAGAAGGAATACGCTTGACGTCAGTACTAATTTATCTGGCCCACTGACATTATTGAGATTAGTTAAAAGTTTGACTTCGACTGACATCTTCATTGTGGGTTGCACAGCTACACAATACAAAAGTCTTTTACATAACTTCTTCGTCCGAGCGTGTTTCCCGATTGCATCTTCAGCTTACGCTTCAGAGGCCAGGGTACAGTAGTCTTTTATAAAACATTAATGCGTAATAATCACCAATAAGTATTAAAAATAATATGTGAAGCGAATTCATTTTTCTTGAACACATCACATCAAATCTTTCAATATCATTGCTCAAAATGATACATTTACTAGAAAATCGAACCTTATGTTAAAATACCTTTTTTGCGACACATCCAAATGTGTTCGGACCCAAATTGATACATCGGTAACAAAAGTTTGATTCACGTCGCCTCGCCAGATGATTGACGACGGCAGCGCGACCCGGCGACACAGAGTAACCAACTAGACAGAGCACAAGACTTCAGGTAAAGCGTGTTTTGATCTAAGATGCTAGTTGCGTTTAGTACTTATAACTTAAACCTTATTGTTTTACCTATGTTTTACTAATAATAACTACTAATAAATACTAATAAACTATTTGATTGATTGAAGCATAACGTTAGATAATGCAAAAATTCGAGTCTATGACACAATTATCAAAATAAAGGATTCGGTCGCTCGACATATGAAACAAGCTCGTAGCGCGATTCGTGAAGTGAGAATCAAGTTAATTGTTGCATAAGTGGTTTTGCCATCAGTACTTAAGCCGCCGAATGAATAACATAATATTTTATTAGCAATTTTGTGATTTCGTTTTATATAGTTCATGTTTTTTCAAATATTTTTATTAAATAAAAACTGTATCAATAACGATAATAGATTTAAAAAAATCGCAGCCTTGCCCCGCGATTTTGTTATTATATTTTAACGATTTCATAAAGCTTGATCTTTAATGTTTATCTCATCTATGTCAGCAGTGGGCCGGCAATGCGAAACGTGTCTCATGTGAATGTATCGTCGATTCCTGATAGTCCGTTTTAATGTTCAGGAGAAAATGTATTACTATTGAAGCGATAGTACTTACAAGTGGGATCATAGAAGAGTAAAATTAAAAATCGATTTCCATATTCACTCATCGTCGTTAGGTACTATGTAAATTAAGAGATAGACGTTTTTGTCAAGAAGTTTGCCTGGCGCCAAAGACCGCGCGCGATTTCAAATTCTTTGACCTATATATTTACATACTGTCTTCTATTAATTATTTACCTCATTTCTTTTCATGTTTTCAAGACGCAATATTGTTATGGTCTAGCGTTGATATGCCGGAAACATAACTTTGAATTCTTTGAAAAAAACCTTACTAACAGAAAAACATTTACGTTTCTAAAATACACGTGACGCAGATTGAAATTTTGAGACTACACGATCTAAAAGTTTTGTATATAAATCTTTCAGTTTCTAGTCTATTTTTCAACAAGTAAAAAAATAATTTTTGAGACGATCTCAAGCTTCATTCAGCGTATAGTACTACAGTCCTACGTTATACAAAGAAAACAGCGACTAGATTTATATGGTATCCGAATAGTTCGCCGACTGAATTCCAATTATATCCCCGTAATATTCGGCGGTTGTAAAACTTTATCGCGCCGATTTGTCACCGCTTTCAGATTTGAATATTTCCGTTTTTATCTCCCGAGTTATTTATTGGGCTGTGATAAATTTTTAATATGAGCCCGCGCATTATTTCCGTATCGCCTTCATTCGGAGCTATAAAAGAAAATGGGCCGGATTTGCGGCTGTCGAACGGTTCCATTTTGGTGATCAAGTGTTGCGAAAAGACGGATGTTGTATTATTTTTGTTTTGCAATATCTATTGGACTTAAAACATTATAAAATTGTAAGTGAATAATAGCAATAAGATTGGATTGAAAGATATGACTGATTGATTATTGCTACTACTAGTTGTTGCGCGGGGCTCCCGGTGGGAATTCTTGGATAAAATATAGCCTATGTGTTGTTCCAGGGTCTAAGTAATCTCTATTCCAAACTTCAGTCATATCGGTTCAGCTGTTTTCCTGTGAAAGAGTAACAAACATCCATACAAACGTCCGCATTTATAATATTAATAGTATATACATGTCGCAATATACAGAATCAAATAAAAATGATAATACAATGTCACCTATTTAGTTACAAATTCTGTTCAAATATTTTAACTACAGGGCACACTAGAGAAATAAATACATACATGTACTGAAATAAAAAATACTTATGAAGTATACCGAAGTCTAATGATGGTATAAAAGACGATGTAGACGTATTAAATGATAATATACGACAAAGATTCAGCGGTAATCCGCAATATTACTTGAATGGTCCTTTCACGACGCCTTCCCGAGATTTCCTTGTAGCGGTCATTCCAGATTGCGTATTAGATGGTGTAAGCCGGCTGAAGGTGGAAGGTGAAAACAAAACTAATCAACGAAATGCTCTCTTATTTGTAGGCGCGGGCCCTTTCACACTGACCATAATAGAAACTACGTCTATACCTTAAGATTACACACATATGAGATTACACGGGTCCAGCAGAAACCCCCAATACATATAATAAAAGAAGAGAAATTTAATTTAAGAGTAAGTTTGGGATAAAAATTAAAATTTGAAAGTTTTTCTTTCTGAAAATTGGCTTATATGCGACTCTGCCTATTGTAATTTCGATAAATGCCCAATATGCCAAAACTTGTTACTTCTTTACACTTTGATTTCTGTACTGATATGTTTAAATTTGATATTCGAGTAAAATATCAAACATTACACTTTTCTCTAAACATTTCCATTTGTCTATGGTCCTACGTATATCCTACGGAACCTCCATGGTAGCGATAGTCGGAACAAATATTAATTGTGAACAAAACAATCCAATTTTCACATAAAATTACCTATGACTTTTGTAAGAAATTTATCATAAAAGCATGTCTTCATCAAGGTATTTACACTAATCACTGATTGTGCTAATCGGGGGTCGTAAATCAGTGGACAACGAGGTAGAGGCCGCGCTATCTGCTGGCGATCTGCCCCAATTCCACCGGCGACGTTCTTCACCACACGCAAGGACGTGGACTCAAACTGTCAGAGGATGTTTGTAACTCATAAACTACAATGAACTACTACACCGTCTAGTGCTAAAAGATCCAATGAATATAGGTCAGATGCATTTATATAATCTGCAATTACAATTTGCACTAACATTACCTAGGGTCATTATACCTAGTATTTTTTCCTGATTGTCCTTAGTCGCGTAAAGGATCGAATCGTAAACCTCATAAAAAAAGGAGTTATTAGTAATACCCGAAACTGGCAAGCATGTGTGACGAGAATGATGAGTATGAATGAATTAAGGGTGATCTGTAAGGATTGTAAATCATAGCAAGTAAAAAATTTGAGTCTCTGTCTACCACTGCATAGAGTTCATGAAAAATGGAATAGAGTAACATTTGAAAATTATTAAGTGTTCCATAATACCGTCTACGAAAAAAAAAATTGTTCGTGGCATTCAACGCGAGAAGATACTCCTTGTGATGCTGTCCAATTGTCGCCAGTCACCGATTAATAGTCAAGATTAATAGCAGAAGTTTATTAAAAATAACTAACGTTCGCGGGGCGAATGACATAGGAATGCAGCATCGAAGTCTATCGCTTAATTGAGAGAGGACTGAGAGCCGAGGGCTGTATCGAGACGTGATCTGAAAACAGATCGGCTCAGTCCCGTGATCCCATCCGCATCAATCAATATCGGTTACTTCTCGTTATTGACGTCTGACGTGTGTGAACGAGTTCAATCTGTGTCTTGTGTAACTTAGATTTTGTAGTTATTTAATGTTGTCCTTTGAAACAGTGTTCTTTTCGTGTCGACTGTATAATTTCTGATAGTCCAGAAACTCACCACTTGAACAGCTCAGTTATTTTGACTTTGGTCGTAATTCTTTGGATCTTGGTAGTCTTGAGGTATGAGATTAAATCTAATATCACAAGACTACCAATATGCATTGAAGTTTAAGAAAAATGTAACGAAATGGCTTGAGATCCAAAGTGGAAAAAAGAATTCGGTAATTTTTATTTTGTCCATTTTAAGACAACACCATTATTATTGAGCACATGTTTATTCCGTCGCGTATTATTGCTTTATTTCTGAATTTATATCTTAACGTCCGTGATTATCCGTGTAGAAAAGTCTATAGAGAATTTAAAATATTTAAATCTCAGGTAAAACGCTTCTTTAATAAGCCGTAATCCCACTATGTTTTTATATAATAGGCACAAATTGCTAGATAACGTAGTAAGCATAACCATAAATTTTACTATTCATGAATGAATCCCTTATGCAGTTGACTCAGCTAGGCATAATTCAAGATAGCGGTACGGTATATATCTGCACCTGAATTGCATATTAGAACCGCAGGCTTCCAGTATCGGTGAATACAGTCAACTTAAACGAATGTTCATATTAAAATCAATGCAATATAGGAAAAATCACCCTAATTCGATGCCACATAACAAAATTTTCTCGGCTACATTTCAAATCTGCAGGCCTGCCTGGTGATTATTTAAAACAAAATATTGTAGTTAATTTTATTGGTTGTGGTTATATTTAAGCATAATATCAGACTTTGAGCTCCAAAGCAAACAGGTGAGAATATAAATGAAAATGTTAGGATGAGAGAAAGGTATTGAATTTTAGCTCGCTCACATATTTTTAAAAGCTATTAGCAATTTGGTATCATATGTTCATGAAAAAGCTAAGGATAAGAATATGAGACTTGTTACTAAAGCAATAACAATGGCTAGTCATTCCCCTAGATCTTTTTAACCAACTCAGACATCACATCGATATTCCGATTTGACAGATGGGTTCTTAAGACATAGGGCAGATTTTCCAGTTGGATATCATGCTATATTCATGGCTTCAACATACGATATATGAGCTTAACAGTGATGGATCAGTAGCCGTCGCGTCACATCGAGATCGCCACATCAAAGCTGATGACCGGAAGTGAAGGGACGTGGTCTATGTTACAGACAATAGCAGCTAAAATATTAACTTATTTTGAGTTATTTATTTTATTTAAACTTATTCACACAAATCATTAGTAAACAAATGATGGATTAGACATATGACATCATTTAACCAAAGGATTAAATATAAATTATTGCTGAAACAAATCAAATAAAATGTCGACACAATGATTCTAATATAATAAAAATTTTGGAATTTATTTTATTCATTCTATATCTGATAAATATTTGGATGGAGATTATTTTTCAAGTAACAAATATTTGGATGAATATTTTACGAGTCAGCGGTTAGTTACATCAAACTAAATAATCATGAGAAGAAACATGAACTATGTTTATCAGAGATAATAAGAATAAAGAAATTGCTAAAAAATGTAAGAGTATTCACAATCACCATACACATAATCTGTTTTATGAAAATCTCTTGGGATTATATTTAGAATCCGCTATAAGTTTATATATTAATCCACTGTATAGCAGCTGTAACTCGTGACTCGGGTATCTGCGGCGTGAAATATAGCGCACGGCTAATTACGGGGCCTATCGCGATCTGGCGGGGGTGGGGGAAGGGTCAGAAGAGGGGGGATGATTAAAGGGATCTAGATAACGGGAAGCTAATACTTTTCTCTAGTAGCAGCTACACGTCCGCGAAAGAAATTAAATTTTTGTAAAGCTTTTCCAGACAGTGAATTTCGTTCTTGCATAATGAATACTGCGTCTTTACAGCGAGTAATGGTCGTTAAACAGTTGATTATTTCAGGTGGGGAAAGTATTTTGTGCTAAATTTCTTTGGTTTCTTTCATTTCTTATTTTAGTAGATAATTTTGAGAGTTTGCGCCTACGTTTGGTGCAGGCCATGTTGGGCACTACTGTTTACAGTATGACAAATATTAACTGCGGTACTCTCTTAAACCTCTTTATGAAAGTGACGATTAGTTTAACCATGATTGAAACAGAACTGGTTTAACCTTATTAAATTTTAATTGTTTTTAAAACTAGAAATTTAAGCTAGCTACCTTAATTCTATTGTTGTGTGATCCATAGGATAAGTTTGTACTGCTGACTATATTAATTACGAGCAAAGTCGATTACTACCGAGAACACCCGACCCTATACAATTTGTTCTTTCGGCTATTTGATTTGCGACGCTCCCGTTTCATTATCCCGGTGCCGTGGGGAAATGTACCGGAACTAATACAGATCTCTTATTATATTGTTGTAACATTATGAGAAAGCATTCTTCATTAGACCTTTATAATATGAAATAAATTTTGCATCTTATTCATAGAAAGGATTCTAGATGCAGAAACTGTTAAAGACGGCTAGTTTTTACCAGTTTTAGTATTTAGCAATGATTTATTGTTGTGATTCAATTCGATTGGTGTTATTGTCGTGTTGTATAACTAAACTTAAGGAAATAAAAATAATCGAAACTTTATCTATAATTTTGAAGAAAATATCTAAGAGATGTCTTGATCTATTTTTATGATCAGGTCATGTAAGAAAAGCTACTGTTCTATTTTTATTATAATCAGAATAAAAGGACTTATACTTGAAATCTTCAGAGAAATCGTAGCATTATCTGTGAATAATTCAAACCATAAAAATGATTTCCGTCCTTTTCTGAGAAACTCAATATTTTCTTTGAGATATAGGATAAGCTTGCCGAATATGGCGCAGATCGTAAAAACGGCGACAGACAGATATCATACACCATCGTACTAACACAGAATAAAAATTATACGGATGAAGGAAGAATGAGAATCATGGTATGACTACCTCAGCAATCTTGTAGCTTAGTACACCTAGCAGAACTATCTTTCATGGGCACATTTTGTTTATCAATATACCATTAAACAAATTTCAAGTACTTTTAAAGTATCAATGTTATATCTTCTATTTCCTCTTCCCAAACTGTGATTGTGTTTTTTTACGGTCACTGGCATTCAGTGATTAGTCAAGCATTAGGGCCAGGGAAAGATGGGCGATCTATAACGCTTCTTACCTTAAAGGATGTTGCTAGTATGAATTCTGTGATGTATTCAACTCGTGACCTCTTGTCTCTCTCACGGAATATAACAATACAAGCACTGCTGTTAAGCAGCAGACATAGATGGAGAGTTATTTAAGGTATTAGAGAGGGTGAAACTTTTGTACCCTCTCTATTGTGAGATGGTATATAGTCTGCTAAAAGAATATCAGATCACATCGTAAAGTGAGGTTTGGTTACAAAATGTTTAACGAGCAAGACGGCGGATGTTAATGGCGGTTTTAAAATTTTATAGGTTTGGAAATCCGATTGCGGATGCTGCCATATTTTTATGAACAAAGTAAACTAAGGCGCCAAAATATCATTCTGCATCGAATCTTGAAGATGGAAAATATTATTTTTCCGATTGACCGAGGCCTTGGATAGTCTAATTCAGTTATTTTTAGAATAAAAAAACTTTCTTTTGGCTTATCTGATTTACACAATGCTGTAGTACAAAATGCATACGTAACGTTTGTCTACGAATCTTCGCATCGTCAGTTTTGACACTTGCAATCTAACCTAATCTAAAATGGCATCATGATGGGCAAAATGATACTCACTTTGTGTATTTGGGATTATCAAGCGACATTTTGAACTCTGTACAAAGTATAAACTTAAAGAACTTATAGTGCTGTTCTTAATACTGTTACTGTTAGGTACGTAATTATGTGTTTTGGGACTTACTTACTCGTAGCTAATTTGTGTCATTTTTCCGTACTTACATTTTATAATTTACACCTTAGGTATGTAGCTGTAGAATTGTGACTAAATGTAAAAAATATTACATATATTTATTATTTTTATGAATTTTATTGCCTACTAGGTACTTTTTTTTCTAATGTACACAATTTTGAAGAAAATTTGTTTAACATTTTAACATTGAGCCATTAGCTCTAAAAGCCTCTAAATAATTGAAAGCTGAGTTGCTGAACATGTAATACTTTGTATTACACACAAAGACTGTTTGCATGTTTGTCTGTTTGCTCCGAGCTCGCAAACGAGTGGCTGCAGCCAAGCCAGAAGTATATGCTTCGCTAATTGAATCGTCGGACAAATATTTGATCGTGTGTCTCGTCTGGATCGTATAATGGCGGCGAATCTGCTAAGTCATTGAAAGTATTCACAATTTGAATGTTAATTTCATTGCAATATAATTTAAAATTTCTTTTTCTTGTTTTAGCATAAGTTTTTCTATTTTCATTATATTTATAAGAGTTTAGTGGTATTTTTCACCTTTAAAAATGTAAAAACACATTTTATCTTGTGGTGAGTCTTTTGAGGTATCATTATAAAAAGACTAGACTTTCGGTGGAGTTTTAGTCCTAAATTTTTATTTTTTGATACGGCACGACGTTATCTTACCTCTTTGTTAGTTTCATATAAACCTAGCTTGGTCTACGTGGACTCTTCTTTTTTTACCTATCTTGTGTATTAATTATTGTATTGAAATTACATTTAAGCCGGCATTATATTGAGGCAAAATTTATTGTAAAGTCTGATACTAGTATTGTTGGGTGTCTGCTGAAGGAATGATAGATTATATGGTTAAAAAATTCACGTCCAGAAGGATTTCTATCCTTCAATTCTATCCTTAATATCGGCTTCTGCCGAAACACAAAAGACCTTAGGGCAGAATAAGTAATCGGTGGAAATTGATTGTGTTTATTTGTAATATGCGAAAGAATGCCATTTGTATCAATTAGATGGTTATCCTACAATTACATATGATTATTACAATTAAATAAAAAGTGAAATTTTGCCATGTAACGGTCATTCATTACAGGCCAGTTCAATAAATCACTCATTCACTGTACCTCGTCAATCAACCGGAAAACTGGCTCTTGAATTATTTATACTCGATACAGAGTGAGGAGTGATTGACATCAATAAGAATGAGGACTAGAAAAAACTTTGATACGAGTTGCTACACAAGTATTTTATGTGGTTAACTTATAAGCAAACATGGTTTCATGCTAATTTTTAATTGTATTTTGAAATTGTAATCCCTGTAACTCATATAAGGTGTTTCAGTTTATATTAAGCCAAATAAGTAATGTCAATAGATAATAAATCGCGTTATGACTTTACGATGCCAAATGTATTTGAAGAAAGAAAAAATTGTTTGCAATTATTCATGTATTTAATTATTCTTTTACTGCAGCTAGTAAAACAAAAAAGTTACCCCTATGACACATCCCCTGCAACTTCCCATGAGTCATAACTTTTTCATTTCCTCTAACCAATCGAGGACTGTTTACCTTATTTCAACTTTATTCTATATCGGATGTCAGTAAGTCATAGAATCAGGGTCGTACTCTCATGGGAATCAAATTGTACTTGGCAAAAATCATAACTTTCAAATTATTTTATGTGTTTTATATTATGCTCACTCAAAAATTTAAATTTAAATATTTCTTTTTTTCATCAACCTTATTTATTTCCTCAGTTAACATAAGGCTAACCTGGAAGAAATTGCTTGTGTTATACGACCGCCTTTTAATACTATACTATCATAGAATTATGCAATGCAACAATCTCGGCGCTAATTTTTAAAATTTAAGTATAATTTGGTTTTTCTTTATTGAAATATCAAGTGATCTGTACTGTTTAATAAAGTATGCTTAAAAAAAGTTGAACATTTACTTTATTTCCAAAAATGTATTACAACAACTCAACTACAGATCCCTAGAATATGAATAGTCACAACGACAAAACAACAGTCGCCAGATGCAAGTTATTTGTCGCGTCACAACTCGCGACATTTGTCACACGGGCCACACTCCGCACGTGTTATATTACTTTGTAAGTAATATTGCATCTGTATAGTGTCTTTTGCCACGTGTCAAAACGTGATTGTCCGAAAAACAGACATTTATCATTATTATGCAACACAACTCGCAAATTTTAATAAACGTGTATATTTTGTTGTACAATTATTAGCTGTAGACAGCTAAGATTCTATAATTACTTAAATAAAAAAAACTAGCAACCCGCCCCGGCTTCGCATTAGCATAAAAACCTTCCTCTTGAATCACTCTATCTATTTAAAAAAACCGCATCAAAATCCATTGCGTAGTTTTAAAGATTTAAGCATACATAGGGATATAGGGACAGAGAAAGCGACTTTGTTTTGTACTATGTATGTAGTGATAGTTAACTTTTTCAATGCACACTTAATTAACATCCACTAAAAGATGAATAAAGCATTTTAAATTGTTAAAAAATGTTTCTCTCTTCTGTGAATAGTAAACATTGAAACAGTGAACCGGGTAATTTATAACAATTACAGAAGTCACTCGCGTCGACGACTTAATGTAGCGAGCGGATACTAATAACTCACATCGAGTTTCACGCTCTCAACAACTAACAATTTGTTTATCAACATAACACGCCCCTTTCGACGGTGAGGCAAAAATTGTTAGGCGTTCTACAAACTTTAAGATCGAGTAGAATGGCATCCACACTGATTATGGGTGGTTACAGCATCTTTGGGACTTAGCTATAATGTCTAAAACGTGTAATAACAACAGTGTATAGAATAGACAATTTTTTTTTACATTTTCTCCCTTTATCTTAGTTACAGGTATCAGTATCATCGACTATTTCAGAGTGATCAAAAACTAGATGAAAATTGTTTCTATTTCGACGGTTCAGCGACTTAATAAGAGTCTTGACCTCTAACATCAGATCTATATACTGTTTTATGCTCTTATTTCTTGATGATTTAATCAAATACAAGTGCCGTTGATACCGATTTTCTCATTGGTAGGAAAATGTGACAGTCTCAATGTTTGCGCGTCGCCTTAGAAAACATCTGAACATCTCAATCCCGTATGTTTGTCTGCACCCTGTGTTTACGTGCTGGTAATAATAGCTGGCGGCAATAATCAGTCCGTTGGGAATAATTACCACGCGTGAGATGCGGTCTGATGGGTCTCTCTGGCCTTTCACCGTGGTCTTGAGGGTTTGATCCTTCGAATTGTTAGTGTCACTGTCATTGGAAGGATTTTACTGTCATCTAGTTTTAAGAGAACCACCACCCATTCTCCACCCGTGGGTATAATATAAGGCTATAAAATACTAATAGAGGTGTTAATTTCATAAAGCCTTTGTCTGATTGCTAGCAGATTTTATTGACCTCAGTATTATAAAAGACAATTGATGTCAGCAAGTGGCTGGTAATATGAAAGTAATACCAAACTTTTTTTATGTCTGTGAAGTGCTACATGAAAATTGGGCTTTAAAACTACCAAATCGCAACTAGGAGGTGGGTGCAGACGAGGAAGACCTGTTTTGAAGCATCAGACATCAGAAAATTTGAATGATCAGTTGTCAAATAATAAATCATGATGTTTTAAAGGAAATATAGCAGATATTGTTTACCACTGCATTTGCTGCTGTCTGCTGCTATATTTGTCCAAATATAACAAAATTACTTCATAAGTATTACTTTTATCATCTTTATTTTCATACTGTTCCGTCGATGTTAAAAGAACCAACAGGAAAGCACCAACGCATTTATGGAAAGCAATATGTTATTAAATTATTATAGAATGGGATGCCGCCCCGCCCCTTTACGCTTGGTCTATGCCTACTTGGATTATAATAGTTCTCGCACTTCCTGGTATAACCTCTGGACTTAAGATTCTGCATGACGCATTAAATTTTATAGCTCTTGAGATAGGCGAAGGGTGTGTCAGAATAATTTATAATAATGTAGCTGCAAATAATTTTATAGAAATTAGCATCGAGTAAAGTATTACATTAGAAGTGTCACTTTGCTTATTTCTGGGCTTAGACGATTTGACACGTACCAGCGACACGAGAGAAGACAAATAAATATAAATAAATAAATAAAAAAGAAGCAACGCCATTAAATTCTCAAGAAAATTAAATTAATTTTAAGTTAGACGTTCCACGAAAGCCTATAACTTTTGCTTTAGAACTAGGCTAATAAACGCAGTAAGAATTTTAAGTAGGACCTACTGGTTTTTGTAATTTCAGTAGGTAAGTACTTGTTTCCAGTGACGCATTAAACAAACAAATTTTTTAGCTTTAAATAATATGAGCTTTTTCTTTTGTAGTTTTAAACATAAAATTTATAATTATGTCGGATTGCCAACTCAAAGGATTTTGTCATAATTGGTAAGCATTAGTTTTAAAGACGTCGCGGCGTCTTATCTGAACGTAAACAAATGCTTCCAGTGAGAAATCATTGCTATGCAGCAGAAGTTCTAGAAAAATAGCTAAAAAACTGTTAGTTTTGTTACTAATCAAATAATGTGATCGTTGAATTAATTAGTGAGATAATTAGCTCAATTTTCCCAATGCTCTGGTATAATTTGTGTAAAAATGAGCGCGAAAAACGTAACTTTATTGGCAAAAGCAAGCTCAGCAAATCTTCGGTTAAGCCAAGAAGTTAGCAGGTGATCAGCGTTTGTTTTTGACCACCGGCGGCGCTGGCGCTGCGCCAAGTCCAACATTGGACTCAACGAGAATGCGAGCCAAGTATTCATTGCCGTTTTTAGGATATTGCTAAGTGGCCATGGCCAGCCTTGCGGAATGACAACTTAATTGCGGAGAACATTTAAGGAATTTTTAGGGACTTCTTTAGGATTAACTTTAAGCTTTCATCGCCGCCCGCGAAATAATAAAACATTAATTAAGGGATTACGTAAGCTGCTGTAGGTTTTATTTTCGTTTTTTTCTAACTGTAATATGATAATAAAAAATAATGGCAAAACTACATACAAATGTAGTAATCTTATGGATATTGTGCAGGTTCGTACCTTTATCTATTGACTAACAGAATACCGCATGCATTTTTCTTTTCACCAACATTTTTGAAAACTTACCTGAAAAGAAACAAAATTATCATGTAGTCTTGGTAAGATTTAAAAATGATCAATCATTGTGTACTCACCATGAGGTATTTAAGACAAAAAATAAAATATAGCATTATTTTTATGAACGACCTGGTGGTTGACTTCAACCTCCTGATGATGAATTCCTGGTGGAATCCATCATCACATCAATAAAGCGATATACAGATAATAAATAAATAAATAAAATAAAATTCTTTATTTCTTTAACAAAGGTAGGTACATAAGTTTAATGTGGTTGTGACCTCCTATTAAGTGAAATACACCTGTATCAGGAGGTCACGCTCTTTCATAGCCAAAATAATAAAGTACCTATTTTTTAAATACATAAAACATGAGAGATGAAATAGAAAAAACAAAATAGAAAATACAAAGTATGAAAGTACATGCGTATTGTTTGAAACAATTATCATCATCCTGAAACAATAAAAGTGTATGTGTATTTTAAGAATTTACGAGCGAATATTTTTATAAATTAATACGTTCTAATAGTTTTTCTGTCTCTTCATATTCTAATTGTTTCAGCCAATCGACAATTAGTTTCTTACAAGAAAAAGAGGGTAGCATGTAAAAGTCTATTTCTTTGTTTACTAGATTATATAGATATTCTGATTGATTATTAAATTGTCTTCTTGCAAACTCTGTTCTGACACCCTCACCAGTATTCACTATAGCTACTTTTCTGCGTTTTAAAAGATAAGAAGGGTCGGGGGTCAATGTTTTGTGTAGTTTTAGAATTACATGAAGGATGTAAAGTTTTCTTACAGTCAGTAGGTTACAATCCAAGTATAGATTAGAGGTAGGATACATCTTAGATTTAAAATAAGCTACCTTTAATAGAGCTCTTTGGGATCTCTCTACTTACTGATACTTACTGGAACTTTAATTTATTCCTGTTTTACCGTAGATATTAATAATTGAAATTAAATTTAAATAGTGACAGTATCTTTTAAACGTGTATAGACGAGTTTACAAAATAACAAGTCATATTAGAAACATTTTTTATATCACTTAAAGATCGTTAGTGGTTCGAAATTTTCTCTTTATTTTGTTCCTAAAATACATGTAAATTCGTGGTTGGATCCAACGAGTTCCAAGATGGATGGTAAATTAGAAAAAAGTGGAATCCTGTAAGCAGCCGCGTAGAAGATGGCAATCGAGATCAACGGCAAAGCTTCGAATTTAAAACTCAGGATTAAGGCTTACCCCGATTGCGAGGCGATTTATACGAGAAATACCTTTCTGAGGAACATTGTCTTCCGGTATTGTTACAATATTCAATTTGCTTTGAATCCATTTTTGGTGTTGTGAGACAGGTAAAAAGATGGTAGGAATTCGATTTTGGCTGCTTCAACAGACACAACTTATAACCTTTTCTAAGAGTCAGGCTATAATATGAATGAATTACAATTTTGATATTTGCTTGACTCAACGGTTCTGTAAGATAATGATTTTGCTATACTTTTAGATAGATACTGATTGATAAAGTTAAGTCCGCCTATTGTAACGTAAAAAGTTTTGGTACATTATTAATCACTAATTGCACCATTATTGGTCTTGGATATCCATACTTCCATACTAATATTATAAATGCAAAAGTCTGTCTGTCTGTCTGTCTGTCTGTCTGTCTGTCTGTCTGTCTGTCTGTCTGTCTGTCTGTCTGTCTGTCTGTCTGTCTGTCTGTCACCTCTTCACGGCTAAACTGCTGGACCGATTGTGATGAAATTTGGTAGGGATGTAGTTAACGACTGAGGTCAAACATAGGCTACTTTTGGGCGCGATATAACCGAGTCCCACGCGAGCAAAGCCGCGGGGAACAGCTAGTTTATCTATATATGTATTTGTTACATAATAAAGTATTGTTGAGTTAGAATCTCATTACACAAGTCTCGAACTTATTTTGGGGCTAGCTCAATCTGTGTGATTTATCTGTATATTTGTATTTATTTAAAAAAAAATGAAAATTTACATAAATTTGTATTTAGATTGTAGAGGATCGTACATAAAATAGTACAAAGGCGAATCTATTGCTAATGCAATCTCTTTCAGCTGACCTAGGGATGTAACCATATGCAGAAAGAAATACTTAATCAAGATTAGAATTTTTGACAACCAGCCAGATCTGTGATATATACAGATAACAAATGTTAATAAAAATTGTCGTGGATACAAAAGTAGTTTGAAAACGTTTCACTTTTGATCCAGCATTACCCTCCCCTCCGTTAGTTGCGAGGGTCCGTAATCAGGTTAACTACTAGTTACGAACTTACAGACAGACCGACGTGCATTCGCTCTCTATGCACTGCTAAATCGTGCTATTCATTTTTGTAATGATGTGTAGTTAGGGACTATTAGGGGGAGATTTATTTGCAGTAAGAGTTCAGATGACAGTGTTTTTATGTGATGTTTTTATTTTTTATATTATTTATATTAACTGAACTGTAATTGATTATGGTGAGCAATAAACATTATTATTATTATTATTTCATGCTTTAATTATGAATGTACAAAGCAAATTGTTAATCGTGTCTTAGGACTTGTATTTTGGCAACAACCGTGTTTTATCACGCATCTATCCTATCCTTAACTTCTAGATTAATTAATATTTTTTTTATTATTATTATTTAAAGTAAAATAACAAAAAAATATAAAAATAATCTCAATATTTAAATAATTAATAATGTATATAATTATTAACAATTGAGCTATCACAATATGTAAATTGATAAAAGTTAATATAATTTTAACAAGAGACCAACGTAGAATTTACACGGAAAGTCAGGTCGTACTAGTAATATTTTATCGATGGTCGTACTAATCAAAGGTCGTGGTCGTACTATACTTCAAAAGCTGATGTTTACATGGTGACTAGTCCCTGCAGTTTTATTTACCTCCTCGTGTATGTACATATATCTTTAATGTTCTTCAAGAATCAGGCCAAAATACGCAGAAAGGTTTTTTCAATTTAAACCAGTAGTTCCAAAGTTATAATCGTTCAAACAAACAAACAAACTCTTTAGCTTTATTATATCACTATAGAAGATGACCATAAAATACTTCAGATAAGATTATATCAAAATAAACTACCATTAAATCTATATCAAGATAATCTCCAAAATACTGATAAAGTAGAGGTTAGCAATTTGGAGTAGCAATATTTTATTCGTACAGGGTGCCTCCTCTTACCGGTTATTGTGCAGATTGCCCGGACCCGGGGGATCTCCGAAACGTCTGGGGAATACTAACGCGATCGTTAGGGAAGGAAGTCGTCTACACATCGTGAGTCGCTGGCAGAAGTGCAATATAAGTGCAAGATGAGTAATAATCATATTTTTTTTATTTTATTTGTACTCTGACATTTCTATACTTTATAATTCAGAATAGAAGAGAAAACATATACCTTAGATGCGAGACAATAATATTTGAAGAAAAAAAGGGCCAAAAATATACCAAGTGTAGCTATATAAGCCTTGGTTAATAAAACACATAATGGAGAAAACAAACGTGTCGTATCAAAAAATGAAAGAACTCGATAGATGAGAATGGAAGGAACTTCTCCAACATTAGGTTATGCCGAATAAAATTCATTCGAAATTAAATGATAATCATTCGACTCAAAGTGTTGATTGAGAAACATATTTCAAAAATATTCTCTCCTGGATCGGCTATCTGCGCCTATCTATCGGTCAATCTGTCCTGACCCTGATACACCGTATGCTCCAAGTCGGACTCAGAAAACGCAGTTTCAACAATATCTACGAGAAAATAGGTAAATGATATTTAAAGTTAATTTAACTTTTTGACACAATATATCAATTATACATTTTAGTCAACATTATTTATCACTATGTGCCATTGATATACATTCAAATAGATACCTAGGCAGTCATCAATACTTATCTAGCCATGTCCTTTGAAGAGTTGGCATCAACCAACCAACCAACTGCCTGGTCAATATTACGCTTGCCGCATTTTAGTCACGAGTGGCCACGGGCACTATACGTCATCTAGTCGGCGATGCGGTGGCCTGGGATTTGCAGAAATTGCATTCTCTCTACTTACACTCATTCGTTATTTTGCTGCTTGTGTATACTTACTAATATTATAAAAGTGAAAGTGTGTGTGTGTTTGTATGTTTGCTCGTCTTTTACGTCGAAAGGGAGAGACAGATTTAAATGAAATTTGACATGGAGCCTTGAACCATGATGATGGATATAGGTTATATGTGTATTGAATGTACAGACACTATTTTTACCCAAATTAGACGAAGACCAACATTGACTGTTAGGCCATTTTTTACTTGCTGTTTTGAGAAATCGCCAAACACAACTAGTTATAATCCACATCCCACGAGCACAGTTGAGTTAGCAATGTATCTGGCTCAAACATAATCACAAAACACTGTTTTGTATTCCTTTAATAATAATTCATTCGTATTCTAAGATCTACAAGATCAACTGAAGATAATATGCATATTTGTCATGGTAACTACCTTATAATTACTACTGCCCACTTCTGTAAGATAACTATTATGAAATATGGAGACAGCTTGGTGATAAGACTACTTTACGCCCCCGGGTTCGACCGCCAGACGACTTGTTGCTGTCGCGATATAAGATAATGATGACTATTACGAAGATTTAAAAGTTACAACATACATCTCGTAATAAGTAAGTTAGGGCAGTCAATTTACCCACAGGTTAAAAAATTTAGGCCGAGTTGACTTCGAAATAATTATTCAAATTTAATGATTTGTGTTTTTCAGAAACAAAACTTTACAGACACTTTTATGGACTTCCAAATAGGTCAGTTTCATTCGTTCAAAAGTGACATAATATCAAATAGACAGAGTAACATTTGTATTGATAATATTGGCATGGTTTTATTTAATCAAAAAACCGCTTTTCGAAGCCTGTTTGATGCCGAATGAGTGTGAAACCGCGAGTGTAATCCATTTCACATTGTCGCATTATGAAATGGACCGATTGACCCGGCTGTCGCTCCAACAAGTTCACTCGTAGAACTTTTATGTTAATAGACATGACAAAATTATATTCACCTAACTGCTTACATTACCAAACTCTATATTTTGTGAGCTCAGAATGACGTTTTGACGTCAGAATGGCCAGTCACACAAAAATCTCAATTTTTTTTAATTACGGCGGCATCAATTCTATTCTAATTGAAAGCAAATGGCGATAATAGGGAATTATTGCGAGGGTTTATCTCAACGCTTATATGCTTAGGGACCGGTCATTCTGAAGCTCGCTATATTTGCCTACTGCTTGAATGGATAGTTATGTTTCCGTGCGCATGTAGGTATGTGTATTTTTATTCCTTTAGTGCCCTTGTACCCAAACGGCTGGACAGATTTAATTAAAATTGTAGTTAAGAAATCACTCAAATTACATGACTGATTTTAAGTAGGTACATCCTTTGTACCTTTGACAATTTATATTTATGCTGATCGCGAGTCAGTCGTGCACTTATAGTGTGAAAAAATATCGTATCGTAAAAAGTATCGTAAAACTAGTGACAATAGTGAATTTTACTCGACCACCACATACCACAAGGAGGGTTAGATTTTTTAAGTCTATTGAAAATTAAATAGTGATTTCATTGGTATATCTATCAATTTTGAAGTCTGTGGTTGTACATGGTTGATAATCGGGTTGTCTGTGTCGCATTACAGCGGTGAATCGCGAGATTTGCGCGATGTGCGATGGGTGATCGCCGCAGGTCGTTTTAATGCGATTTCATGGCTGCCGGCGAATTAATAATGATTTGCAATTATTTTATTTTATTTGGAGAACATACAGTCTTTAAAATCAACATAATCACTAATTAACATCTAACGACCATTAACATGTTCTATGCTCTACTACGCTATCTCTGCATGTATATTTCTAAATTGCTTGTCTGAAGAATTATGAATGTATTTAGTGATTTCTGTTATAATAATGTTGATGAGGATTTTTTTTTTGAGATGAGGACTGAAAGGTATTTAGGGCTGAGATTATGGTATTATTTAAATACATTCTGAACAAAGGTTTTTTTTTTAACCTTTTAACCATTTCTGTCCTTCCGTCTGTTCGTTATACACACTACGACTTTTAATTTGTATAGATTTATGTATTTTAATGTCGCTTTGACCCCAAATTAAAAATACTTCATTGAATTGAATAATCTATAAACGGAATCTTTAATGTACGATTATGACTTGCGCTTTTTTAAGGTTTTATTTCATTAATTCACAAGAATTTTTTAGTGAATTACGCGCACAAAAGGCAATTTAATTAAGATCAAATTAAATAGTCTGTATCGCGGCAAACGATTATTTGACTTGAACAGACTTGAAAGTCGTGTAACCACATCCTACGGACCAAGTTACGATTGTAATGCCGGTTGCACACTCTCATAAAACCCTTTTAAATTGTTTTGGCTATTTTTTTTTTACTTTAATATAGAAATAACATGTAAAATATCTTTCCAGTTACAACGCAGGATAGATAATCCTGGCGTCATATGACCATTATATGGATACCTTGGATGTTTTGATGTCTGTTTGTAATCCCAACTAATATTATAAATGCGAAGTTTGTTTGTTTGGTGGTTATGCTTTCACGTCCTATCTACTGAACCAATCTTCTTGAATTTTCGCATACACATTTAAGTATTGAAAAGGACATACAATACCTATAATCCCGGGTAAAAGCACTGTTTCCGAAGGAATATCACGCGGGCGAAGCCGCGGGCAATAGCGAGTATAGTAAAACTTGCACCAATAGATAAACCAAGAGAATAAATGCCTGGAAGAGACCGCGCGCTACTTCCTTATTCTATGCTTGTATTTGATGGTGGAAGTGGTGATGCCTATAAACGACAACACCAAATAAGATGTGTCGTCGAGAGTGTAGAGCAGGCATAAAGTTTCTCATCAATTTAGGATTAGTTTCTGTTTTATCACTTCCAAATAACAAACAGAGTCCATAAGTATTATTTAAATGAGAGCAAAAGGAAACTCGCCATTTCCTATTGGTCTCATTTAAATGGTGCTTATAGTTAATGCTGATGATATTAAAATGACTGTGAGGGGCTGTGAGGGGTCTAGGCTACTTGGGTAAAGGGTTTATATATAAAACCTTTATTGTTCAAACAATAACTTAGTGAAAGTAAAATCTAAAAGTCAATCTTTGGATTTTATATACAATAACCGTTATTGATAAAATTTAATTTAGGTATATGTCACCAAAATTAAATGTTCTATAAGGGTTTTGCCCTCCCGTAGTGTAAATCAATACTTTCATACTAATATTATAAATGCGAAAGTCTTTTTGTCTGTTACGCTTTCACTGCTAAATCACTGGATCGATTTTGTTGAAATTTGGTATGGATATAGTTAAGGACTAGGGGTCAAAAATAGGCTACTTTTGGTCGCAATATAACTGAATTTCACGCGGGCGGAGCTGCGGGCAACATATAGCATAGTTTAATAGCCTAAACCTTTCTGTGAAATAGAGCTATAAAAAAAAAAAAAAACAGAATCAAACCAGCATTTTTAAAGGCTTTCAAACAAACAAGCTTAAGCTCTACTATGTTAGTAAAGATATGATATGAGAATATAAATACTTAAATCATTCGCATGGATGAGAAGGACTGAAGGAATGACGTTGCTAATGCAACTAGGACAAGAACAACGGAAAGGCGGTCAATAATGTGAGATACACTAATACCCATTTATTATAAAGATCAAGCAAGTTATAACAAAAATATATAGAACAGAAGGGCAGCTCAATTTTTGATAACTCTCAATGGTGGTCATATCCTTGATCATCTTGAATACCAGGGTATGCATGGTCGATTGACCGTGTCACCTACACGATACGATAATGATGATATCCTTGATAAAGATCAACTTCAACTCTACCTATTTACAACAAAGTATATGGGCACATAAACCAAGAATTAAATAAAAAGAAGTTACCTAATCCATATATATAAAAGCGAAAAACACTCACTCACTCATCACGAAATCTCCAAAACTGCTGAGCCGATGAAGATGAAATTTGGCAGGAAGGTAGATTGTGACTAAGAGACGTCCGCTAAGAAAGGACTTTTGGGAATTTCATTCCTAAAGGGGTGAAAAAGGGGTTGCCAGTTTGTATGAAACTTCGTCATTTTTGAAGTGAGATACATGAAATTATTAATTTACATTTGAAGTTGGTAAGAAATAATAATGCACCAATCAGATTTTGAAAATTACATCCCTAAAGGGGTGAAATAGGGGTTGCCATTTTGTATGAAACTTTGTCATTATTGAAGTGAGACACATGGAATTTTTAATTTGAATTTGTAATTGGTAAAAAATAATAATGCATCAATCCGATTTTGAAAATTACATCCCTATAGGGGTGAAATAGGGGTTGCCAGTTTGTATGAAACTTTGTCATTTTTGAAGTGAGATACATGGAATTAAAATTGAAAATGTCTTAGTATAATATTTTGAATTGTATTGTATGTACACAACTAAATTATAGAAGACAGAGTGAAAAGGTTTTATTTATTTGTTAATATTATGAGTTCAGTAATGTGTCAATAGATGGCGCCACCATACATTTTAAAAGTCGATATGGTTTGTCGTTAGCATTTAATCATCATGTAATTAGAGATTTCATATTTTCTTTGCTTTTCTAACGATTTCATTGTGTGTTAAGACGATTTGGTACCTGTTAATTATAAAATAATAAAATAAAATTAAATTGGAATTGATTGGAGTACGGAGTGTAATTGCGGCATTATATTGTACTAGCTGTTCCCCGCGGCTTCGCTCCGCGTGGGATTCGGTTATATCGCGTCCAAAAGTAGCCTATGTTTGACCTCAGGTCGTTAACTACATCCCTACCAAATTTCATCATAATCGTTCCAGCAGTTTAGCCGTGAAGAGGTGACAGGCAGACAGACTTTCGCATTTATAATATTAGTATGGTGTATAGTTTAATGTCTGCGTTTTGGGCTACTCATTGATTCGTTTAATTTAAGTTTGAAAAGTATTTTTCCGGATTCCGGAGTTCGAATAGTAGTTTGAAAATAGGTAAATCTTTGTGTTATTTTCCGTAAGTTAGTTGCAAATCTTAAATATATTCTAAGGTTTCTCAAATAAATTGTAGGTCTTTAAGTATATTTGTATTAATTTCTATTTAGTTAGTAGATTAATATAATTTCTTCTATATATAAGAACAAGGGCAATTGAAAAATCAACGCCCAGCCTAAACCATAAAAGCTATAAACTTGAAATTTGGACCGAAGTTTTATGTTAATACGTAGTGCTCAGATAAGAAAGGATTTTTCAAAATTAGACCGCTAAACGGGTTAAAATTGTGGGCAAAGTTTGTATGAAAAAAAATTAAAATCTTCACTGATGTACTTGAAACTTGGCAAGAATGCTTCTCAACAAAAATAACTAATGGCGTATTTCAGCGTTTTTTGAAATTCAACCTCTAAAGGGGTAAAAAGAGGGGGGTTATCTAATTTATCATCACAAAACCGAAACTATAAAAGCCAAAAACGTGAAATTCGGTTAGTGTCTTCATTATTATACTATATACTGCCCACATAAGAAAGGGTTGTTCACAATTCCAACCCTTACATCCAAAAAAGGGGTGAATTTGCGTACCTATAGACAAATTCCATTTGAAATTTCGCCAAATACTAACAACGCATGTTGGCCTATCGGTAGAGGTCGCGGATTATTTTTTTGAGTAGAGGGTTCTAATTCTGCTAAACATGACTTTTTTTTTGCTTACTTTTTTTTCGCGTTGTATTAGTTTTTTAGAATTCAATTTTTTTTTGCTTTTAATAATTTAGTAAAGAAATGTTTCAAGAAATAGCTGGAAGTAGCTGGATCGAACCCTGCCACAAACAATAATTTTCTGTATTCATTTTTTATTTGTTTTCTAGAATTATTTTCATACTTTTATTTTAATTTCGAAAAGGAACGAATAAATTTATTGGCAAATTTGTTTCCGGATAAACCATATCGCAACCCCAATCAAATCAAATCTAATAGTTTGTCATTGACGACATTGAAGAAGAAGATTAATCAAATTGTTGACTGGTAGATAACGCTCTAATATATTAGTATTTTGTACTTATCTATCTATACAAATAATAGGACAGTAAAAATCGACTGTCTATACATTAAATATTTTTCTAAAAAGAAACCATTAAAAAAAACATTTTTTTGAATTTTTGTCTTTCTGGTACGTTTTCATTTCAAAACTACTCAACAGATTTGAACGCGGTTTTCACAGGTGGATTACGTATAATTAGGAGCGTTGTCAAAACTTTGTTTCGTCAAAATCGGTTAAGGGAAAAAGAAGTTATGGTCAGTTGAAGTTTACTTCTAGCACTGCTTCAAAACTTTTAAACAGAGTTGAATGCGGTTTACATAAACGTATTTAATTTAGATAAAGCTAGAATTTCTACTTTGTTTTATCGATATCAATAAAAAGAAAAACACACTGCAGTCTCTATTAAATTTTAATAAATAACTTTTAGGTTCAAATGACCCTGTAATAGGCTGCGTCTACTCTTTTAGAGACTAAGATGTGATAGTATGAATGTTAATATTTTCAGTTTGATATCGTAGCAATGTAATGGCTTTATAAAATTGACACGGGAATAGGATACTATAGATTTAACTATAGGTCTGGATAGTTGTAGTTTCCACAGGTTACGCGAAAAGCGACCTACACGCGGGCGGAGCCGCGGGCAACAGCTAGTAGGTAATATATAAACCAAAAATGTATGTACGACGAAATCAATAAAACTTAATCAGAAAAGAAACACACGAAAATATCTTTATTAAGTACATAAGTAAGTTGCATGCTAAATTATATAAAAAAAATGTTTCGTGAATGGTCTCTTCTCTCTATAATTTGTGCTTTGTTGAGAGAGTACTATTGAAGGAGACTGTAGTAAGAGAGAGACGGGTTTAATTGATATACAATAAAAGGGAGACTAAGCTTGGTTTGGGATGCGAGTAATGAAAGTAGATACGGTTTCGAGAAGCTAATACTTATATATTAGGTCGTGATTATGTTAGTATCAGTACGCTGTTAGATGATACACAAAAATATTTAATAGAATCACCTGATATAACAAAAAATGTAGTAATTATTATAAGTGTACTTTAGAGATTGTGATTTGTATTTTATTATATTACAACATGAATAAAGACGAAATAAGAAATATAAATTGAAACGTGAATAAAGTTACTGTGAAATAAAAGTAAATACAAAAGCGACTAGAATAAAATCGTGAATATGCTAAACCTATGTCTAGATTTCTAGCAATATTTGACGCAAATAACAACAACAAAGAGGTAAGAAAATGTAATAGAGACATTGCAAAGAGATTGCTCAAGGGTAGTTTACCTAAATCGCCCTCAAATTATACGAAAACATTTCACTTCATACCCGTTTGCCAGACAACACATGGGAGTATCATTTAATAAGAGAACAAAGCAACGGCAACAGATTGTAAACAGCCAACCCTGGCATTTTCTTTTCATTACAACATGGCCGGCGGCGTTGCGGATAAACGCGGTATTAAATAAACCGACAGTGAGGCAGAATCGCCGACATATACTAAAACTTACTAGATAGTAGATTTTAGAATGACTATGTATTTGATGCAAACACGACCATACTGATTGAATAGGTGTTTTAGCTAATTAAATGACAAGAAATTAAGACTTATCATAATATTCATAATCTATTTTAAAAATGCCAATTGTGAAATCGTGATGCTGATATTAGTTTATTATGGACAATGCCAATATTGAACACCTTAAATTTATGATAATATCTAATCAAAAAGACAATCTAGCAAATAAAATTGGAATTGAAATCATTGGTGGCAATGAAACGGAACGCTCAGAAGGGAAGGCTCTTAACCAGGATCACGTGTCCTGTTACAATGGCGGGCTTAACTGTAGCAACACTATACGGTTATATTAAGATTTATTTTAATATTGTAAGGTTAATAGAGAAGTCAAAAGCATTTAAACTGTCTCCTATAAACTGACATTATAATCGAGATAAGTCTGAATTAAGGACATATGAACATAAGGATTTTCTCACTTTTTGTATTTCTGTCTCCGTCAGCCTTCTTGGGCTATACAAAACTTTGTGCGCAAGTGGTTACGATGACCACGGTGAAAATTCCAATGCATTTTGAGAGTATCACTCTCTTATTCTAGGCCCGTTTGTAGTTTTACTGACTCTCTCACCTTTCGAAACAAAACTAAGTTTGGTATGTGATAGTGAAGTCAAAAATATGATTATTGTTAAAAAGGTTAGTTCTGTAGACTGTATTTTGTTCTATATAAGAATTGATTACTGTCTTTAGGCACAATTTATATTGATTGATCAAAATCTCCTAAATATGCAATCGTATAAATATACTGAAATATGTTCCTTTTTCAAAAATGGTTCCTGCTAGCCTTTCATTGACAAATATTTCGATATAATCGACGTACGCGAAAATGTATCGCGTTTTATTCCAATGCATACTATTGCGACTGCTCGCAATTCTCGTTCCTCTTCGACTGACGCAAACAAACCGTGCGTGCCGACTTTTCCCGCCGCAAGTCGATTGGAATTAACTACTAAATAACATGAATGCAATTCTATTTTCTCTGTGTAAATGGAAAAAATATTAGTGACCGTTCAAAAATCTACTTCATCATCATCAGCTGTTCACAACCCACTGTTAGGTATCAGCTTCCCTTTGCCTATGCCATCCACCCCTATTCTGAGCCACCGCAGCAATTTCCCGGGACGGAATACGCAAATCGGCTAAATTTGAAAGGTCACTCGACCCCGTTTATGCTTTTTATATCATGTATGAGCTTTTTAAAACTCCCTAACGGCCGCTGTACGTTATATCTGACGTTTGATATTGCTTCATATCGTGTTGATTACAAGCTCAATTGACCTTGCACAGTGTGGTGTCAGAGTGCTCAATCGATCCTATATGTCTTGGTATCATTGTTTAAAAAAACTGTTATCGTTGATTTGTATTCTTTGTGAGTACTAGGTTAATTGACCCTGCACAATACGGTGTTTGAGTTTTCTTATTGGTCAAAGTCTAGTTGCCCTTTATGAACAAATGTGTCGGTTTTTGTTTTTTGAGAAAAAAGATTATTCTGCCTAATAATCTAATATACTTACCTATTTAGAGAATAAGAAACTATGTCAGGGGATTCCCGTCGACGTGCGTATTCCACGTATTTTTCAGCCAGGGCAAAAATAAAAATAAGCGCCCCTCGTTCTGATTTTTTGCCTAGAAATTATTATTTGAGCCTTAGACTAGACTAGAAATAATCCCTAAAATAACTTAATACATATATAGGACGTTTAGCCAAAATGATTAGCCAACGGAGTATGAAGCTGCTGTAAACTACTTAAGTGATTTAAATAAAATAGAAACAAAATGGCTTTAGAAGGCGCAAGTAACAGCTAGAAAACAAAATGTGAAAAAATTCATAAAAATACCAAAGCTAAAAGTATAATATCAGTATCACTACCGCTTATTCTAAAACTAAGATTAGAGTGTACTTTGATAAATGAAGCGCAAGTAGAAAATGCAACTTGGGCACACGCTCGGATAATGATACACGATAAAATATATTGTAAAGTTGAATCTTTAAAAAAAATTGCAGCCCCCATTATTTAATTGCACGGGACAAAACCTTAGTTTACATTTGGTGTCATCCACACGTCAAAACTAGTTTTCTCAAAACGTCAGTAATAAAATTACAAAAATAAAAATCTAAATTAATTGTGATAGAATAGACTCTTATAAAAATATAAATATAAAAATGTTTCAACGATTGTATTGGCTATTTCTTTGTGTATTTAATGTTCAAGAAGTACAACGCTGTAGACTCAATACCAGAAATCATTTTGGAGAACCTCTACCAGTCATTATAAAGGATGGAAGGCTACTTGAGCCAACAGATAAATATGGTAATATTGATTTGGTGAGAGGTGAAAATTTGACTCTAAGTTGCGAAGGATCTGGCCACTTAAGCCATCCCAACATGAACCATGAAGAAATCACAGCTACTATAACTTGTGACGCAGGAGATTCTTTTACGAATAGTGCGTGGTTGAATGGTCCATCTAGTTTCTTTATGTTCCGATGTTCTTATCCCCCGAACCACGTCAGCCAACGCACAAATCGCACGTGCTTTGATAACCATAGAATCTACGAAGTTGGTTATCACGTTCAAAACGAATGGTACCCATTATATGAGTCTTGCTTTGACGAGAGTCGCCTTAATGCAATATATTCGAAGTACACGCAAAAACCTTATAATGCGAAATATCAAACTAGAGTCGACCGCCCTTTTTTCATAGACAATAACGTTTACAGACCTGCTCCAGTTGAATTTTTATTTTCGCCGAAAGGTCAAAGAAATGCAGTCATTAATTTAGTTGGTTCGAGGGCTAATAATTACTTCACAGGAGATCAGCTGCTGTCAAGAGGTCATCTAGCAGCTAAAACAGACTTCGTTTTTGCATTTGGAGAGCGGGCAACGTTCCATTATGTCAACTGCGCACCTCAATGGACCGGCTTCAATGGCGGGAATTGGAACACATTGGAAGTAGATCTGAGAGATCACATCCACAGTCAAAATTATGATACTATCGTATACACAGGAACTTTTGGAGTTTCAAACTTGCTGAACGATCGTTATCAGAGGGTTGATTTGTATCTCTATGTGGATAATAATAACAATCAGCTTATACCAGTTCCTGAATACTTTTATAAAGTGGTCTATGAGCCTCGCTCGACAAGAGGAATTGCTTTCGTTGGTATAAACAACCCGTATTATACCGAACATGAAGCCAGGGAGAAGTTTTTCTGCCATGATGTCTGCCGCAAAAACTGGAACTTCAGTTGGTTGAGTTGGCATCCAGATAATCCGGGCGAGGGTTATACGTTCTGCTGCAGTGTACAAGATTTTAAACGAACAGTGCGTCATCTTCCAGAATTTGAAGTAACTGGCCTTTTAACATGATCTTGTATTCATTAATTTAATTTGACAAAATTTAAAAGAAAACAGAGATAAATGATTTTTGTTTGATATCCCTTATTTATAATATAATTGTTTATGTCAAAAAATAAAATACCGTCTCGAATTTATGATTAAGTTATTCAACTAAAAAGGAAAAAAATAATTTAATATTGTAATCGTGTTATAAAGCTCTTAATTGAATATAATTAAAATCCGAATATACCCTTTAATCTCTTATGCCTTCTGTTGATAATAAAATGTAGGTATTTTAATTAAAAATGTACTCATTATTTATTGAGTTCTCTAAAAAAATTATACGTATTTTAGGCAGCTTTTTGTTTTCCTAAAATGTTTTAACAAAGGATTACCTTTTATGGCCGGTTTTCAATAAGCCCTTTTTTAATTATATTCCGATGGGTATTGGAATTAGTTTTTATTACTTTTTTGATTAACAAATCTGTTGGCAAAATTATTTTTAAATCGAATTCTAAAACATCCAATTACATAAAGAATTATAGTATACTAATATCTATGCATTATCAGATTTATTTTCAGAAAAATAAAACCACACAACTGATTACATATAAGTACTTCTTCCTGTTACTAATAAAAATAAAGATAAACTTGAAACACCGCTTGATAATTATAAAACCATAGATCAAAAATGAAAAATTTGTCTCGCGATTCAATTTCTTTGTATGAAACTAATGTCGAATCTACAGTTTGTAAAACTGGGTGAAAATTGAAAATCATTAGATAGCGAAGAAGTTTGGGCAAGAGTCTCCAGATTAATGAACAAAAGTTTGCGACATGTATCCCCATAATGAGCCTTCCCCTCTGTAGACTTCGGGTTAAGCCTCTTGGAAAAGGATTAGCTGTACTCTCCATAATTAATAGAGGCTATTACTATAGAAACAAATCTATGAAGCCAGTTAGAGTATTAGAATCAAATAAATATGAGTAAAATAGTTATGAACTACAGCTTTTACCCTTTTAAGTTTGTTTGTATCACTATCACTACATAGTATAAAACAAAGTCGCTTTCTCTGTCCCTTTGTATGCTTAAATCTTTAAAACTACGCAACTGATTTTGATGCGGTTTTTTTTAATAGATAGTGATTCAAGAGGAAGGTTTTATGCCCATGCGAAGCCGGGGCGGGTCGCTAGTAAATAATAAAATCAATATATTTTCTTGATAGAGTTAGTGACATTCCTGGTTTTGGATTTTGATGTATTGATGTAGCAAGCTATAGAGCGTACTGATTGTAGATCTAATAGACAGTTAATTAAAGGATTACGAGAAAACGTGTTTGATCAAAGGGCATAAGATTTCAAATAAGAAACATGTAGCAGGCATCTCAAGTAAATGCGTTATATTCATTTTATTTACGTTGGTTGTATCACAACTCTATACTTTTATTTTTATATCATTTAAAAATCATAAATTCATTCCAGATTTATGATTAGATGATTATATTAAATGTTGAATTTAAGGGATCACAGTTTGATCCTCATCCACCTCTTCTAACCTTACACGGTTACCGATACCGTTTGTGCCATCTCAGGTTATTGATGGAGTTTATCGCTGTTAACATGTTTGACTTGAAAAACGATAGTTTAGTATAAATCTTGAAAATTTGTTCTCGATATAGGCAAGTTTTTGCCAAATTTTTTACAAATTTTTCAACATTTTTAAACAATTGGGTACTTTATAGCATTTCGACGTTTAATAAAAAAACCGACGAGAAGTTATATTATACTTAGATTAACTTAGATTAATTGAAAACCACCTACCACCTGTGCAGTATTCGACAAAACAGTATCTACCATATATTGCTTAGCCCCATCTGCCAGCTTCTAAGCAGAAACTATGTAAATTCGTTAAGTAATCCTTCAAGGCTGAAGTCTCGATCGCCATGCGACCAGCCTTTATCAGCTTACACAAAAGCAGGGTCTTGGTAGCCGAAGTTTGAATTCGGCTGATATTGATAAATTTTCATAAGGCGAAGCGTACTTCATAATAAAAGATAAGTGTATTGCAAATTGAATTTGCAGATGAAATAACGAATTTTTGGTTAAATAATCTTGTTTTTTTTTTATGTGTATTTTCAAGTTTTTTGATGAATTAGAGTAACATTGATGAGAAATTAATCTTTTACTATATTTTGAGATGTTTTCAGTGGTTACACTCGCCTGTGCTATGTTTATGCCTTTTTTTAACGGAGGGAAATCCTAACCCGACTTAACCTTCCCCAAGAGTCAGGCTACCATTTGCAGAAATAATTTTTCAAATCTGACCAGTAGTTTCAAAGTTATAAACGTTCATACAGACAAACAAACTTCAACTTTATTATATAAGAATAGATCATAAATGTAAAAGCTTCCATGACTATTAATAATAATAAATAAAACAGTATATCATTCAAGAATAACATTAAAATATTCATAGAACATTTCTCTGTCTTCATCTGTCAACAATAGCGACAGTCTCTCCAAAAATATCTTAATCACAAAAGAGTGGAATAATACGGAATAAAGTTGGATCATATTTCCGGACCTCATATTTCATATCCTCGAAGAGCTCTTGATGCGTAGTCACACGACACCCGACAAAAGGTCCGGCGGGTTGGATTACCCAGCCTTAGCATCGAATGGGCCGCAATATGTTTATCCCCCTTCCTTACCCCCAAATTGTCTACGACTTGAGCCGTAATTGAATTTATAATGGGTTAGTTTAGGAAGTACTTATTTAGTGTTTAGGAGATAACGACAAACTGTTATAAACTTTTGAAGTCGACGTAACTGTTAAGCGACTTTAACATTCCAGAGATAAAATTTGAATTACAAAGCTACGCGTAGATAGCGAGAAAACAAGGAACTATTGAAGATACATTTCATTTTAAATTCACAATAAACAGTGCTGAATAAAGTAAACTTCGATAATAGAAAATTGCATTTAGAGAATTGAATAGGTGTGGTTATAAAGAAGGGGTATCTATTCAATTTAAACCACCGCGTAGACCCTTATGATTACATATATTATTATCATTTAGACAAAGTAAATCTTGTTTGTTTGAAATAACTCTAAAATTTAAAGAACATAGATGAGTCATATTGTCATATTGATTTTGATCTTCTAGCGACCTCAGCAAGGTCATCCGATTAGTGGATAGCCCATGCTGTGCACCAGCATGTAGAAACTTTCGACCGCAACAGAACAAAAAATAAAATCAAAAAGAACAAGCTAGATATACAACCTGAAAACAATTTTCAACATAGCAAAGTAATTAATTTAAATAATTATGAAGTCACAACTACACCAGAGACAAAACTGGCTAACCGCGACACAGTCAAACAAAGAAGATAATCAAGAATAAGTTTTGTACTTACTAAATACTACGGAATAAAGACTGCATGTTGATGCTTTACCTGAAAAAAAAAAACGTAATATAAAAACCTTAAATCTTAAAACTTTATCATATAATAACTATATAATCTAAATTTAACATACAATTAACTAAATGTTTAAAAGACTCATCTTAGAATAAAAAACATATATTTTTTTTAACAAATACCTCCATCTATCTAAGTCTAAATATAATAAGTAAATCCATACTAATATTATAAATGCGAAAGTCTGTCTGTCTGTCTGTCTGTCTGTCTGTCACCTCTTCACGGCTAAACTGCTGGACCGATGGTGATGAAATTTGGTAGGGATGTAGTTAACGACCTGAGGTCAAACATAGGCTACTTTGGAACGCGATATAACCGAGTCCCACGCGGGCGGAGCCGCGGGCAACAGCTAGTAATATAATAAATCTAAGCACTCGCTGATGCAAATAAATCATGAAATAAATCGACCTTTAGGATCATAATCCTTACTTTACTTTAAATTTTACCCGTAGATAGTACTATAGTTTAATATGGTTTTATACTTATTATTTCATGAATACTTTCACAAAACAAAAACTATGTCCAATACCATTTCAATCAACATCCAGTTAATTAATGACCACAGTGACCATGACCACTCACAAGTCAAAGATCTGCAATTTCAATTTCACATCAGTATGATAAAACAACTCTTGAATGGAGCAGGGCATTAACGAGTTAAGCAGAGCCGGTAATGGATTGGCCGGGTGCACGAGTGACGTATTCAGTGACGTCACATTCGAAGCACGATCGCTCCAATCAGGCTAATGGGCTTTAATGCAAGACCTCCATATGACGTAATGGTTGACAAGTTAGTTCGCTAATTTTGAGGGTTTTGGTTCGATTCCTAGTCAGAGTAAGTTTGAAAATCCCCCTTTCAAGTATCATTGATTGTTTATGTTTTTACTAATACTATAAATGCAAAAGTCTGCCTGTCTGCTTGTTACGGTTTTACGGCTAAACCGCTCGATCGCTCTTGGTAAAATTTGATATGGACCTAGTTTAAGACCGAGGGTTAATCATAGGCTACTTTTCGGTGGGATCCGAATACCACGCGGGTGGAGCCGCGGGTAACTGCTAGTTTCTTTTAAATTATATTCTGAACGCATCCTGTTCTATATTATTAAATCAATTGCAAAAGAATTGTGAACTCCATTAGTAATAAGGACTTAAAAATAAGTCAAGACAAATCTAGTGCATATTCAGTTAACTTTACACACCCACCTGTGTCTATTCTTAGAAAAATAATTGGGTTTAGCGTGCGTTGTTTTAAATAACCTTATTTTTCCCGCGTCTGTCCAATTTGCAGTATATTATCGCCACAAGCGCATTGTAAAGCAGAAACTATTTAACATATTGTAAACTGGAATACTGCTAGCAGCTTTAAAAAACAATAGCGAGACTTTACCACTAAAAGAAATGCTTTGCTTTTTTTTAGCAAAAAATAAATGAACATTCTCACATAGGTAATCAATTAACGAGGATTCACTGGAAAAACGCTAGGATGATAAAGAAGAAAAATGTGTTTAAATATTGAGTTGCTCTGTCAATCTAATACTGAGATAGTAGGGTGTGCGGCAAGCAAAAAGGACGATCATAGCAGTCTTTTCTCCTAGCCAGACCCCTACTAGTACGGATCTGTTCCCTTACTCGTATCTTACGATACACGAGCGCAGGGATGTGATGACATATTTTTAGATGAGGACTACAATCATTATCATCATCAGCTGTTTACAACCCACTGCTGGGCATAAGCCTCCCTCTGTCTACGCCATGCATCCCTACTCTGAGCCACCGCAATCCAGTTGTTGCCAGCAACCTTCCTAATATCATCGACCCTTCTAGGCGCTGGCCATACAGTACTTCGCTTTCCGTATCTAGGGTACCACTCCGTTACAGCCTTACTCCATCTACCATCGTTTCTTCTAGCCAATTGTCCTGCTAAGTTCCATTTAAGAGCTGCAACCCTAGAGAGTAAGTAAGACTACAATAGGCATATAACCTCAAAATCACCTCCATGAAATTGTGATTATAATGCTTCGGAACCTAGGATCCGCGTTCCTACTTCATCAAGTAAGAAAGCGGATCCAAGCATTATTCTTGAAGCTCTTGACTTATATAAATAGAACATTATTATTGTTGATCATAGAAGTTGAAGTACGAGCTTTGTCATTATTTTAATTAACCTTAAAATCTAGTCACTCAAATGGTACTTAATTTTTAAGGCCCGTGCCATTAAATCACAATATAGCTTCACAAGGTATACACAGTCAACGAGATACCCCAGACGCAATACTGCGGAGGCTGAATAATTTATTGGTCTTAACGAGGTTTAAATACGTCGGGGAATATCCGCGCTGAGTGAAGCTGTTTTTAAAGCTTCGGAGTCAAGGTCGACCTGATAATGAGGCATTTAGAATTCAACATTTAGAGAGGTTTATGAATGTTTTAAGTACTTAATGCTGGTTACAGGTAGACGGACAGTCGCTCTAGATATCTTCTCAAGCCACGATATGGCAGCGTAATTATTACACCGTCGAAGTATCCAGTTATTTCATCTTTTAATTATAAAAAAATATAATTTAAGAGACAAATCACACAAATTGAGATAGCCCCAAAGTAAGTTCGAGACTTTTGTTATAAATTACTAACTCAACGATACTATATTTCATAAGAAATACATATATAGATAAACATCCAAGACTCAGGACAATCAGAAAAAGATAATTTTTCATCTTCACCTGATCGGGGATCGAACCCGGGACCACCTGAGTAGCGGGCAGGCATGTTATCCATTACGCCACGGAGGACGTCATATGTACCTAATGCAGTTTAAAAAATATTTTTTATTGCAAACTTTTTCTCAGTGCCGTTGTCTAATCATGTATCCCTATGGTACAGGATGTTACGGAATTCCGCCCCAGCGGAGTAGCCGCGAGTGCTAGCTGACAGTATCGAGTTCCGGAGAACTGACAGCCCCGCCGGATATTGGGGACGTGTGGAAATAACCATAGCTTGGTTTGTGGTGGACACTTTTATACAAGTAAAAATTGTTATGGGTTGTATCGCATTTTTTTGCAAAAAAAGTAATATTGAGCTTAAGAAGTTTATTGCAACTACACATTAATATCCCCCCCGACCGATTTTAATGCAGTTCCTTTTATGCTGGTCTGGGATAAAAAGAAAAACATAGAATGTACCAGATGCTTCTCTTCCCGCGCAAGCCGTAAAAGTCGATTGAGGAAATAGGCGAATATGGGGGAATCATGACATAGGCGATGCGGCTAGTAACTCGTCACTATTTATTTCCTGTTTCAACTATCATCATGCCAAACGTAATCTAAAGTCTTATGACCCTAGGCTCTGTCTACCCCTCATAGGATAAAGACGTGAATATATTTATTTATTTAAATTCATTACATACAAATGTAAATGGCGGACTTAAAGCCATAGAATTTTTCTACCAGTCAACCAACCAGTGGTGCAGAGAACATCTTTTTGGGGTAAGTCAGATGAGAGAACCAAAATATATTAAAATAATATATAAAAATATATTATAATAATTATATATATGTAATGTATGTAATTTGAAAGATTACTTTATACCTTTGTAGAATTCTGTGCGGTGTCGTTTAAAGATATCAAGTCAGGTTTCTCAAGGTAAAAATGGTCGGCAATGCGCTCGACTCCCTTTGTATTGAAGGCATCTATAAGCTACGGTAACAACAGGGCTGTAGACTGGTTTGTCAAAGGTTTATTAAAATTTTTGGCACAAGCTTTTATGGAACAGGAAAATATTGATGCATTAAATACGGATGCATCAAATGATAAGGTTATATACATTCTGATGCAGTATACAAGATTTCAAACGAACAGTGCATCATCTTTTGAAACTTAAAGGATATTAACGTGATCTCTGACTTTATTTGGCTCTTGTTCCTCAACAGCTTGTTTATTTTTAACTAATTTAAAGCTAATTTTTTGTAGTGGGTTACAAAGTTACTAAATTTTTTATGTAAACTTATTGTCATATGCTTTCTTTTTGTAACTGTTTGTTGCATCAATATTGAAAATGTTTCACTACTTTTGGACTTTTTGTTCTATGATATTTTAGGATACTTTTTAAAGAATTCAAGTATTATTTATCCAAATGTCTAAACCACAAAACAATAAATGCAATGTTATATAATACAAAATGCACCATGTAAGTGGACACAAGTGTCAAATTTCAAACTCCTTTGAGTATAGAATTCTCTGTGGCGTAGAATATCTTATAGAATAGCCATTAATTATATTTCTATTTCTTATACGAAACAAAATTCACCAGAATCAGAATCATCATTAATAATGATATAGAGAAATATATGTGATCGATAAAGTTTTTTACATAATACAGGCTTCGATAAAAACTGGCGAGAATATGCCATGGCTAGAGATACATGGAAGGTTAGTGGGGAGGCTTTCGCCCAGCAGTGGGACATAAACAAATAAAAAAATAAGTTTTTTGAAGTGAAAATTCTTGAGGCACATTGAGCGTTTTTGAGATGGGGAAAAGCATTCAACTCGCGACACTGTCACCGACATCTCACAAAATATACTTGTTTTGATGTCACTCTTACCGTTGTTGTTGTCATTTGGCGTCCAATAAAGAATTGGTTTTCACATATTTACAGTTTTTTTTTCACATATTTACAGTTTTACTTATTGTATTTGTTAGTTTTTAGTTTATTGTCGCTCTTGAACATTTTAAATCGTTATGATTTTCTTTAATACGGTATTCTTGTGTTATGAATATCAACAATATTGTATGCAAAGTTTGGTTTTTAAATCAAAATAAACAGAATATTTTTTAGCAAATTTAGTATTTTAGTTTTTCTGTGATTACTTCTCGTATCTCCCGTAACCCCTTAGTCAAATAAAATGTATACCTAATTAATTTTTTCTCTTAAATTTTTTTTATTGACCTCTCCATACATTTCCTACGTCCATGACCGTGCGTTTTTTTCTTGATCGTTGAACGACATATGTCGTGTCGTATGTCGACAGGTTGTAAGGCGACACGTGCTATTGTTTACGTTTTGTTTACCGCCCGAATACCTGCCTTTGTAGACTCAAACACGCCGGGAATTTTGTTACCTTTTAAAACTATTGTGTAGGTGTAAATATTTGATGTTGTTTTTGTGACATTGAGTTGGACAAGAATGAACTTGATAGTCCAACTCACAGTGATGGTGACATGAATTAAAGCGACTATACTCACTCATCTGCAGCAGGGGCAATATTGGGTCCCTAAATTATGTGTAGACAAGTGGGGGCAATTTTTAGATTGGGCTTTCAGCAGGGCGCTCGGGATGCAAGACTTTCCTAGTTCAATAGATTGAACCATCCTTTGGTGTTTCGACGAAACTGGGGCCATTTTAAAAGACGTGCGTTTTTGACGGCAGGTTTGTGTGTGGAGGACGCTAATTGTCCCCGTGGCAGGTGTGTGAGTATAATGGTCAAAATAACCCGACTGTAGAAGTAAATTTAGAATTTATATTTAAATTTGAAACAACAATAAAACGCCGAGTCCACAGAGTCGATATCAAACCAGATTAAAAATATAAATGTAGCTTTAAACGCATTCAGAATAAATGGAGTTGCAGTGAAATACTGTCCGATGCAATTCGGCGAGGCGTCGCCGATAAACATTTTTTAATAAACATTGGCAGGTCGGAAACGATGCGGAATTGTCGGCATGATAAGGTGCAGTTCACACTGGACGCCAGACACCTTCGTGGATGAATGAATGAACCTTCATGCAAATAGCTTCTGTTTAATTAAAGCAAAATAGTCCAGCCTGAAAATCACTGATTTATATTGATAAAAAATTATAATATGTACAACAAACTTGCTCACATGTTGATTCATGCGACAGGGTATCTGTTTAATAGAGACCATTTAAGTTATTTATGTTGTTGGATGAACTGTATGTACGTCTTACATTTTATTTACTTACTGCTAAGGCAGAAAGTGGATCCTGGCCTTCGATACAAAAGTTCTCCACTCCTCCATAGTACTAAATTCGAAGCGGCCTCGAAAGAGGCATAACCTAATATTGTTTGGATCATACCAAAAATGGTATAATAAGATCAGAGGATGAAAACCCAGACAGGCACGAAACTAAAGAAGACAGATGCTGACCTCAGGCTGAGTGGAAGGCTAGTGAGGCGTAAATGTATACGTAAGCTAGGAGAGTTATTTTAATGCAATGATTGCAAAGATTTGAGACACTATAGAGAACTTGTAGGGAAATCAAGCAGGTGCGACTGGAAAGATATGCGAAAATGCAAGTACAACGCCCTCTACGGAGATTTGGCTTGTATAATTGAAAGGTTGGTAGAGCCACGGGAGGTGAGGGAGTGTCCTGCCTACTTCTGTGCCACCTCTTGCTAGTCTGCTCTTTGAAGGGTTTCTTTTTAAGTCCTACATCTAAGTAACAGTATGTCTAAACAAGTTACGCAGGAAGACAAAGTTACCAAAAAATCTATTTAAAAAATGGCTTTATCGTGACAATTTTATAATATTCTGATAACCGAAAAGCTGGAGCTGAAACTGTAATGTACCTAAACCTACATACACTCATGTAACTCGACAGAGAATCCTTGTAATGGCGTCGCAATGTGTGACCGCGATAAAATTTTATGAGAGCTGACTGCGTCCGTACTCCGCACTACCAGAGTTAGAAAAGTTTTGTAATGCTTCAGCAAACGGGTAACAATAAAAAAAGTAGAGTGGTATTTCTCAGAGTAATAAAGAGTAAAACTGGTGAAAATATTCTATAGTCAAATTATCTATTTATAATTATATATTATTATATCTCTTTTTGAGCATGTTTTCAGTTACATCCTTTGATTAAACTTCAGAGCCCAATGTGGGCTAAAATCATGGGTCTTAACATGACGCCACTGTTTTATAAAAGAACTGCCATTTAATCCATCCGTTACAATTATTACGGTAAAAACAATAACCAATATGAACATGATCTGGTCGTGATGGTCGCTAAAAATAGAGTCAAAGTTTTGATAGTGCATAAAAAGGCAGGTTTTCGAAGGTCTGAGCTTTGTGTTGTCATCTCATTCTAGATTCATAAAACTTATGCTGACATTTAAAGAGAAAACAATTTTAACACTTTTTCAATATAACAATGTGTTATCTACGTCAGTGTCAGCAAGCATTATAATATGACGGTGAAACCTAGCAAACCAGAATATCAGCTTAACAAAAAATAATGCTGAATACTGATCTATCCACAATCCGCATATCAAAATCGGCCACTCACAAAATCGTCTGGCAAAGGATTCTAAACATAAATATTTGGTCAGCCCTGAATGAATTGCCGATTCGTTTTCACGAGTCGCCGGCTCTGTTTGCGTGCCATGCGTGCCCAGTGTACACATAGCTTTATAATCTAAAGGATTAAAAAAACTTATGAATAGACTTTGCAAAAACATGGAGTTGAAGCAAATCTATCAAAATATGATTTTAAAGGTGTGAAATTGTTAATATCTTAAGCCACGAGAGTCCGCTAGTGAAACTTTTAAGGTAACTTATGAGTGATTAAACAAGTTGACTAGTTTGGGTACCGATCAGCAGTAGATCGCCTTTTTTTTGGGAAAAAATACTCTTTCATGTCGAAGAAAACGGCATCTGGATTTAGGATATTTTGAGACCCTATCGAAATGTTATTCTGAAAATATCATTATAAATATAACTTATTATAAAAATTAACCAAAGATTCGACTAATATTTACAAATTTTTTGTACAAAAAAAAAAACGAAAAAAAGCTTATCCTATCGAAATATATTGCTTTGGTAACCCTTTATATACGGGACGATTGAGCTCCAAAAATAACCGACTCAAATTGAAACAAACTAAGAGATTCGTTGTTTATTCGGAAAAATAGATTCGGTTTTATTTAATTTGCACATAGCTTAAACGGGCCGATTCCGGTTTTAACTGGTTTTAGCCGAGTTTGCTGTCGGTAGTTTTTGGCTCCTAAATAAACTCGCAAATGTACAAAACAAACTGTTCCGGTTATTGCTTTACGAAAATTGCGGAGTTTTGGGCGCGAAAATAAATTTAAACTAAAATTATGGCTGTGGCACTTTTCCGACATTGACTGTGATTCATTTGAGAGAAACCATGACTTTATTTAATACGCACAACGCTATTAGCACAAACTAAAATTACAATTTAATGATATTATGTTCACTAATAGGTAATGAAGTTAGTGAACTATTTAGCTGATTTAAGAATCGCATATCAAATATTTTCTTCACAGAGAAAAGTAAAAAGTGAAAACGTTATTTTATTTATATAAATTTATGAATCTATAGATTTATCTATATAAGTAGGTATATCATGCGTATAACATTAAACTATTTCTCTGAAAAAAATCTAATAATGAAAAAAGAAAACATAAAAATATTCCAAAAAGACCGCGAAAGCGTAAATACTTCACCATAAAGAAAAGGTTATAACACTAAAATTTAAGAGTTATAAATTTCAAACGTCGAATTTAAAGACACATAAATCAAATTGGCAAATGAGTTTTCAGTTCTCTAATAACACCATAAATGTACTTAGTGCTTTTGAAAATGGAACGGTGCATTTTTCATAAATCAGCTGTTAGTTCCCATCTTAAACCGGCCATAAACATTTTAGGGCGAAACTAGTAATTGCCCAGACGTATTTTCATATTCACCAAGATTGCTTCCTAAGTGATCTTGTAATATGCGAATGTACCACACCACACGGTACAGCTTGTCATCTGCATAATATGTAACAAATTGTGGTTTGTCGCTTTACGCGTATTCTTAGGAAATATTATATGTAAGGTGTTATTGAAATACTAGCGACCCGCCCCTTCTTGAAATGGGCATAAAAACCTTCCACTTGAATCACTCTATCTATTAAAAAACCGCATCAAAATTCGTTGCGTAGTTTTAAAGGTTTAAGCATTCATAGAGATAATATAATAGGGACAAAGAAAGCGACTTTGTTTTATACTATGTAGTGATAGTGATAATTAACAAATATTGTTGATTTAAGATACTTTATTTATGGAACATATTATTTAAGTATTTAAATAAGTATACATATTAGAATTTGTATAAGTGTATAGGGGTAGGCAAACAAGATTACATCATAGATAGTGAGCTAGGTTAAGTCCGGCGGCAGATTAAGAATAGCGTTTCATAACAGAGAAACAGTCATCAAGCAGAAAAGAAGAGGATCTATGAAAAGTATTATCGATAAAACCTCCCCACTTATGGAACTCTGTAGCCCATTTTTTTTTTATTTCTAATCAACAAACAAGGACAAAGATAACAAACATACACAAAACAAAAGCTAGTTTTTCTTTTCCTTTACTTCATCCCACTTTCTGTGGGGTCGGTTATGTAAGCTCCTTTCTCTAAGTAGAATTTATTATTTAGAATACTAATTCTTTAAAATAAATTTAAAACAATAAATCACAGTTTTAAATAAATCTGTCAGTCCTGTCTCAAACTAAAAAAAAAGCACCAACACAAATAAAGTCGGTGGACGATGACAGTGCGTGTCAGGTCGCGACCCGCGCCCGTCACGGCTGTCACGCTAATTTACGAGGTGACGTGACGCGTGACGTCTGACGTCTGATGTCTGACGCGAGCAGACGCGTCAATGTCAATGCAACTGTATTTATAAAACTGATTCTGGTAGGCACTATGTATACTTAATGTTTCGCTTGTTAGGTAGTATTGGTGTTTTTTTTAGAATTGCACGTTGGCTCTATTTATTAATGTGCAAAACCCATAATGTAGTAAGTATAGTGGGCCACAGAGAATAATAAATAAATATATATATAGGGACAAATCACACAGATTGAGTTAGCCCCAAAGTAAGTTCGAGACTTGTGTTATGGGATACTAACTCAACGATACTATATTTTATAACAGACACATATATAGATAAACATCCAAGACTCAGGTCATTAAGAAAAATACCATTTTACATCTTGACCTAACCGGGGATCGAACCCAGGATCTCCTGAATAGCGGTCAGGCATGTTAACCATTACGCCACGGAGGTTGTCAAAAACGACGAACGGAGACGACGAAAGAGAAAATGTACTACTTTGACTCTTACTCCGTAGCGTATTTTTGATTTTTACTCCGTAGCATAATGGTTACCATGCCTGCCCGCTACTCAGGAGGTACCGGGTTCGATCCCCGGTCAGATCAAAATGATGATGGTAAAATGATATATTTCTCGGCCTTGGATATTTATCTAAGCATTGTTGTATAATATTGTATTAATTAAAACATAAGCAACATTGAGTTAATATCCCACAAGTTATGGGCCATAACACAAGTCTCGAACTTATTTTGGGGCTAACTCAATCTGCGTGATTTGTTCTTGTATATTTATGTAAGTATTCATTTTATTTATTTATTATTTACTCTTACATTCATAATATCTATGGTGGTTTACTGTTCTATGAGGCGCACTGTACATTCGCCTATTTTAAATGATCTTATTTTATCCAATTTTTCGTGTCGATGCCTACCCCGAAAAAGGAATACCATCTTACCACGCTATGCCACTCTTAAAAACTGTTTTTAAATTTTTGATTCCAATTAAAATTTGCCTTAAAACATAAATTTAAAAAAATCTCAATATAAATTCGTTAAATCTCAAATTCAATACGAGATATCTATGTAAAACTCTACATATATAAATGTATCCTAGTAAAACTTAACAACAATGTTCATTTCTCTTTGTTTCGTTTTGGGAATAAAACCGTTTGTCATGTATACCAATCTTAGTTTAAATTGCATCGTCTTGTTGCTGCAGTCGCGCGACACAAGTTTCCATACTGTTGTACAGTCTTATAAAAACTTCAGACGCAGTCTTACATACAAAACGAGTGAAGTCTGTAAACAAAAGGCCGTTTTATTTGTCACCTAAATGTCTTTCGCTCATAAAAATAACGCAACGCTAGCACCAATAGCTATTATTACGCATCACCACGATACACACACAAAGATGGCCTTCAGTGTTGATTCAACGATGATTTGTCTGTAGTTTTTTAAGTCTGAGTATTATTTAGCTAAGAATATAGAATAGATAAGTTGCTGAACTTAGATCTAGCGAAATACTTGCTCAGAAATTCGCGATTTTCATATATAATCATAAAAATAAGTGGATTTAATGGTCATTTATGTATTTTGTTTCAGATCAGCTTCTTAAGTAGCAAAACTTATGTCAAGCGGTCACCGCAGCTAGTAGACATTTGCGCCTGCAGAGGTGTCAACATCAACACACAACTGACGCTACTTATTACTATAGATACACCTTAGTAGTTTTAATTAAGTATACCTAATTCTTGTTCATCGTTCCACCACTGCTGAGAATCGTGCAACATATGTGTTTCCAAGCTATGCGATCATCAGTGCTATGTTACCTATATAAAAAAAAGTATTTATTCCTGTAAAATTCTGCATTACTTACAATATCATCAGCATCTTTTAATCCTTTCCAAGAAACTCCGAGTAAGGAAACCTTGCTTCGTATTTAAGACTCGCGCTTGACCGGTTTTTTTTTCACCCGTTTGAATACCAGAGCAGCGCAGCGCGATGCCACGAGTGGTAGTAAGAGTGACAGCGTGACACCCTCGCTTTAGTTAGTTACACGCTCGAGTGCTTCCCTCTACCCACGATATACGTATCTACTCTTACAAATACTTTTCTTGTATAGTTAGCAATAAATGTAATTATGTATGTAATGCAAGCAGGCAATCGATGGTGTTCCGAAGCAATATGTTAGAAAACGTTATGATTATAGCAAGAAATAAATAAATAATAAAAATAAACATTAACTCCCTTATTCATAAAAATTAACAAACTTAACCTTTGTTAAGCCTATTTTAACTAAAATATATTTAGGCCTTTTCTCTCTTATCGAAATTTACCGTAAAGAAAGAAGAAAAATACATTTTAGTTAAAACACGGAGTTTTGTTAATTTCTATAGAAACGCGGGTTAGTTTATATTAAATAACGATGATTTCATACTTACTACAGATTATGATAAAAAAATCAGCTTGTTGGTATTATAAGATGACTTACCTGTAAAAAAGAAAAACATATTATTGAAACGTAAAGAAGATTTGGAAAAAATTAATATAAATTTTAAGAGCTCTGTGTAAGTTTCTTCCAAGTTAAGGTTCATTGCATGCAGACGTATCATGATCATGAGTTTCTCCTGGATCATAAAATGTTTGTCTTCGAGAATGCATTTCAATAAATCAGTCGTCAGTAGTAAACTCTAAAATTAGCCCCAACACCATCGCCCCATGCGGCAGTCACTCCGCGCAATCTGTCAGCTGTTAAAACGCCCGTGAGCTTCAAAGTGGCGAGATCCTGCCAGGGCTGCCCCAAAGGCAAAATAAAATCCTTGAGCGTATATAAGTATAAATAAAATTTAAATTTGTAGCTTAGAACAATATCCAATTTTAAGTCCTTCTATCAAATTAGCGAGATCCTGTATATTTATATACACGGTAATCGCTTATTAACATTTTAACCTTAATTAGTGTGTATTGATTGAATTAATAAAAATTGTCTTGTAAAAATAAAACCCTTGTCTGGAAACACAGAGAGGTATGATAATATTCAAAATCTAACAGTTACTACAGAAGATGTTGTGGGTGCCATCGGTTCTTTCCACGCCAATACAGCAGCTGGTTTGGATGGTTTACGCCCGCAGCATTTAAAAGAATTGATTTCGATTTCGGCAGGAGATAATGGACGACTCTTATTGGAATCCCTGACTAAGTTATGCAACTTTCTCCTTGAGGGCAAGTTATGTGATGCCATTTGCCCTTTCTTCTATGGAGCCTCCCTTTGTGCGCTCACAAAGAAGGATGGTAGCATTAGGCCGATAGCTGTGGGTAGTGTTTTACGCCGCCTAGTAGCAAAGTTAGGGTGCCGCGCTGTGGTTAAAGAAATGGCCGACCACCTGCGTCCATTTCAGCTCGGATTTGGCACGCCTCTTGGTTGTGAAGCTGCAATTCACTCTGTTCGCACCTTCGCATTGGACCCAGACCATTGCAATGACGTTATACTAAAAATTGATATAAAAAACGCCTTTAACAGTGTTGAGAGAGATGTGATGTTGGCTGAAGTAAGGGATAGAATACCTACATTATGGCCTTTTCTTAGTCAATGTTACGCCTCCCCCACCAATCTGTTTTATAATGGAAAAAATATATTGTCACAGGTCGGTGCACAACAAGGCGACCCACTTGGCCCTCTATTGTTTAGTTTAGCTATACATAAAGTTATAGTTTCGCTGGAGTCACCACTAAATTTGTGGTTTTTACATGATGGCACAATTGGTGGAGCTCCCAATGTTGTTGCAAAAGATTTGGGTCTATTGATTCCAAGCCTGCGTGAGTTATGGCTATCTATTCACAGCTCAAAGTGTGAGCTATTCCCATGTGGAGAAGCAGCCTCTCAAAGCATTGAGACGTTCCGTAAGTTACTGCCTAATATAAAAATTTTGAATCCCCAGTCGTTTTCACTCCTCGGAACCCCCGTCTTTGAGGACGCAATTTCTTTGGCTCTACAAAAAAAGCGCATCGTACTCGATTTGGCCCGCCAAAATTTACGTCTATTACCAGCACATGTTGCCCTCACACTCCTGCGTTTTTGTTTATCCTCACCAAAGTTAACGTACATTATGAGAACATGTCCAACTTGGTTATACCCTAACGACATTTTACAGATAGATAACGATTTAAAATCAATGTTGGAAACAATTCTTAATGTACAACTGGATGAGACACAATGGTTACAGGCTTCTCTCCCGGTACGTCACGGTGGACTCGGTATACGACGTATGCAGGACACCAATATTTTGGCTTTCTTGGCATCCTCCCACGGGGTTCGAGGATTAGTCGCTAATATTCTCCATATTCATGGCGACAACATCCGCGTCCCTTATATGGAGGATGCCTTGATTGCTTGGTCATTGGTTTGTCCTGTCACTGAGCTTCCCAAGGACAGATGCATTCAGCGTGGTTGGGACGACCAGTTTTGTAGAGCAAGATATGAACAGTTGCTCGGAGCTGTCGCAGGCGTCGATGTTGCTCGACTCAAGGCAGTAGTTTCTCCTGAGTCTGGAGCTTGGCTCCATGCTCTTCCATCGCCCTACCTGGGTACGTTTCTGGATGACGGTTCGCTTAGAGTGGCTGTAGCCCTCAGACTCGGGTGCACTGTATGTGAACCACACACTTGCGTATGTGGTGCGTGCGCGGACTCCAAAGGCCACCATGGGTTAAGCTGCAGTAAATCAGCGGGCCGCTTTCCTCGACACCACATGCTCAATGAGATTATCCGGCGAGCTTTGGTGTCGGCTAGCGTGCCCTGTACTCTGGAGCCCCCTGGTTTAAGCCGTTCGGACGGCAAGAGACCCGACGGCTTAACCTTAATACCTTGGGAGAGAGGCCGTTGCTTATTGTGGGACGCAACATGTGTCAGCACTTTTGCAGCCTCTCATCTAGGGCGTACTACCCGCGCGGCTGGTGCGGCTGCTGAATGGGCAGCCACCCAAAAACATAATAAATATGCAGCTCTTAATTCATATCTGTTTGTTCCTTTCGCTGTCGAGGTAAGCGGTGTATGGTGCAAAGAGGCTAAGGATTTTGTGCGGGAGCTAGGAAGACGCCTAAGAAATAATGGAGCAGACCACCGCGTTGAGTCTTATCTGGTGCAACGCATTTCCCTCGCAATACAGCGAGGGAACGCAGCTAGTGTGTTGGGCACTTTCATTCATGATACGTTGCGGCGTGATGGTCTGCTCGATTAGGTCCTTTTTATTATTATTATTTGTTTATTTTTATTTATTAAGTTAAATTGTAAAATAGTTTATGAATATATAATTACCATATAAAAAAAAAAAAAAAAATTAATAAAAATGGCATGACGCATTAATTTTTATTTATGTTCCGTTATTTAAACCTGGATGAAAGTTTATATAAGAGGAAATCTACTAGGTGCTAGTCAGGACCAACAGCTTTACGTGTTTTCTAATGCTTAGAATACTTCTCAATAGGAAAATTACATTTTAGAATCAAAAACAAAAACAACGGGTTGAATTCCGGGAAAGCTGGCAAAAGTGCAAATAGAAGCAGGCATACTTTTTCGCCGCTTGGTATAAAGAGAGGGGGATATTACTTCGTCTTCTAAGCCGTGCAGGCGGTGGTCTACTCTCCCTCCGTCTAACAAATTTTCGATAAGGTTACGGTACTGACGCGTGTTTTAAATTTTGTAACCATCCCAAAAAGTGCACAATGCCGCTAAAGAAAGTAACACTTTAAAAATATTTTAAACTAGAAATAGGTAAAATTTTAAAATAAACCAAAACCTCTAAGTTGACAACCCTATAAATCTGAGGACGTGCTATCTGTTCGCACCCGGAATTATCCGATTCTATCTGAAGAACGCTTTTTTTGCAGGTGAGATACTAACGCCATCTGTCAGGGCCGTTTATGCTGATAAAGGGAATAGGATGCAACTTGTACTCCTTAAGGTAGAGCTTTCTATATAGAGTCATGTACAATTTATTTATTTTTATGTGATTCAAGCCTGAATAACCTAAATTGATTAGGTCGTTGAACATGTTTATTATTTTTGATATATTTACATAATATATTATCTATTACCATAGTAAAATATGGAAATATATGACTTCTTATAAAAATTGATTAACTGATTGCTATTATTGTGTAGAAGTCTCAATTTGTGTTTTAGGTTGTTCAGAATTTAGAAATATTAACAGATTTCTAAATTCTGTGTAAAGAACACTTTCGGATAATTACTCTTTTCTATGGTTCTTTAGGAATAAGTGTTCAGTATCCCGATGGTCGATGTGGAAATACAGGAACTTTCTTTTCGGAATGTTAGGTAATTAAAATTTATAGAAATACTTTCTTTTTAATTTTTCCCTTAGGTAGGTACTATAGCACTTAAGTACTTGGGAAACAAGAACATAGTCACTTTACGACAAAGGTGTTCACAAATAGCTGGAACTGCACACGTGTCAGCCCAAAGCTTTTAAAGCCCATTGATCTTCCATCCACGTTTAAAAATAGCTCACACTTGATCCTTATCTCCCTTATATTTAGGGCTGATACAAGGTGCGAAGTTATGGACGTCTAAAAATAGAAATGAAATCTTTTAGTGAAAGATTTAGGGGTCCCATGTTTTTAGGTGTGTAGGTAATATGAGAAGGCAATAGAAAGCGTGCTATTTGATGACATAGGTGCATTATGCGATGAATAGCTAATAACGGTGTTTGTTGAGTGTCGTGTCGGGTTGCAGGGGCGGGAAAGCGGGGCGAGAATTGCTATTGTTGCCGTTTGAAATTGTGGAGTTATCGAGATTGAGTTTTTAAGTAAATCGCTATGTTATAGAACTGAGAATGCTCTATTGTGTGAATTATTCTTAAATTTAGTTGTAGGGGTAGCACACTAAGTTTCTTTTGTATAGTGCAACTTAGAATTTCTTATTGCATGCACCTAACTTTGTCTAGTTTGATTCAAATTTTAATAAGTATTTCAATTTTGTAGGTAATATATTGATCTCGCCAAAAAATTCAATACGCAACTGTAAATCAATAAAAACAAAAATGTTTGGAAATAGAATAAAATTTAAATATAGAATTTTATTAATGACCATATTTACGACGACGCTTAGAAGTCACACGTTAGTGTTACCGCGACGCAGGCGCCACCTATAATTTGCCCCCACAGAATATCGATTAGCATACGCGGCGATGCGCTACACAGAATGACAGATTTTACGATGCACATAACATGCATTTAAATGGGATTTAATGTAAGCAGCCACCTCCGACGTTGACGTGAGGCAGCATAGCGTAGTAGTGGATTTGTGAATGAATAAATTATGATTCAAATGTTCACATAAAAAGCGCAGCACTAAATTATTTCTCACAATTCATTATGATTATTCACGCTTTGACTTAAGATACAACATCTTTAAAGGGAGGAGATTTATCAATAGATGATCTTTATGACTTAGAAGCGAACAACAAAAATAACTGTCACTCACACTGAAAAATTTTGAAAAACACTTCTTAAGTTTTGTAATCACAAATTACCTGCTACTTACCTTAGTAAACTGTACGTTTATATTAGTATTGTTTTTAATACCAAAAAAAAACTTCTTTAAGTTAACTTGTAGGTACTGATAGTATACATTATGATAATCCCGCTAAAATTAACAGACGCGAAGTAGAACTAAGTATTTTGTCGTGATAATAAAAAGCGCATACATTTTACAGCGCGTCTAAAAGCTTGACAAATAAACGAACTAACAAAACGTTATTTTTTTTAGCAGCTCGTATTCGTATTCGTATTTTAAAATCTGCATAAAGACTCGTTTGCGGCCATTTAAAAATATTTATTCGAAGTTGGTCAACGGTGTCGTTTCGCTACTGCATTGCGGATCCGCAGTAGGGATGATAGTCCCGGTCCTCCAAACTTGCACCAGACGACGGGGTATAGAGTAGATACAACCAGGGATGGAAATTTTTAAGGGCCGAAATGGAGTTGCAAAGCTGTCTTGATTAATGCTGTCTGATGATGTAAATGAGCTGACAGCATTGAAATCAATTTTACACATTTTTGACTTGATTATGGAATAACTGGTCTAAAATACATTTTATAAATCGCATACGGGTAGCTACTTAATAAAATTGGTTTATTACTACAACGTATTAAAACAATGTCGCTTTTTCTGTCCCTATGTCCCTTTGTATGCTTAAATCTTTAAAACTACTCAACGGATTTTGATGCGGTTTTTTTAATAGATAGAGTGATTCAAGAAGAAGGTTTTTATGCCCATGCGAAGCCGAGGCGGGACGCTAGTTTTAAGATATTAAAAACTTGATTAATTTTACGAGACAGTAAAATAGAGATTAGCGCTAGACAGACATTGATTGATTGGCAGATAAAGCCTACGGCTTTTACATGCTATGTAATGAAGTTAAATAAATAAATAATTTCATAATAAAAATCCTCATCTATATATCGTGCAGTAGTTGTAGAAATTGAAGCTTATTAGTCTTCGAAGAAACAAGTTGAGAAGAAGAAGAGAAGAGAGAAAATGAGAAGATGGTAGTAATTGTCAGTCATATGGATAACTTCTTGTTTTCGAACTAAATAAACGTAAATTATATCAGACACAAAATAGCCACTGGACTCTAGTATTAAATCTCCTCTGTGATGAAGGCACCCCACACAATGTGTATCGCCCGGTCGGAAGGCCGAATAAAGGAAAGACTCGGCTATCGTTTTCGCCTTATCGCGACGACAAGCCGATTCGATATATTGAGTCTGATTGCCATACTTGAGATTCTTTTGCGGATTGTCTGAAGACTTTTCGAACAGGATATCGTATTGGTTGAATATTTTAATGTAAGCGTCAACTTATTTTTCTTTTTGTTTTAGTTTTAAAAACTTAAAATATATATTTTTTTTTATCTTCTACTTGTAGCTAAATATCACAAGTCACTATTAATAAGTAGGCTTAAATAAAATACATAATTTAAAAACAGAATCAAATGGAAAATAAATAGACTGCAATTTTCTTTTTATTATTAACTAGCATTCGACCGCGGCTTCGCCCGCATGAATTTCCCTCGAGAACAGTGCTTTTTCCTGGGATGAAAGGTACCATAATGTCCTAGATACTCCTAGCTACGTGTATGCGAAATTACAGAAAGATTGGTTCAGTAGATGGGGCGTGAAGAGGTAACAAACAAACAAATATACATACTCACTTTCGCATTTATAATATTAGTTGGATGAAAATGAATTATTATGTTGTTTGTGAACTGATGGCTTATAAGAATATTGGCGTCTTAACAAAAGGTAATAGGCGGTAGATCATGAAGATGATAAAAATTTATGCACTACAAAATCTATAGGTATAACAAAATATTACAACAAACCTTAAAATTAAGCAAATCCTGCTATAAACGGACGTAGTTATTATTCCTACAACATGCTTACTATTTACTCGCACCCTCGCAGGTGAATCATTGTTGAATTACACACCTGACGGAATAAACAGTGTGCGATTCTTCACGGTTCGCGCATAATAGTCGATAATAAGCCGTCATTTCCCACTCAGGTTGTAACACAACATGAGTAGACATAGGTAATAGAGGAGAGGTCAAACAAATAGGAATCAGTTTACTCACACAATTTTGACGAAAATATGCGCGCTGCGAACTAGCGGGATTGTCGGTCACATATAGTGGGTCAATATAGAGATCAATAATAAGTTTTTTCTAATTTTTTACGCGACTAATCCACCATCTACTAAGATCAAGACAAAGTTCAACATTTTCTATAATATATTTCTAAGCAAGCTGGACCTTTCTCATATGACATGAGCACAAAAGGTGATTGGGCTGTGCGTTGTGGCCTGACTCAGTAGTGAATGTTTCATACTAGTGGGCTAAAGTTATAAAGTTTCAGTCATTGACACGAAAGAACAAGAATCAAGGTAAACGACCGGGGAATATGAATAAGTTTACTTTAGTCATACTATTATAAAAGTGCTTAAGTGTGAAAGTATGTCAGTAATTTTGTCATTTTGACTCAAAAAACAGTTCTCTGTTCCGTTATCACTCATGTGTTAAAACAGCTCTGTGGCCACCGTTGGGAACGGGTATCAAAGGAATCTTGAAATTAATAGATTTACATATTCACAAGATTTACGTCGCGACGTAAAAGGGCTGATTGGATGAGGCTCCACTCTTAAGTGGCTATTAAAATCTGTATCAATTTGCACATTATAATTTTATGAGCTATTAAAAAATAATTTAAGGTGTAAGATGCATGTATCTCATGCTATAAAAATGAAAAATCAAAAATTTTTTCAAGGAGTTATTCGTTGTTTTTGTACTACTTATAGCCGTGAATATAATTTTTCTATGTTTCAGTTTCATGATCTAATTTTCTGATGTAGGCTGAAATTTGAAACACCATACTCAATACTGCTTAGATTATCCAAATAACTTGGAAAGCCAAATACTGATCAGTCATATTTACGGATGAGTACAACGACCCTAATAAGTACATCTTAGCTGACATCTCAAATACTTTTTATCTTAAAACTATACAAAAGCGTATTTGTAGAGTAAGAACTTATCAACAACAAGAACTTATTAAAACACTTATTAATAACATTAACACATTCAATGTTATAACACTAAAATGTAACAGAGTCATTAAACAAGCGTAAATCAAAGCATAACCATAAAATTAGACTGATAATGTTTCAAGCTCAGAGCAAATCCATGTTAAAGTGTAACCCTGAGTTAAAATTTAATGTTCGTCTCGTCGGCCGTCCCACGGCTGTAAATCGGGATCGTGATAGAGGGCGCCACTGTCGCAGCAAATAAACGTCAATCAGGGGAACCCGCGACGTCACGCGATTTTAATGAAACTGTTGTTTACTGGTTTGTCTGAAGACCCGTAGGTTTTGGGTTCGAATCCCACGGGAAGCATACTTTATTTAGATGTTTCTAGTTTAGCGAGGATATTGCAAATTTAAATCACCAACCACCACCACAGAATATAAAGATTATTCTATGCTCTGAAAGGCACGACAATACGTTATAAAAGAGTCTCCCTTATACATCGCTAGCGGCTGCCAAAGGTTCTGCGGCGCTGAAGAAGAAACTCCGCTGCTGGCTCAGCGACCCGAAGTGGATCTTGGCCTTCAATAAAAAAAACCGGTCAAGTGCGAGTTGAACTCGCGTAGAGAGGGTTCCGTACATTATTCGTATTCAACTACTACTATCGCTATCTAGTTGTGTTTTAGTGAACTATTTTCCGTATATGAACGTTTTATATTGAATTTACCACTTAATTGTCAATTGATAGATTTTTGGAGGATTTCCTGTAATTTTCAGGAAATGAACTATATTTTGTATTTTTTACAAAATTGTAGACTCAGTAGTTTCGGAGATCAGGGGGGGGGGGATGATCAATTTCCGTCTTCTGTTATGAATAAAAGCAAATCTATATTTCACCTGTTTTGGTCCAGTAGGTTTGGAGAAAATTGACAGACGGACGGACGGACAGACAGACGCACGAGTGATCCTATAAGTGTTCCATTTTTACATTTTTGTACGCAACCCTAAAAACATTCCGATGAATTGAGAACCTCCGCCTTTTTTTAAGTCGGTAAAAATGAGAGAGCGCCTCCGGTTTTCTATACTAATATAATATTATAAAAAGAAGAGATTTGTATTTATGTGTGTATGTTTGTAATGAATAAACTCAAAAAAGCAAAGCTACATTCACCCTGAGTGACATAAGTATCACGAGTGAAGCCGGGGTGGTGGTGGTAGTTCATTATTTAGTAGGGATATTATGAATAATGTTAATAATCAAGTAAGAACGTACGTGGCTTTTTATATTAATTTTGATATTTGCAAAATATGCATCAGAATGAAAACAAAAATACATTTACATATAATTGGCTAAGTCTTTGTCAAGTTTAAGTACACTGTTAACAAAAAATAATTTGAAAATGATACGATACGAATGTAACACTAAATTGGCGTACCCACTTTGGTTTTCTTTGTGTACATAAAAAGCGGTTAGTAAGTCTGTCTTGTGGTTGAAATAATGCCAACAATCCATTGCTGTGATACGATATTACTATAGAAAATAAAAGTGAAATAATTTAAGGTAGAAACGCTTCAGCTTAGGATGGAATAGATGGGTTGACATAAATTATAGTATGTAAATTGTAGTAGATGTTTAGATTTACATAGGAGAATAGTGGATTGTGATATAAAAAATATCATATTGCATTGGAGATGACACGTCTTGTGTGCCAACAGTCTTTCTTCAATAAGAAATTACAATTCAGTCATATTATTTAAGTATTTATATAAATAAATTCGAGTAATAATTAAAGCAGACGACTTTTGCATAAAGTTATACCAAACCTCTACCAAAACGTTGAACACCACGTTTGAAAAAGAACATTAACGCTAATAAAGATGATTCCATTCTTTGGAAGGCACATTAAGCCATCTGGCAGTCGTTAAAGGAACAAAGTCAGATCCGAAGAACCCTGACACAAGGGTGTGCATGATCGCTTGCCCGTGACACCTACACGAAATGAATGAATCTCTAATCTAAAGTCATTCATTCATTCTAATGAAATCTCTTAAAAGAAAGCGACGTAAATGCATAGCGTAGCATGCTGTTATGGAATCACAGCCTTACTCATTCTTGAATATTTCATGTGCGTAACAACACGATTATACGCGGCTGCTCCTTATATGCAAGAAATAGTCCAAATTACATGTTAGTTGCATAAACTATGTTGAAGACTTCAAGGGGATTTCTTGGATGGCTAAAAATAAACATTATTCTTTGAATGTGAGTTATATCGAAAGTTAAATGGGTATTGACTTCAGCAGTGGTAATCATGCATCACGCAATCTTATACAAGTTACATGAAGAGAATCATTAGTTGAGCAAATTTTTTTTTTTTAATTTTATAGTTTATTTTTATTTCCACTGCTGAAGCTACAAATCTTAAAGCAATTGAGAATATTAATTGTTACGAGTTAATAAATAGTTCTCTAAGCTATTATTTGCTAATCGAAAAAGTGCGTGTATGACGTCATCAACAGCCTGAGGTACATAGAGCCCAGCGTCTGAAGGAATATTGATTTTCCTATTTCTGCTTTGGAAGTCACGAAAAACTCTTTTTACGTAAAGGTTAAATTTTTGAAGTTCATGGCTTTTAGTCATTTGATTCTATTGTTGGAACGTGGAATTTCTTAATTATTGTTTTGATAATTTGATGATATTACTCATTATCAGTTTATCATTATCATCATTTCAACCGCAGACTGTCCACTGCTGGACATATGCCTTCCCCAAACATTTCCAAAATGACAGGTTGGTTGAACGACCGGAGTTCATGTCCGCAACTTTCATAGCGTGCTACGTTATTTTTATTAGAATCTCCGTCTTTCTTCTTTTTAAAAATAAAATGTTTTAAAACTGATCTATAAAAGCTTTCATTCTTATGTGAAAATAACATCAATTCAATAACTATTATAGATTGCCAGCTATTTGCCAATCGGTATTTCAAATTGATTTAAAAGAAAAAAGTACATTCATTTCGATGAAACAGCAAATTATCGAAATGCCGACTCTAAATCTCATTTCACTGTTTTCAAAGCGACAAACGGAACAGTTGTTCGAAATTAAAAATTCCCCAAACATTCAGACGACACTGCCGGACGATTCCCGGAGGAGGCGTCCACTTTGTACCGATTTACTGAAACAATTGGCATAAGTAGAATCAACGTCAATCGGGCTCCGTCCTCGTTCAGCCTAGACGTCGTTGCTTTGGACCTTGACTTTTAAGAGATTTGTACTAGACTTGGCTTTTGTTGTTGAGGTGAATTTAAAAACATTCCCCTTAAACATTTATGTGATTGTAAGTGCAACTTTTGGCTTAAGGATTATATCCTTTTACATCATTTTGGCAACTCTTAATTTCATCAATTAGTGAAAATATTTTGTGTTTTAGTTATGAATAAATAAATGCATCATTTATTATGTATGCTTTTTATTAATTAAATTGTATTTCGTGGCGCTTAATTTCTCTCAATAAATAAATTTTTAATCTACAGAGAGGTACAGATGATCTACAAAGAATAATTATACTAAAACCTAACTAAATCAAATAGTTCAATAAAAAATATTGCATAGTACAATAATCAACAATTATAAAAAAAACTTCATCTGCAATGTTTTGTCTATCGTATTTCTATTTATGTCTTCTACCGCATTTGGCGTCCCGGCGTCCCGACACATCCCGCGGGACCTCCTCCCTCCGGCTGGTCGTGACCAAAATTTTACAACTTCATATTTTGACTCCGCATTGTTGTACACTCGATGGAACAAGTATTGTTTTTTATTTGATTTTCAAATGTAGCTGTATTTCTATCTAAGTAGTTTTTAAATTACAAAATAGCTAAAATTACTGTTATAAAATTCTTTAAGTTACGACTAAAACATTTCGAATATTATATTTGATATATTTAGATGTTTTATATAAAATCATCCACGCTGGTTTGGGAGAATCTTCCACGCTGGTCTGGGAGAAAAAGAAAAACATAGAATGTATCGTCTGCTTCTCTTCCCGCGCAGGTTGTAAAAGTCGAAAGGGAATCGTGACAGGGGGGAATCACACATGCGGCTAGCAACCCATACTATTGTTTTATTCTTTCAACTACCATCATGCTAAACGTGGTCTGGGGTTTTATAACGCTGGGCTCTTTCTACCCGGTATGTGATAAAGACGTGATTATATGCATGTATTTATGTCTAGATATTTAAGACAGTGAATTTAAAAAGATCTAAAGACGTTATTCTAAGAATCTAAGATATATTTTAAGTAAAAGAAAGAACGTACAAAAATCTCAAAGATTTTTCCAAGGAAAGTGTCGAAACGAAGATGTTACACAAGATTGCTTCAGAATTCAATATCGACCGTCAGAATATAAAGAGCAAATTGTGACGGAGACTGCATATCAGGCGATGTTTCACAAGTGACCAATAAACCAGCGGATCGATCGCTAAAGTTTTATTTTTATTACCGCCATTATCTCAAGAACACATCAGCGTTGCAGCATCCGAAGACAATAGTCGAGGAAAATGTATCCCTGATGGACTTTTCCTCCGCTCTGTACGCCATTCCGGAGTGTTATAAAAACTTTTTCTTTGTTTTATTCCAAGCGGCCGTCTGGACTCCAAATCGTTTTCCGATAGTATTTGTATGTGATAACACACACCCCTCTGCTGCTTTGATCATATATCGCACAGTAAATGTACGATTTGAATTATGATTTTCTAATGCATACGACGATTTGCCCTCGCTCGTAAAACTGAAAGGGTTTCCTTTATGTGCATTTTAAATTCCACAGCTATTATAAACGTTGACTGACTGTTGGGAAATTAGTCTGTCTATCAGACGTGTATTTCTAGACGCGTGCCTGCGGCCAATAATATACTTGGTTGGAATTTCTCGAGGTCGGAAAATTCTTTGTAGACCTTGTAAGTGATTTATGAACACGATATCCTTAAGATTTAGTTTGGTAATGATACATTTTTAGGTATTGGAGCATGTCACGTGATCGGTTTTCGTTAAGGTAATGCTGAATGCTTAAAAGCAAGAGGCGGTACGCGAAGATGTACTTTTGACATTAACGGCAAGAAGGAATTGATAGCTGGTGTTGGTGTTATGCCGATTTTATTTTCTACTGATCGTAGAAACAATAAATGTCAGTAGCAAGTTGTTTATAGTTCGCTATTTATGTTTCTGTACTATAAACTTGGGATTAGACATCATAGGAATTACTGCTTCCTATAATTTTCTAACTACTTATATTGTACAGACTGAAATAACATAACATGAATTAAATATGTAAGGAAATTGATGTTTCTTATAAATAAATCTGAATAAGAAAGAATACTTGAAAAAACTTATAACCATATTATCTGTTGGAGTAACTATTTACCTATTTATTTTGATGTAAATTACTGGTGAGAAAGCGTTCAGTTATTTTTAGAACCTTTACATATACCCTTCTACGATATCTGTAATCTTTTATTTATTTAATCATTATTAAATAAATAAATAAATAAATATATAGGGACAAATCACACAGATTGAGTTAGCCCCAAAGTAAGTTCGAGACTTGTGTTATGGGATACTAACTCAACGATAAAATATTTTATAACAAATACATATAAAGATAAACATCCAAGACCCAGGTCCATCAGAAAAAGATCATTTTTCATCTTGACCTGACCGGGGATCGAACCCGGGACCTCCTGAGTAGCGGTCAGGCTTGTTAACCATTACGCCATGGAGGTCGTTTATTTGGAGAGAACTAACTATCATTTTTCATCTTAAACTATTTTTATGGTAAATATTTTCAAAAGATGTTTCACCATTACTGTGTTCATCTTGAGTTATACGAATCAAATTGTACTTCAGTTGATAGAGCAAAAGATACGTAGGTTGAGAATGCGGTGGTTTTAGCACACCATATTGATTTAGCAGACCCGATTCCGATTCATGATTGACGTTTACGACGTCGGCAGTAAACATAAGTTTATGTGTATTGTTCAATCGAATCAGTCTACCTCCCAATGTACCGTTATTCGGGTTTTATTGAGCATACGATTTTAACGTGTCTAATAGCTTTGTGATGGCATTTATGTTTTAAACTTTACATGTTTAAATATTTTGAAAAGGCAAATAGTTTTATTGCACCTAAGAAGTTTAACAGAACATCTTTGAAAAAAGCAATGAGGCGCAAAGGCAATATCTTCAAAATCAGAGAACCTTAAAATAAATGGAATACTATCTGACATCATGAACCAAATAAAATTAACTTCTAATCAATCTTACGGTGGGTGGAAAGTTATCAGATGTGTATTAACTGAAGTAATAAATAAAATAACAAACCTTTTAGTTGATGTGGTGACAAAGTTTGCAATCGCACAAGATATACCCTATCTCGTCGACGTCTCTCTGTGTGTATGAATTATCCCGATGGCCTCAGATAATTTTTACATAGTGCCAAAAGTCCTTCTTCTTATGATAGAAAGGGACGAAGATCACGCTATCGATGGCGATTTCATAAAATACAATAGCGGAATAACTTTTGTCTTATCTTTTTACACATTTTAGGTCTAGTCAATGTTCAAAAATTACCAGTAGTTTGTCGCATTCCCTCATTAAATCCCATAAAACGTTTGTCGTTAGCGATTGGCCAGTAGCCAAGTCTCCTTACTCCTGGTAATTACTCCAGAACAGTCCGTGACATTCGGTGATTGCAGCCGCAGACTAGCTGGTTTTAAAGTGGGTTGGGATTTGGATGCGCGCCGCAAAAAGTAGAATTTTGAGGAAAAAGCTACGTAATTCGGTTCATGGTTTATGCAAGGAGAATATTTTTGTGGTAAATTGCTTGTTTTGTTTCGAGTGTCCCTTGAGTTTTAACAATAATTGGCTTGTCACGATTATCTTTTTGTTTATTTTGAACATGTAGAAGAAATCTAGGGTTTTTGTAGTATATAATCATTCCAATAATCTGTGGCCTGAGCCTCAAGTCTTTAAAAACCCAAACTTAATAAATATTAATTAAACTTAAATATTAGCTTATAACTTTGGTATCGATCATGTAACACTAGTGTTTCGGGCTAGAATATTACTAGATTCTTGTATTTGCCTATAAGTGTCAATTTTCTACCATAGCATAGAAAATGGTAGCTCTTCGTTATATTAACAAACGTATTTTTATAATATTATATTAATAAAGTTTAATAATACTAATATATAATACTTATTATATATAATATAATAAATAAACATTTATAATACTATATTAATAACGTTATATTAATAAAGTATTGACGTGACAACGTCTTAAATTAGGTTGCGGCTGGGAGTCACTTATGAAAAAGTGTAACGCTCGGTAACGTTACGATGAGTCACCGAACGAGAGAGAGGCCCGCCGAATGCCTTGCGTCTCTCTCCCACTCAACTATGATCGGTCTGCCGCGCGCGGCAGATTATATTCATATCAATAAATATTCTACCGAGAAAAAGACGTTGTCACGTAAAATCTTCGCCCGTAAAACCGACTTTACAGGCAACCATTTTTTTTTTACAAACTTTTAAGTATTCTTAGTTCAAGATAATCCATCTTATACTGCTTCCCAAGACAGCTAATTAACGTACAAAAATCAAATCCGTCCCCGGTGGCCGTCGCCGGCTAAGGGACAGGACTGCCATCGATCGGCAGCGCCATGGGACGATTCCCACGGGGCATGTAGGGTACACTGTCGTTAATGTTCAGCAAGATATATTTACAAACATTTTTTTTAATAAGGAAAATGTCGAAGAATACCAAAAACTCTATGAAAGGTTATAATGTTAAATTTTGTCGTGTACTGTATGTAAGTACATATTAGCATTTGCTTCATTTTTGTGTTAAGATGGAGACTACGAGTCCATGACGATATGTAAAAATAAATACAAAACACAGAGGATACAAAAAACAAATATTTTACAGCATTTAATCTTGCAATTTTTATTGTGGCGTTCCCTACCTGTTGAGTTCCAACAATACTACTAGTCCGGTCAAATTAGACATTTGACCCACGACAAATTCAGGGGAAGCTGAAAATTCTTACAATTGTTTAAATCATAATTATAAACATTGTCTTAAAAGTCCCAATCGATCCCATGTAAGGAAAAAAATTTAGCGGGGTAAAAAGGTCCAAAAAATGGGTTTTTCGCGATTTTCTTGAAAACGGTAAGTTTTATCGCAAATTTACCTCAGACATAATTTGTAGATCAGGAAATTTCCTATAAAAAAGGTATTAATAATTTTTATCTTAAAAGCCACCGTTTCTGAGATATAACGATGCAAAAAATTGCAACTTGTAAGCGCGCGCCCATATACTTGCGCTAAGTACACTACCTCAGAGGTGGCGTGGAAACATGTGCGTTTATGACGCTTGCAATTTTTTGCATCGTTATATCTCAGAAGCGGTGGCTTTTAAGAAAAAAATTATTAATACCTTTTTTATAGGAAATTTCCTGATCTACAAATTATATCTAAGGTAATTTTGCGATAAAACTCACCGTTTTCAAGAAAATCGCGAAAAACCCATTTTTTTGACCTTTTTACCCCGCTAAAATTTTTTCCTTACATGGGATCGATTGGGACTTTTAAGACAATGTTTATAATTATGATTTGAACAATTGTAAGAATTTTCAGCTTCCCCTGAATTTGTCTTGGGTTTACAAATTTTTTGGTCTAATTTGACCGGACTATACTACTAAGCAAGAATTTACAGATTTGAATATACCTATAAGGTAGTATTTTTATGTTAAAGTCTACTGCACCACAACACTTTTATCTGTTTTACAATAAAATGATCGTTATTACTGTGTGTATCATATAAGTATGTACAAATAATTGATTCGTTATTTACAAATCACTGTATATCAAAAGAGTGATAGGATCCACCATCATTATTGACGAGAACACGACTCTCACTTTTTTAAATTTTTATAGGTACTGCGCTTTCATTAAGAAGTCTAAAATTCACTTGTCTCAGTCAGCGGAGTAAGTAAATAGATATTTCAAGAGAACTTATGTATTTACAATCTTTACTGTAATATGCCAGTGATAGCCTGATTTACAGGTAGCGCCATCCAAAACATCACAAAAAAAGTAAGAATTTATTTTTAGCTATTAGTTTTTGTACAGTTATATAAATTGTATCAGAAATAATTTGATAAATTTCAACTTGCAAAGGAAGTTGCTTAAATCATAGAGACGTTGCCATAGAGCTTTATCTCTGTATCTTTCGTTCTATGCAAATGTACCTCTGGCAAGTAAATCATTCACGGCGCGTGGCCACATCACATCGTAATAACTTTTATAACATTGTAATGACTTCCATAATAACGCCATTACACTCCGCATTATTCAAATTACGTAGAGCTCGTAAAAGATACGTGTATTGTATGGTAGAAATCTTTGAAAAAACCTGTCTTACGTCGTCTAGGTAAACGTTTTCAAGATTCATTCTTGCTTAGCATACTTTGTTTAGTTGTTTCCAGGTTGGTTAGGACATTGCAGGCTTGAATCACCTGATTGTCTGGTAATAAAGATGATTCCGTGCTTCTGAAGGCACCTTAAGCCGTTGGTCCCGGCTGCCATCTGGTAGTCGTTTAAGGAACCACGTCAGAGGCCGAGAGGCGGTTCCGAAGAACTCTGACACCAGGGTGTGCATGGTCGATTGACCGTGACGCCTACTCGAAATGATGATGATTGGCTGGACTGAGAAGGTAATTAATAATAAAGATCTAGAACGAATTGGCCAAAAAAAGTCGTCTATCTTTGTCATATTCTTAGACAGCAACGATACGACTACATTCTGATGATGTCGTAACATTGCTGCAAAAAAGAATTTGGTAGGAATATAGAAATCTTGGCTACAAAACATCCGGGAATCATTTATTTCTATTTATTTATTTAATTTACATTTCATTACAAAGTGTGATAACATTTGGTTCTTTTCAATGTTGAATCAACCAATGTTGGTTTTTCTGAACATTGGGATCGCAGTAAGACATTGAACATTGACAGAATGAACTGGGATAGCGCAGAGAAGCTATTCGGAAGAGCTAAAGGCAAAAAGGAATTTAACAGGCATCTGCCTGTTAAATTCACTTACCATTACTAGTTAAAGAAGCACCAGATAAAGTAAGAATCGAATTCGATTGAAAGGATTGTATCGTAGTGCAGATTTCGATAAATAGGGCATTTTATCGCGCCGTCGTAAACGTCCGTTCTAAGTAACGAGACGGCACTGATATTGGTGGTTTGGGCAATCGTTTCGGGCTGACTGAACCCCGTTTTATTACCAGATGTGTCCACATTTTAGAAAAGATTTGTGAAATGAAATTCGCTGAAACAATATCACGATCGTAAAGATATTTTTCTCTTGTCTCGTAATGCGGTCGTTTTGTCCGAGATTATAAAAAGAATTAAAAAATAAAATGTTAAAGCTGCTACTAAATGTAAAACTATTTGTGATAAATCTCATGTCAAACATCAGTATTTGCTGCCAGCATTTTAGGCACGTTGCCTCAAATTTCAGATAGTTTTTAGGCTATTCTTTAGACTTTAGGTTTTCTTATTAATTTGTTTCAATTTGTTGACAGTTGATTGTGATGTTGTCTATTACTAAATAATATAGTATTTAAATTGTTTGGTCCCAATTTGAAGAGGTGAGAGAGACTATTAAACTTACTGGGTATAAAACAGACTAAAAATGAGATGCGCGAAAATGGCCGTCTTAATATGTAAAACATTTAACTATCTCACAAATTCATATGCTAGTTTTTTAACCCAGTCGTATAAATGTGATAAAATAGGTGTATCATATTATGAAAAGCTGTAAGTATAATATTTAAATATTTTATTAAGACTTATAACCAAATATAAAAAAAAAACTACCATAATCAGCTGAGAATGTATTCAAACGAAAACCGCAGAGATTCATGTATTTCTTACAAGAGTAACAATAACTTCAAACAAGAAACATTATACATACTCCGTTAACTCAATGACTTTTCTAATTAAAAGGGGCACCACGATTCTTTAAAATTTAAACCAATAACTACCGGCGCCAGATTCCTTGGTCGTAAAATTCATTATTGCCTTATCGACGTGCCTCCATCCCACTATATGACATTTAACACCACCATAATTCTGGTCTGAAAGTAGCAGTAAAAATCTTAGTGTACTCCTTTTTGGCTCCCAACATTAAACCCTTTAAAAAATTCTACATTTTTGGAAAGATTCGGAAGCGAACTATATATATTTTTATTTTAAGCGATGGGAAAACGCGAGTCTTTACGTATTTATTATTTATTTAGGTACAACAACAGTATTTAGTTACACAAAACACTAAATTAATTCATCATCATCATTCCAGCCCCAGGCTGTCCACTGCTGGATATAAGCCTCCTCCAAGGATTTCCAAAATGACCGTTGGAAGCGGCCTGCATCTCGCGCCTGCCTGCGACCTTCTTCATACTTCTGGTCATCTGACTATTTGGTCGGTGGTGTCCGATGGTGCGCTTGCCAGTACATAGTCGCCATTCAAAAATCTTTCTGCCCCATCGGCCATCGGTTCGAAGCGCTATGTGCCCCGCCCACTACCACTTTAGAGAGTTACTCCTCTGGTCTATATCAGCAACCTTTGTTCTGCTACAGATCTCCTCATTTCTGATTCAGTCTCAAATTAAATATTATTGATATTTTATTATTATTTACAATGCGTCTTCTTTCTTTTATATAAGACTCGATCAGTGTGATGTGTCCATTTATAATAGTTTTTATATGATGTCGTCCTAATCGACTTCCGATATCAACGACCTCAAGACAATTTTTTAGGAACAATTCAGCGGTTACAAGTGAAATATACCACTCTGATTAACCAAATGTACAGTTAACTCGACGTCCATCTCGGTGTCTATTGGGTTCGTTATTTTATGTATCTTTATTACTGTAGAGGCAATGTAGATATATTTAATAGATCATAAATATTTGAAATCATCTAATTATCAGGAGAAAGTGAAATATATACCTATTAGAATAGATTTCGTTTCATATTTTATATCATAGCCTAACAGTTATATGAAGCAAGAAATATTTTTCATCAGAAAATTAGATATGAAAAATTTGATTCCAAACATAATAAAGTAACTTACACACTTAAGACATTTGAATCCAAGATATCCAAGTGGCACATTAACCACTACACCACAGATTGTATACCAAATTCTTCAATTATAGAAATTTTAGATTGGCTGAGGAATATTAAAGGGAAAAAGGGCAGTTACCAAAGCTAACGAAATATTGTACCTTTAGGCGAAATATCTTAGCAGATACATACTCAAGGTCGTCATCATCATCATCTACAATCCACTGCTGGGCATACGCCTCCCACTATCTACTCCATCCATCCCTACTCTGAGCAACCGCCATCCAGTTGTTGCCAGCAACTTATCTAACTTTACCCAAGGTATTACGAGCATAAACTGCCTACAGTGACCGTGCGTCCATCATTCGCAATCCTTTGCCGTTTGCTTGCCAACGTAATTGTATAAAAAGTCATGAAGTTATTACCAAAGAATGAAAATTTATTCGCTATAAAGAACACCACAACCCCACTCGATAATCTTCAAGAATTATAAACCCTACCACTAAGCCTTTTTTACTCGTAAACGTCTGCAACATGATTGACGACCTATAAATTTGTGATTTTAAAGCCGAGTCAGTTTGTGCAGTACATATCATATCATGCTGTAAATAATAACGTAAAAGCTATAAAATAAAAGATTTTTTTTTTAATTTTACTAATATCTTTTGGTGTCATGGTCATGTTGAATATTCACTCCAAAAAAGTTATTACCTTTTTTTTTCAATGATAATGATAGGTTAGATAAAACAGAACCCCAAATCTTTCCAAATGAGGACAAAATTCTCCTGAAAGGTTTAGGTACCGGGCGCTTACAAATGCCAAATTAGAACATTGTAACGATAGTACTATTATAAATTATGTGACATTGCCAAGGGAAAAGAAACGTTACCTTTAGTCTCCTAAGAGTTAAGAGCTTCAAGGATGTTTTAAATGAATTGATGAGCCAGATGATTTTACTAGCTAGCGTTGTTTCTGAAAATTGTAATTTTTCTATATAACTTTTTCAGCTCAGTATACAAAGTTAAGTCGAGGCCTTTAGAGGGAAGTGTGCGGTCGACGGCAAAGAGGCAAGTTCTGCGCTTACGTCCGCAAATATTGATTCGATTCGCCGCGCCTCGCCTAGCCTCCAGGGCTGGCACATAAGAAAGTTACATTAATCGCACACACCGTTCTACAAGCTAATTCCGGGCATATACGACTTAGGTGTTGTCGAGACATCTAGTTAGCTCCGAAAAAAAATTAACACCCTATAAATGATACAATTCTGAATTTATATTTTAAACAGGTATTGCTAGAGATGGTGTGCTGAAGGATCTGCAGAGCCTAGAAATGGTGACTGGTGTCAACTGGTGCAAGATCAATTTGTGTCGGAGGCCAATAAATTAACTAATATCATTGTAACATGGCCATATACTGACGTAATATACAGTATGTTGTACAATAAAGTTAATAAATAAAAATAAAAAACCGGACTCTTCCACGCTTAGAATATAGCCCGTATTTCCACTCCGACCAACTAAACCGACATGGTTATGTAGAATGGAACTCAATAAAACGTCATTTTAAAAAAATCTAAATAACTAGCTAGCTGGGTAGATCTCGAAAGGCTTGGCTTATCATACATGGCAGATTTTACCATTTGTTTTCTGGCAACCCTAAATGCCACAAATATGTGGCATAAATTGTTGACGGCAGTTGTATTTAAACTGTTTAAGAGTTGGGTAAATGTGTTGGTGTTTGATACTGTCCACCGCATGGCGGCATTCTTTATGCATAATTAGTAGGCTCTGCTCTTTGTACATTTGTCCAACTGAAGACGGATTCCTTCAACAAAAGTTTTACCAAATAATGTAAAGCAGGCAGCTGGATCTGAGATTTTTAGAAGGAAGACAAAGTAATATATAGTTTCAGCAATACCCTCTAAAAGCTGAAAACAAATAGTCTTAAAATTTTCCACAATTATATTCTAAACCTCTTCTAAAGAACAGTAATGTCACAATTATTAACAGTCGGAATAGGCTTCCAAATAACGCAGGGAGCTCAAGATTGAAATGTCAATAGTAACGAAGACCGCTTCCTACGTACACTATCTTTTTTCTCTTTGTCTACTTCTAATCAAAATATTTGTTTGTCAATTTAATAAATACCGAATAGTAGATCGAAGAGCTCGATAGAATTGCGCGTAACGATAGCGCTCGTCAAGCGACGGCGAGTGCGCGGCCATGTTTAGATTGGTCGCCATTAGTGGCATTTCTATCTTGAGCTCCTCCGTGCTTCGGAAGATACGTTAAGCCGTTGGTCCCGGCTGTTATCGGTAGATAGCAGTCGTTAAGCTGTCAGTTGCCTTTAAGCAGCCTGAAAAATCTGACAGTGTTGGCCACTAACCACAGATTTCACTAACACACCCGGATCATGTTCCTATCGGTCTGGTTTCCCTGTACAAAGAGGATACTATATACTATACCGCCAAATCAGAACCCTGATTTATACCGCATCTTGAGCTCTAAAGCATTAGCTGAAAATGCAACTGGAAAACACACTCAGACGAAGAAGTAAATCGAAGAGATTAGCAAAGAAACGTTTCCTTCCAAATTCTGATGGTTTAGTTAGTGTTGCCCAAATTCAGTCTTGGTCTTGTTCTTGCGTTTTTGCAAGACCAAGACCAAGAACAAGACCGCGTATTTTTAGCAAGACCAAGACCAAGACTGACCGTGCAAGACTTGAGCAAGAACAAGACATAGCCTGCAAGACTCTTGCGTCTTGCAGCTAGGACTTAGCGCTATTTCACGGAGTAGTTAGGTGTAACAGTTCGGTGTATAGGTAGGTACGCTTAGGAATTCTATGAGACGCAAAAAACTATATCAAAGAATATGAAAAACTGGACCTATGCGCATTACGACTAATACCATAAACATAGCGAATAAAAAAATATATATTAAAATCAAACTGAGTGCATGCATAGTTATGTTTTAACCATCGGCACTTTGATAATGCGGCATCAAAGGTTTTGTACTTACTTCTCAAAGAAATTTGCCGCTTTTCGGAAGTACATGGTTATGATACACGCGCCGGCGGCTTCTTTTGAAATCTAAAACAATCGTTGCCGCCGCGCCGAAATCATAACATTTGACACTATTCATGCAAAATAATTTAGAATTTTAAGAGTACCTACAGGTTATTTATTAATCTGATTGATCTTTACTATGGCTATGTTAATTCAAGCTCACATTGTTCCAATTCTAATACGTTTTAAAGTAAACTTTAATAAATAGTAATAGACTAATAGGTAATTGCAAGACTTGCAAGACTCTTGCTGCAAGACCAAGACCAAGACCAAGACCAGGTGTATTGGCGCAAGACCAAGACCAAGACTAGCTAAGTCTCGTCTTGTTCTTGCATTTGGGCAACACTAGTTTAGCTCCGTCCGTTCGCGTGTACACTGGGCAGCAAATTAACGAGATCGCGTGCGCTTGTAATCCAATTATTTCCACGTGCTGTAAACATCGTTTGTAAAACAACGCTCCATTCATTCACTGGATTGCCGGTTGTTTGCTGCACAAATAAATGTTGATTGATGTATGGAAATACTAAAAAACCATAGAACAACAAGGTTTGCAAAGCTAGTTATATTGCTTTGGCTATGGAGCTATCATTTGCATCGTTTGAATTACAAGTTCAATCTACACACCTTGGTGTTAAATTTCAAAAAAACATAGAGGTTTATGGCATGGGTTCATGGCGATCACCTGGACCAACGTATTCTTAAGCATGGTATAGTCTATCATAGGTGATTCAACTAACAATGTCATATCTTAACCAAACTGGATACAACTAAACAAAGCAGGTTTGTGTCAATTGATTAGAGAAAGAGAGATAGAGAGAGAGAGAGCGATTGGAAAGATAATAATAGGTGGCAGACTCAACCACTACCGTAAAGTTGAAAAGATTAAAAATAATTTAAAGATCGTCTATGAAACCTAGGAACCCACATTAAATGAATGAACCAAATGAATCACTAAGATCAAAACTCTAAGAATAGCTAAATATTTCAAGCAATAACACATCGAATAGCACCGAACAACACGTCAACACATTTTACAAACGCAATAAGATACTCCCAAAACAACAAGCTTCTCACTTATTCATGCAACAGACCCTCGCCAGATTTCGGCAACTTTGAACTATAATACCTCGTAATAAAGTCGTTTTGTGAAATATTCTTTCTGCACCTGGGTTCGGGGATGGAAATTACGTGAGTAAGTGTGTTTCTTCGCAGAGATTTGAGTTCCGTAGCAGATGATTTGAAGATTTCCTTAGTATTGACGATTTGCCAAAGCCCCGTCTCCGCCAGTATCCGCCCTATTTAGAATGTTGTTCATAGAAAAAAAGGGATCAATTAACTATCCATATAGGAACCACACGAATTTTGAAAAGATTTGTTTTTGTCATTGGTGGTGTTTTATTTATTCTTTGATCCCTAAAAGACGCGAAGTATCCCCGATTTAATGCAGGATACATGGGAACATGTGCGCTAAGCCCCCGATAAAAATGGTACGTGACTGATGCTGTATTTGAATATCTACAGATTTACAAGACATTATTATCTAATGCACATAAGCAAGTAGGTAGTAATCTGTGAAAACAAAATTAGATTTTGATTTTTGATGAAAAGTTTGGTAGATATTTGGAAACGTTTTATAAAGCTGGGCTTCTCTTTTTATTATTTGTATTTAAATGTATTAAATTGACTATAGTTAAAAGGTTGACTTTACGTAAGCGAAATCCATCTTAGATACTTAAGATCAAAAAGGAGAAAAATGGATTCAATCAAGGGAAATATGAGCAAGAAAAGTGTTTCACAGAAGATGACTAGTGATAAAGCTAAGTAATAATATAAATAAATAATTAAATATATAGGGACAAATCACACAGATTGAGTTAGCCCCAAAGTAAGTTCGAAACTTGTGTAATGGGATACTAACTCAACGATAATATATTTTTATAACAAATACATATATAGATAAACATCCAAGACCCAGGTCAATCAGAAAAAGATCATTTTTCATCTTGACCTGACCGGGGATCGCACCCGGGACCTCTTGAGTCGCGGTCAGGTTAGTTAACCATTACGCCACGAAGGTATAATAAATAACAAAATCGTTTATTTATCCATCCTCCATTACAAAGGTAATAAGTGGAAGGAACTTGTATACTGTGCCAACCCCATGTAGGAAAGTGGAATAAGGTAAAGGAAAACAAGACTCAGACCTATCTCAGACCACATCAGAATATACTTTTATAAACTAGGGGTTGTGTCAATGATATGAAAGAACCTACAAATTCATTAAATATAAGACAAAACACGGCATTTTGTAACAAATAAAACGACAAACCTTTTAACGCAACAAAACCTCCACTTTCTAAACACAATGAGATCTATCCGACAAGGCTCTAATTAACTGCCTTAAAAATAGCCCATGTAGTGATGCTCACGCTTGGGCGCAGCGTGGGCGGCAATTGTTGGGCCTATAGGTTTATAGCGCTGTGTTAAACCTGTTTCGAAGAATCTTATCCTTTGTGAATTGTGAACTATATTCTAAAGATAAAGTATATAGAATGTTACCGAGATCATCGAAGAATGTTGTTTATTTAATTTATTTTAACTTTTAGAATAGATTTTGTCTCTATCTCTTCCCGTTGATACCTTAAATGGCAACATGTTTAACAATTTTCTAAATTTCTTTGATCTGTGAACGATTTTACCAACAAAATCATTCTTAATAATTTCTAGATAAAGATTTTAATTTCATTTTGGTGAAGTGAAATTTTTCACGAGCGCATTTTGTTAAGCTACAATTTGTTTGTCAACATAATCCCATTTTACGGTTTTTAAATGAAAACGTCACATTGACATTGCGAACAATAAATACTGGCAAAAGTCCGGAGAAAGGGTCACAAAAATAAACCCGACAAAGTATTATTTTACCCTTACCAATATTTGTTTAACCGTGGGAGTCACCTCCCAGTTGACAATGATAAAAGGCTCTACGTGTGAAAGACCATTGTTTTGATCCAACGTTGTTAAACTTTACGTTTTTACTGTACCGTAAACCGCGGACTTGTTGTAAAATTTTACCTCCTCACGTAATGTTGGCCATCTGCCACGGCAATAGAGCCTTTATTGCTGGGCGTTACGGCTCATGGCGTGATAAAGCCGTCCGTGCAGCAACGTCATTTCGTTTATACTGCGACGATTCATCATCTTCATTTGGTAACATTTCCTTCGAGTGTTTGCGGAGCTCTTATCCACAGTAAAAAATTTGAACAGAATGTTAATTACAGTTCTTTGTTTAGGAAATAAAGCAAATATTACTCGGGTATTGGTCAAAACTGAAATATAAAAAGGTTGGCCAGTTTTAATGTTATTTGATAAAACCAAAGGAAACTAATGAAAAATAATGACTTGTATTCCACATTTTAAAACTATACTCACGAAATAAAATTAATGAAATCTAAGAACGCGTAGAAATTAAAATTTAACTGAAATGACTTTTAGTCAGGTATTTCTCAAAACTTAGAGCATTTTATTGCAATAAATAAATGAATAGAAATAACGTAAAGCCAAACTTCTAAAGAAATATGGCGAAGGACATTGAATCAATAAAATAAATTTATTAAAAAAAAAGTGTATAAACATATAAGTAACTATGATATAATTTTAGTACGATTCATAATAAATCCTCATGGGTAACAACTGGTATATTTTGAATGAACCAACTATCAAACACATCAGCATTGCATTTGTAACAAATGGATCTTGTTATCCGATTATTAAAAACATTTTTATTTGAATTACAACATGCGAAATAACATACTGTTAACAACTGCCCTATACTATGTCTCAGCTTGGGACACTGTTTTGTATAGAGTGCTATAGAATCAAGCCAACAAGGTGAACACTAAGTTGTCCGCAAACAACTCTTGCCAAGTTGGTTCATGTCCACTTCATATTCATGCGGTTAGAAATGAAATGACTATCACTTTGTGCAGTGCAAGCCAAACAAAAACGTTACATTTTGTCATGTCGAGTGTTGACTTCTTCTATGAATTGGTTCTTCTTGGTGGGCGACAATAAGAGTCCAAGAAACATTATGAGTTAGTGGCTGACTTTGCGTTTTCATATTTTAGTATTAGTAAACTTTGAATGCAGTAAATACCTAGTCCATATCCATACTATTATTACAAATGCAAAAGTCTGTCTGTCTTTTACGCTTTCATGGCTTAACCACTGGACCGATTTTGATGAGATTTGGTATGGATATATTTAAGGACAAGAGGTCATAATAGGCTATTGGGTGTGATTTAACCAATCCCATCCTCGGATAAAGTGGCGGACAACAGCTAGTTTCTATAAATACTAAGATAAAATACAATTTTGGATATATTATACAACATTAAAAAGAATATCTATCATTCCTCTACATGTTGATACAAATTCAAAAATTATGTACGTCGGACTTGCAGTGGCCTAAAATATCTGAAACGTAAGCGTAGACAGAGGAAGATTTATGCCAGGTAGCAGGTTTTAGCAAGCTGATGATGAAAATTAAGTAAATAACATAAAAGACATCTTAGAGAGCAGTTGTTTTATGTTTTAATTTGCGATACAACCAACAAGTTTAGAAACACTAGCAGTACTCGACAGCGAAGTGTTATTTGAAAGCTCAAAAGCTCCTTTGGGAAGGTCCGTTTATGGCCATTGCTTACAACGTAGAACTTAATTGAAAGCTGCCCTGTACGGCACACATTAACCTGGTTAGAATTGAAAGCTCTGTTTTATGCACCCGATTTGGTGTGGGACATTGTTTTGTGAGCTTGCGAAGTTGCGCCTTGTAGGACATTCTGTAAGATGTCTATATAAGAGCGGTAATTAAGGCTTAGATAGTAGTGTCTATTTACTTGATATTTACTACTTACACACATATTTTTTCATTTACTTTTGTTCAGTATCAAGGTTCCTATTTTACTCGGCAAAAACAGACTCCTATTGTGCGTCTTTCTATTATTAAATCAATCGACAATGGTCTATTTGAAAGCTTAAAACCACAGGGTCTTTTCCGAATTTTGATATAGCTGTTATAAAACTTCTTCTCCACTTGCGCTTTGGAAGTGGTACCACCACTTCCAAACTTAAAATAAGTAACAATTGATGTCAATAAGTGATAAGAATATCCTATATTGAAAATAAACAATTTGAATTTGAATTTGAAAAAAGGATTGCCTATTTGGGCGTGAATCTTTTTATTATTATTTCGTGACTCTCTCTCTCTTTAGCCTTTTATTCAACCACATAGATATATTGATTCCTTCAGATGTAATATTTTCTTTACATACCTATGAAAAAAGTTTATTAATTTTGTGACACAAATTTTTATCATTTTCCTTTGACGTTTTATTATAAAAAGTTTTTATTTGCTTTTCTCTTACCCTACATATTTCCAAAAAATTGAAAAAGTAATACAATAGAGTTAAGTATAGTATACAACTGTCAATAAAACAGAAAATTGTAGAGATCACTTGAATACAAAGTGGGTAGACAAGTCTGCAGTCGATGTTTGTCAAACACAGAGACAAACATACGACAAACATTATATAAAGAGGAAACAATGTTTGTACTGTATGAAAAGGGTAAACAGTTGTTCCATGGTTGGCCAGACTTGGAATGTAAACATGTTAATTTTGGTATAGTTTTCAATAAGGATATAGAACATTATTTCGAAATTTAAATTGTGCGTTTTTAGCGCATAAGGCGAAAATAAACCCATAAAAAATCACTTGTTGTCCATTTGTCAATAATATGGCAAAATACCATAAATGTTGAAAACTATTGCATTTCTATTTACAAATATTATAGGAATCAAACATATGGAGTACTTCCCGTTGATCTTGAATTATGTTATCCGGTAGAAAGCAATATCATATACCATATCTTTAAGAACAAACCTTGTTTTGATAGAACTTTAAATTTGAAAAGTAAAATTTGAAAGAAAATCTGGTTTTTTTTTTGGTAGTTTTTCCTTCTTTTCAGGATTTCGTATCCAAATAATTGACCGAGCGAGCGAAGCGAGCGAAAGTCTCCATTTCGAGACTGGCAAATTTTGCTTTTGTCCGGATGTCTGTCTGTCTGTCTGTTTGTTCCGGGCTAGAGGTCGTATTTCTAAACGGATCCTAATGAAACTTGGCACACGTGTTCCTTGATTTATTTGCAATTTTTTGTCGAGAGCTTTTTTTGATTGGAGGGAAAATGGAGGAAAAAAGGGGGAAAGTTTTCTGTGACGTTGTTTACGAACGGATCCTTATGAAATATGGCACACGTGTTCCTTGATTTATTTGCAATTTTATGTCGAGAGCTTTTTTTGATTGGAGGGAAAATGGGGGAAAAAGGGGGTAAGTTTTCTGTTACGTTGTTAACGAACGGATCCTAATGAAACTTGGCACACATGTTCTTGGTTTTTTTTAAATTTTATGTCTTTTTTTTATTGAGGGAAAATGGGGGCAAAAATGGGGGAAGTTTGCTATATTGTTGTATTGTTTATATCACTGGCTGCAAGATGGTTCTTTTACAAAATTATATGCGCTATGGTTTTGTTTTCGGTCATAGATGTTTTTTTATTTTATTTTTTTATTATTATTTTTTTTTTAATTTTACCGACCAGAATAGGTAGTAACTATAGAAAAATCCTTCTTTTGAGAATAGGTAGATGAGAAAAAAAAATACAGAATGGGAAATACTTATCTATAGAGTTACATATGAAAAAAGGGGGTTAACGGAGGTGTTTCGCGAGGTCTACTGTTCACAGAACCACTAGTAAATACTTATTTTATGAAAGTTACATGACGTTATATAATTCCTACACTCAAACAACATATCTAATCCGGAATATTGTCGCCACAGTTGAGGCAACTCCAAATTGTTTCAGCCGCAGCCGACTGAGTGAATGAACTTATTACGTAGTGAACGAACTAGTTCTGTTTATTCTGCGCTGCCGTGTCTAAATATTACGATACCTGTGCAACTGCAGTGGTAGCTCGCTTACCTGAAATTATTAAAACAGATTAGATTAAGTACGACTCGTCTTACGAAAAAATAGTGAGACGGGTACCCTTTCGTGGACATAATGTATTTTACCCTAAAATATTTTGGCATAACGAGTTTGACATATTTTTTGCATAATATTACTATATCATATTCATAATGCTGGTAAGGCTAGTATTTATGATTAAAACAATTATGCTAAATTTGTTATAGAAAATAATATTATGCTTAAATATCATTATAATGAATTTTCATGTGCCAACATATTTTATGGTTGAGTTTTTTATGCAAATGGATAGTGAACCTACTGAGATACAACTCGTTGCGAAATCAAATATTAAAAACCATGATTTAAGATTAACATTTTCAGCATTTACTGTCGTCAGATTTATCAGCCTCGATTCGATACTATTTTTCGAAATTGTATTTAATTGCAGACCTCTTGTAAAAGGGAGATAGGAGTCCCTAAATTGGCAAACGTGTATACGAGAGTTAGGGAGTTCTGTAAGGTTCGTAGAAAGTGAAAATCTCTAATCGCTGCGTACCCCTGTGAGAGACAGGCGTGATGTTATGTATGTATGTATGTATTTATAACGTATTGACTTTTATATTTCATAGCTTGCTTTTATTTGCTTGTTTGTTGACTTAGTCGTTTGTATAAAAATATAATAATTGAAAGCTTTTTAACATGCATGTAGGAGTTTTGAAGCATGTCGGTGTGATAAGGAAAATATCAAAGAATTTTTAACGTTATATTAAATAACATGTGTATGAAAAACTTTGATACTTATTTTGTAGTAATATGTCAGGCCTGGTTTACAAAAAGCCCTTGAGATTGCAAGGTTATGTGTTTAAACCAGGGCGTACACGATCAACTGTCAAATTAAAACAACATAAAAAATACGGTAACCACTTTCCATCAGGTGCCGTAGGCCTGATTGCCTACTCAGTAGTAAAAAAAAAACATAAAATAGATATCAATTGAAAGTGTGACAAATGTTGGCTAAATTGTTTACGTTTATGTATGTCCAACCATTAAAGGTACAATTACAACATACTCGTAACATAATAAACGCCTTTTAGTACTCGTATCATGAATAAAACATAGCTATAAACATAATCGCTCGTCAGATATAACATTTGATTTCACTGATTGATTAGTATTAATCACGTGCAGAATATTTCTTGGTGTTCCAATCTTTAGTAATAAAGAAATATAAGTGATTTGATATTTTGCTAAGTAGAGTTTTTAATAGGTCAAATCAACTTTAAATAAATACTTTTACTTTTCGATTTTTGTTTTTTTTTTGGCTGTTTATTTATTCGGCTTTACATGAGAAAAATTATGTAAAATCGATTTCTTGATTATTTTTATGGTCTCAAACTTTGAGACTTACAAAAAACATAATATCACAGACAACCTACGTAGTCTAGTCATAAGCCTTATAATATAGAAATCGTGGGTTCGAATCCCACGCCAATCACGGAGTCAGCTAGCAATATTATACAGTAATTTAAGAAAAAAAATAATCCATATTGAGTACACCTTCTTAATTTTGGTAGTACGTTTAAATTTCTATATTCGCAAAAGGAAGCAAAATTAAAACAGAGCGGCAAGTAATTTACTTAGCCAAAGTACCAGGCAAACATAGACAGTAGAAAGTTTATCTCAAAGAGCTCTAGACAGTGGCGCAGCGGGCGGCGGGTGACGGAACTTCTCTAAATGAATGAGATCACAGGGTACACTCCGTCAAGTGGCAGGTGTCGTGTCACGTAAAGAGAGGTCTCTTTATTTTTTTTAAACATGTGTTGCCATATGATTGCGTGCAGACTTTGGATATCAGTTTTTAGGGAAAATTCTTATTATTTTATATTTACTTTAAGTACGTCTGTGATTATTATTTATTAAATGTTAAGTAAAAAGTTAGTTAGTTACTTACTAAAAAAAAATATTGAACTTGTGGCACCGGCAACAACACCTCAAAAAACACACACGTATTTATTTAAGTTTTCAATTCTGTCTGAATGTTTTATTTTTGGAAGAGACTATTTACTACGATACTTGCAAATATCCCACTTTCTCTACATTTATCGTTATCGTCGTCTTTTGTTGTCTTGGAATTACTATTATATAATTTTCTTCTAAGATTTCCTAAAACATTAAGAACTTTACTGATACTAGTTTTTAAATTATACTATTTTCAAAATAGTCTAATCCAAGTGTTTCACCTCCATACATTTTCTACTTCCAAAATGGCCTCATGTCTCCGACGTTGAATAATTCACACTTGTTTATCAGGAGTAGCCAGTGACACTGGCAAACGATTTCGAATGAAATCAAGACTTGTCTGAGACGAGTAGTAAAAACCCTTGGGCTTTTATTCTTCTCTCTCTCATCTTAGCGCTTTCCCGGTTGCTTCCTCAGCCGATTGCTTTGGAGCCCAGGGTCCGATTTCCTGCTTTTTCTCCTCCACTTCGCCCGGTCTTCGGCATTCTTAGTTTGAAGCATGCATATCGTTTACTGCGACTCGAAAAGTGGCTCGCACTTTTGGGCTTTTATTCTTCATTCGCAAAAATAGGCCTACGAAATTTCAAACTAACCCTGAAATAATAAAATAGAAAAGTGATGAACAAGTAAATAATAAGCGAAACAAGGAAGAATAACGACATAAAAACACAATAAATAATATTATATAATCAAAATTTTGGTAACAAATCACAGAATTTAAAGTTAATAAACAATAGTCAATCAACAAACAACATGAGAATGATGAAAATGATTGAATGATTGAATTAATCTTTACTCAAAATAACCATATGAATACATCTTTAGTTATGTGACAACTCAAAACCAGTAAAGCTATTAAACGCAGCTCACACGCCTATCTACAAACGGATTTATGAATCAATTGGACCCTCAGATAATTTGTAGCACTCCTAATGAATTACTTTGATATCGTTTGTAAATGGCTTGATATCTATTTGAGGCACATTTAGACAATGTGTTGTTTTTTTGGACTATTAAATTGTCGTCTGGGAATAAATTTATCAGGCTTTTGCTAGACACTATTTATTTTATACGAAGGGTCATATAAGGTGACGAAAAATTAATTTTTCTGTTTTTGTATTATTAAAACGATTATAAATAAGTTTTAAAATAGAGGGAAAAAAAACTGGAGCACCACGTTTTGGTGAATACTACTGCTCCTACTCCTCCTACGGCTCCAAACCTAATATGAGGAAAGCAACTGGGATAACGCTTAGATATATAAAATGTTATGATACTTTTTTTTATTTTACCAAAGATATGTCATGTCCTTAACTAAATTTAGCACATTTCGTTTACTCAGTTTAACCAAAGAAATACACAAAAAGACGAAAAAAATATCCAAATTCAAACCGTGGAACGTTATAGGCAGATGTCGATTGATGGCGACAAAACGAGACAAAATACGGTGTTGGCTTGGTTACAACATGAGATAAAAAATAGTGTTTGTTGTTGAAACGTTTGCATCGCGACAACCAATTTGTTTGAAGTGCTTGGCTTCATATTACATGACTTGTCAACGTAAAAAAAACTGTGTTTTTGTGTCGTCGTTGTTTTGATTTGGGAAAACAATTTAAAACTCTACTTTTAGGTATGGTAATGGTATATAATGGTAGAGCCATTAGTGTCTCTACTATCTCTACGGTTGTGTCTCTATAAATCTATAATGAAAAGTTTGTATAATAATTATCTGCTAGCAAGCCATCGCGCAGAATCGAACTCTGGCACCCTCTCTGGCTTTGGAGGCCAAAATCCACTACAGATCGCTGAGCTAGCGGAGTAATAAGTATATTATAAAAAATATATGTACCTAATTATCCAGCAGGATTGGTTCCCATGCTTAAAACGGCATCTTAGTAATGGTAGTTGAATGCAGTTGCAAAACATTTATAAAACCGAATGTAATTTCAAAAATCTCAATACGATTTCATGATTTGATGTTTTTTTTATAAAGGTCTACTATGTTTAAGCGTGACATGATAGAAAGCGTAGAGAGAGAAAGTGATGGACTGACAATTAATAATTTGAAATGAAAATAAAAAAAGGAGTAGTTATCAATTGAAGCAAACAATTATAACATTTTTCTAAATAATTCAAACATCTCGTTCAAATAAGTCAAGTAACATTTCTAAGGAATAGCCATTACATTCGCTCAATCTCAGAAAATGTATTAAAAAGCGGAGCACTTGAGAAACTAACAAGACGAATCGCGCCCGTCCTAAAGCTGCGACTACACTGGATCTGGGTATCCGGGCAAACGAATGACGTCAGAATTATTCATGCGGCGGGGACGCCATCCATCTCGCTCGCGGGACCTCACCCGGAATGATTTATCAATCAGCGTTTGTCAATCTGCGGTGCCGCTCTAATCTTTAAAGAGGATTGATTAGAACTTTATGACAATGAAGTGAAGTATATTTTTCTTCGGCGCCATTTTGAATAAAATGATTATACAGACTGATAGCACAGAATAGGTACTCTATAAAATTGTAGTCAATCAATTTCGATCCTCGTGAATATTTCAAGTTAACTTAAATGTCACACACATTGATGCAAGACACGATTAATCTAGGAAGGAAAGACTATGATATGTAATACTTCAGCTAACATATTATAAAATTAAGTATAATATTTCATTAAATGACACATAATGTAAGACTTGCTTTATAATACATTTCTTATATGCGTTTTTCTGGGTGCATTTTTAGTTGATTGTTGTGTAGAGCAAAGCTGCACTTTAAATCTTTATTCGTATAGGTCATCATCATACATCATACACTATTGAATTATTTTAATACATATTCATACTATTCTACCCAATATATATAATTATTTCCTTGTAGTTTAAATTACGTTAAATAACACTTCTTAATAATTAATTCTTTACAGTTTATGTAAACAGTAAAAGAATTTAGTAAATAAATATATACAATCCAACCAATAAAAACAAAACACACCTTAAAATTGAAGTCAGCTTATTTCAGGTTTTCAAGAAATTGAATGCTTAAAATACATTAATGCAAATCTCTCCAAAGCAAAAATCCCGCTAAGTGAAGCTGAGATTGTAAAAACGACAGAAACTAAGAACGTAAAACACAGACTGTTTATATTGTCATCAAGTTTTTATTGAAATTAAGGGCTTGTCTTGAGACGGTAGACGCGACGTCAACTGAATAAAATAAATAACGGAGTGGATTTACCGGATGATCCGGAGTGATTGATGTGCTCGGGTGATAGTGTGCACGTACCCTTACATACACGTCTCGCATTCAATTAGACGTCGCTTTTTATAATGAAATCACAATATTTGCCCCGCGAAATGGATTCTCGTATTTGGGCATGTTGTTGTAAGGAATATTAGTATGTTTTTCTTCACATTTTTGAGGTAATTTTGTATCAACTCGGTTTCTGCCACTGACACAGATCATGTTTACTTTGACGACGGTCAGGACGCTGATGGAATATTTTAAATCAATCGACTATCAATGTTATAGACAATAAGGTTCATGTTAGGAACCTTCTCTTTCTCTTACGTGATGATTTGGTAAACGATTTTATAAACTGTTACTTATATGTTGTGCTGTCAACATTGCTTGCAATAAATATAATGTGTAGTGCTTGCAAAATTACCATTATATTCTAATTTATTTATTTTTGTTTTCTTCTTTTATCGTTTAAAGGCAAGTATATAAATTTAGCTCAGTGGGACGCAATACAACATAATGATGATACTAGTACAATTCCTTCTTCATTAATCTACTGTGCGATATTATGCCAAATCTTTCTCCATAGTATTACTCTCCAGTATCACCCAAAGATCGATAAATAAAAAAATACGATACATCATCCTCATAATCCGGTATAAACTAAACTGCTCAATGGACATCAATTAGTCAATCCTCTCCGATTAATCAAATCAAATTGTTGACAATTGCCCAGAAAGCCCAGGTCACCTCATTAAAATGACCGAAGAAAGTCGATCGAAGCCAATCAACTAATTGTGAGGACTCGCCTAATAACTCGCTAATTGGACGGTTAGGCGAGTGGTCGCTGACCGGTTGACGGCCAGTGAGACCATTAGGGATATGGGTTCAATTTGCTGCCTGTCACGCAAGGCTTAGATGCGAGTGTTTTTTACTCAATTTGTTAGCTACGGGTTTATCTATATATGGATTAAGCTATATAAATCTTAAAGTGTATAAATTTAGATCTAATATAAAAAGAAAGATGTAAAAGCGACTTTTAGCTCTACATGAGCTACGTGAACACGCAATCTTAAAAAAAGCTATAACACTAAAATTAAAACCAAGAAATGTCAGATAAAAACGGCTTTCTTAAAATTCCTACGAAAGTAGCGCCTTGATTTTGCCTCCGGTTTTTGTTAAATTCGTACTTACTGTGACAATAATAGAAAATCAGTGTTGCAAATGCACAATGTTTATTTATGATTTAGAACCATTTTTGGTCACCGACTTAGAGATGGTATATTTAGTATTTATACTATTATACTAGCTTTTCCAGCGGCTTCTCTCACGTGTATTTCCCTTGGGGACAGTGATTTTTTTCCGGGGATGGAAGGTACCCTATATCCTTCTCAATACTTCTAACTATAAGTGCAATTTTTCACCAAGGTTGGTTCAGTAGATCGGGTAAAAGCGTATCAAATCCATACTATCCATACTAATATTATAAATGCGAAAGTCTGTCTGTCTGTCTGTTTGTCTGTCTGTCACCTCTTCACGGCTAAACTGCTGGACCGATTGTTATGAAATTTGGTAGGGATGTAGTTAACAACCTAAGGTCAAATATAGGCTACTTTTGGGCGCGATATAACAGTCCCACGCGGGGCGAAGCCGCGGGGAACAGCTAGTAAACCAATAAATAAACAAACACTCTTTTTCCTATTTATAACATTAGTTGGGATTGTTTTTTGTCAAAACCCTAGATTCAGTAAAAATACTCGTATGTATTAACATATGATACATGACACATTAGTATCACGTAGAATATTTTGATGAACGAGTAAATGACGTCACTCCATACACGTGTTGTTAAGTCTACTGCTTGTCACACCTAATTGCTCTTGACACTATATGCACTTCATCGTGTCACCGTGTCAACACGCGCTAACCCTTAGAACATTATATTATAACTCTTATGATGTGTGCCACAATGTTTAAACTGCTTTGAATTTTGTTTCAGTAATATGCGTAGCGTTTTTTGAGCGCTACAATTTATAATCGATTTTAAACTCAAAAGGTTAAAAGCAAATGCGTATCAGCATAGTTTATATTAAGAGTTACTATTGTAGCATCCACATTTAGAATTAAAGAAGAAAACCTAATTAATGTAATTTTTTTAGCTCTTTCATTTATATTAAGAAATATACTTACCTAATTTTGAATTTATATTATTTATTTAGATTTTAAAGCTTATAAACTAATAATATTTCAAAAAAACCACTGTTGAGAAGATATGTCTTAAGAAATTAATATGTACTGACACACGGGCGAAAATTTCCCTTAATACGTGGCACCTTGGGGTCTACAGTACTTTTTTATTAATCTCTACTACTACTCGCCAATTTACTCGCCCAATCTGAAAGCCATCCCGGGGTCAACTCTCTGGAATGCTGTAATTAGAGGACCAATAGATGCAGTAATTGCTCTAATGAAGGACTCTTTAATTGCGCTATGAATGAAGGCAAATTATTAATGAAGATATCAAATTAATTAATGAGATAAGACGCACTGTCATTCGATTGGATTGGGTGTAATTAATGATTTGATCTTCTAAACAGTAGTGTTTATTTATTTACTAGCTTTTGCCTGCGGCTCCGCCCGCGAGAATTTCTCTTGGCAACAGTGCTTTTTCCCGGGAAGAAAGTTATCCTATGTCCTAGCTATGTGTAAGCGAAATTTCAGGAAAATTAGTTCAGTAGATAGGGCTTGAAGAGATAACAAACAATCAAATATATATACTAATATTATAAACTCACTTTCGCATTTATAATATTAGTAGAAATAGGCATTATTGCCCGCGGCTTCGACCGCGTGAAGTTCCCTTTTGTGTGTGGCTCTCAGGATGAAAAGTTCCCTATGTCGTTCACAATACTTCTAACAAAGTGCATGCAAAATTTCAGTGAGATAAAAAGAGCCAGGTTCAGTGGAGTCTCTTCCATTCTGGAATGTGAGACACCACAAATTATGTGTCTCAATAAATGTATAGAATTTGAAATAACTAGACTCGTACCTGTGGAGTAAATTTCATTCTATAATGTACAATGGGCTTCATAGAAATCTGACCCCCATGCCACAAGTATCGCTATTTAAAGGGGGTCAGATTTCTCTACAGCTCACTGTACTTCTATAGATGGTATAGATTTGAAATTATCGTGGGTGGCGTAATGTAGAATTATATTCAAGAAATTTAGTAAAATTCAATGGAAGCATACATATCTTTACAATAAGTTGCGGCCCCGATGCACCTGACGTGTGCATACTGCAGTATGAAATGCACTCCGCTCGTACTTGACGCTATTGTGTTCTCTGCTTAGTGTGGCTATCATGTTTGAGAGCGCGCTCACTGTGTTGAGGAATTTAAACCAATATGATAAAAGTTTGTAGCTAAATATTAGACACAGTCACATGTAATTTACACAAAAACCAATAAACGCTTTGGTAAAGTTTACGGTAAAGTAACTTTAATTTGATGACAAATTTATAAGCTACTGTACGCCATCATCCTACTAATATTATAAAAGCGAAAATTTGTTTAGATGTTAGTTCCACTTTCACAGGAAAACGGCTAACCCAATTTGGCCAAAATTTGGAATAAATCTTATATCCTTACTCAGTTTTATACAAAATTGCATTTTTTAACCAAATTAATTCAACAGCTCGTAAAGATGGTACAGCTGTATATGTTTGCTAAAGTTGAAGAATCGCGCAAAAATATGATCATCATATTTCGTTTCTTTGACTTTTATTTTTCTTTCGTCTCAAAAGTTGAATAACATAAATTGCATTAGTGGTACTTAAAAAATATTTTTTTTGTTATTGGTGCAAAATACAGAATACCTATCTTTATTTGCTCTTCTGCTCTCACTCTATAAAGAAGAAGAAAGTTCAGCTCACTCTAAGGTTTTCTGAATACGAGGAAGATATGTGCTTGACGCTCGAGGGAGCGCAATTATATCGAGATGCGGTTAGTTTTGTGGTTTTATTGCGAACTATCTATATTTTATATTTTACAATACCATATAAGAACAGACGCATTTAAAGCTAGGATAAGCTCATGACTTAAGAGATGCACCACATCGTATTTTGTTAAGCTAGCAGAAAAATTACCACCTGGCTACTATTTGTAAATAGAAATGCCCAGATAGGCTTAGAACCCAAGTTGGCCGTATAAAGATACCCTGGCCAGGTGGTCTTTCATAAATGATGAAGATTCCACCTGCGAGTGTAGTGTATACCCCAGACGATGGACCACCTTTTGACGTGCCGTGCATGCTGGGGGATTTCTACAAGACTGCAGAGTACGCTCTAGGGATGGTTTTGGGCATTCAAGGGGATTTAAGGTGAAAGTCGACACGCTAAGAAGAAGGGGAATACAATATTTTTTTTATTTTAGTTTTCGTAAGCTTATAAATGCTAATGTGAGTTTATTATAAAATAGTTTAAATAATAATTATTTATTGCACCAATAAAACTATCCAAATGGCGGACTTAATTTTAAGAGCATTCCCTACTAGTCAATCATTAAGAGAACCAGAAACAAATAACAAAAAAGATGTGACTTTTTGATTAGCTCCAATTGTATTTTTCTTAAATGCTCAACATTTTGATCTAATGATAAGATATTTCCAGTAAACTAGCAAACAAATTTCTTGGCATCCGTCTAAATAACTAAGGATAACAAAAAAAAATATAATTCCTAAAAACTATAAGGTCAACCACACAGAGCCGGGAATATATTTTATCAATAAATAAACATCACAATATTTCGTGGGTATTGTCCCGTTGCCATGGTAACAGATTATGAGTATCGTGGTACCCCCCGTGGTTCCGACCACCGACGACGTGGAGCAACCTGGCCCGAGACTGATAGACCATTGGATTGTATTACTAATTTTGGAATTTTTGTAGGGTAGAAACAGTGTATTGTAAAAACCCCGATCATGACGTCTCATTGAATCATACAGACCATAGGGAATAATCTGATTGATGCTTTCGGTATATCAGTATGCTATATAATTTTAAAATATATTTCATGATTTTCGATTTTTAGTCAATTAACACCAAATGTGTAAGTATTAGTAAGTAAAACCACTCTATTGCACAAAAAAAAATAATTGCCGGGACTTATGGACCCTGTTACGTCTTAATTTTAAAAGCACCTGGCTCATGATACAGTATCGATAATCAAATTTAACTAGCGTCCCCGCTCTTTGTCTTATCAAGGTATAAATAATAGGTAATCTTGTACCCCTATACTAATAATGCAAAAGAACACATTAGTACAAATGGTGTCTAATTGTTTCTCTGAATGAAATACTTTTACTTAATGTAGAAATTGACCATTGCGTACAATACTCGAGCCTCAGAAGCCTGTAACCTTATACGAAACCAAAGCGAATGAAGCAAATGAGGCTGAATGAGGCCAACACAAATATTTTGAATGCGAATACAAAGAGAAATGAGAGCTTTATAAAACTGCTTTATTGTAGCTTCCAAAAAGCATCGCATACAATGATAAAGTGAATTATTTAAATGAAAGAAATGTACAAATAAATACTTTTAATAATGTATAAAAAGTGATGACCGAATATTTATTTATAATTTATACTTCAAAACTAAAAGCTACTAACGGGTTGCTTAATAAAAGCCCCAGAAACACGTAAAATAGAAATATAGCCAGACTGCGACAAACAGAAAGCCGAAAAGTAAAACAACGCTGTTTTGAGACGTTTTTCTATCCAATGGCAAATTTCTATGCATCACTGCCTGCACCTATATATTGTACATACTTCAGCTTGTCTCGCCTACAAATTTGGCTTTCAATAGGACCATAACAATTATTAATGAACTTTGGCGTGTTGTTTTTGCATTCACTCCATTCGCACATCTGAATTGTTTACCGAATTCTCGTTACCGCCACGGGATGCCGCGTCCCAGCAAAGCGGATCTTACAACCATAGACTATTATTAAGTAAACAACGGTTAGGCTAGACTAGACATTGGCTGTCAAAACTTTGTTAATTTTCAAATTGTAACAGTCTAGAAAGTATATATAATGAAGCAATGATTCAATAGTATTTTAAAGTCGATTAACACTATAAATTCCGATTTTAAAAGTTCTTCATCAATTATTATTTCGGTTATATCCCAAGCTTAGGACCTTGAAGCCCGGGGTCGACTTATATGTGCGATCTTATTTCCCCCTCTCTCAGTATAATGTCTTAGTACCAAGCGAAAAAAGCCTCGTATCGTTCTGGATTATGTTGTCTCCAGTAGTTGAAGTAGCCTAACACTTCTCTGATGCCAAACAAAATCTGCCGCATTTTGCATGACATTTTGACAGTCACGTGTTTTTTCGTTCCAAATTTAAAGTAATTTGTTTGCCATAAATGATTTAACGTTCGCCGAGTGCGACATTTCAAAATGTCTTAATATTTTATCCAGCGATGTTTTCATTAATAATCAATGATCACCGCACTAGGTGATTTATGTGATTTTTTGTCACCGGTTCCGGGAGTCAATGCCGTTTTTATTAGCCTTCACTCGCGAGGGGTGACCCATTGTGTTTTGTTTGTAAACTTTTTGTATCTATTCGTCATCTTAGCATACAATACCTTGATTATTTATTTATTCGTCGAGTGTTTGACAGAGATATTTATGACACGGCGTAGAGTCCATTTTGGGTTTTTAATTGATGATGATCGAGTGTGTATTGCTACTAGAGTTTAATGGTGAATGAAATACATTGTGCGGTTTATTCGCTTAAGTTTTTGGGATTAAAATCTCTATATTTCGAGTTTCTTATTCTACATTATGAATAATAAAAATGCTTAATTTTGTCAATGCATGTGTGTGTAGGTTATGAGTTTGTTGATATAAACGTGTTTATTCTAATGAAACCTTCTAAAACTCATTTTTTATATAAATAAATAAAATCATCTATGTATGTGTACTAAAAATTAATGTATGTTATAAAATTTATGAAGTTGATAAATATCACAAAAATCGACGTATATTCGTTTTGAAAATAGCGTTCATAAATCTCTTTTAAATCAACAAACCTTAAGACAATAATAATTGCACATAAATCAGAAGACCGATAATTTGAGGACTAAGGGCTATTATTTAAGGTCACATGAATCGTGAAGTTGGAACACAGAATTACTTCAAAGTGCCCCATGTGCCTTATGACGCAGCTACACTATAGGCCCCACACATCGTGATCAAAATAATTTCAGATGCATGAAATCGGTTTGGGGTGGTTGGCATTATAATTGATAAGAATTTTAGTACTTCTGTGCGTTAATACGAGTACTATACAATTTTGAACACAATTCCATTCAGCGACCAAATAGTGGATTACGATAATTTTAAGACTAAGGACTTAGTTTGCTTTAATGGTTCAACGCAGTAGCTTTCAGCGTATACTTAGATAAGATAATATCAAAGCATATGCAAAATCCATACTATATTTGTTTATTACATCCATATCCATCCATACTATTATTTTAAATGAGAAAGCCTGCCTGTCTGTCACTTATAATTTAACGGATAAACCGCTGGACCTATTTTGCTGAAATTTGGTGTAGTTATAGGCTACTTTAGTCGCGATAACTAGTTCAAAATACAGTGGGTGAGTAAATAAAAAAGCTGTATTTTTATTCAATTTTGTTTTATGACAAAATCTGCTTCTGTGTCGCATACATACATACTTTTATTATTTTTACTTTTATTATTACATACTGTAACGTAATACATGTTACCTGTATTAAATAAATAAATATTAATAGAAAAAAAAAAATATATACATAACAATATATAACAATAACTGATAATAAAAAAAAAATAAACTTACCTAATTTAAACATAAAATTACAACTAACTTAAACCTAAACACTATCTGCAATTGAAAAGCTTAAATAAAACTAAACCTAATATAAAAATCTAAAAACATAAACATCGCAGTTAATTTTCATTGCGACTGTACACTTAACTGGTTTCTTTTGTTCACTTGTATGACGTCACATCGAAGTTTCTAGGCGCCTCACCGCCCGGCGGCCGGCCACACACGCCAGAACGAGCTCTTACCGCACGTACGTACTGCGATGCGCCTTTAGTTAAGAGACATCACGCGGCAAATAAATAACTAATTTTGAAAAATACTATCTGCTGTGCCTGTGCCACATAAATCAATGGCTGTACAAGCTGCCGCAGTATTTGAGTGATACCGCCAAATATTATTTAGACCCCTATTTGGGTAAGTGTTGAATAGCTTATATACCTAGTATATACCTAGTGCTAATCATTGCAATTGCCTACATTTTCTGCAAGACTATTCTGTAAATTCTTTAATTTAAACATTATTTTGAGTTTACATTATATTTGTTATCAATTAGGTACATAATGTAAGAATTAGGTAGATTGCATCTCAATGCTTTGTTAGACGACTTTCGTCGCCATCGTGCGTGCTGTTAAGTTTTTTTATTTCAAATTAATTATGAAAATCTGTATTCTTTCTTCTTCATAATTTCATTGTTTAGTGCTAGCTTAACCCGCTCTGATTGCCACACTGCACTGCACTTCCTACATTTTAACTTCCCTGCGCTTACCGCAAGACATCATCCCAGTGTGGTCAAGTTAAGCGCTATCAGGATCATGCTTGACCCATTTTAATTTTATTTCAAGGGTTCAAGATTTGGGGTTTCAAACACCAGCGCTGCTACCCGGGTACTACTAACCACCGGCCGTTCAGAGCTGCTAGCGTCAAGCCGCAGCAGAAGCCACGGGAAGTAACCGCTACCAAAGGAAAAAAAAAAAGTGACGGCCTATTTACCCACGACCTATATGTTCATATTATTAAAATCTTATGTTAGTGAAGCTCGGTTTTTCATTTAAAAACCCGGGTCCGCTACATTGGCGCCTGACGTGGTTTTTTTTAAAAGGTCATATTTTTTTGCTTTGGTAGTAAGTAGTTAGTGTGTGTGTTTGTGTTTTTGTTTTTGTGATACGTTCCTTCTTTTTATTTTTGGTTGCAATTAGCTAATTTGCGCGTACTTTGGGTTTAAACCTTGTATTTTTTCAATATATCTTGTTGTACTAAAGTACAGTCAGCTACACAAGTCTTTGAATATTTAAATATTTTTATAGTGTGAAATTTTATTTTTTCATTACTGCTTGTTCATATTCTAACGTACAGTCATCAACATAAATGATTTTAAAAATTGTGATATGTGCAAATTAGCTACCATTTAATGCTTATTTTTTTCTTTCTTTTATTTTTCTTCTTTGTTTTTTCTTTGTGCTGTATTTTTTTTTTCAGTACATATTTAAAAAAAAAAAAAAAAATTTTTTTTTTTTTGTTGTCAAGTTGGACGTAGTAACTTTAACGCTCCTTGTAACAGAGCCGGGTTATTTGTCCATTAGTAGTTTGCTTTAGTTTTAGAATATAGTTAGATTTATTTTTTACTTTCTTTCAACATTTACCCAAACTATTATTTATATCATTTCATATAGACATAATGGCGTATCATATCAAATTCTTGTCACTGAATAAGGCAGAGTTAGAATACGAAGTAGCCATTAGAGGCGAGACTCCTGCTAGTACAGTCCAGGAATTGCGAAAACAAATATCTAAATTAGCAGCATTGTTTCCTTCTGATGATGTTTTAAACAGTTGTCACAATACTGAAACTGATTTATTAGGTGTTAATGCGGTACTGTCTAAAATATCTTCGGTTTTAGATAGTGATGAATTACCTGATAAAAGTACTTTGTTGCGTACTCAAAATTTATTACATCACGTTTATCATCGTCTTAAACGAATTCAACCGGATGACGCGAGAGAAAAATCAATTCGAGATTCTTCCGTTATAAAATTTAAAGAATATTATAAAAAATATAATTCCATCAAAGATAATGTTGTTGATCTTCTTGACGTTCAAAGCACTGAGCCAGAAACTTCTAATCCTTTTAATATAAAAGTAACATGCGAGCGCGGAATTTCCAACGAAATTACAAAAATTAAATTCGATGGGAAAACTTGCGTGCGTACGTTTATTCAACGTGTTTCTGAATTTTGTAAGGCTAGGAATATAGACGATTCAAAACTTTTAGCTTATTGTACCGAAATTTTTACCGGAAGTGCACTTCACTGGTATAGGGGTATCATGGATGACGTTAAAAACTGGAACGATTTAGTTGTTTTGCTACGGAGGGATTTCGATCGGGCTGATTACGACTATAGGCTCATTTCGGAAATTCGTTCACGTACGCAAGCTGAGTCTGAAAATATAACCATTTACCTTTCAGTAATGACTGGTATGTTCTCCCGTCTCTCAAAACCATTGTCGGAGGAGGAGAGATTGGAAATCATCCTGCATAATATCAGGCCTATCTATACTAGCACTTTAGCAGCCGTTTCTGAGATTAAAGACATAGAATCTTTAAAAGCAATTTGCCGAAATTATGAAAATTTCCAAACTCGCCTTGCTCACTTTCATGAGCCGTCCAAGCCAACAGCTGAGACCTTAGCTCCAGAATTCGCGTTTACTGGTAGTACAAATCAAAACAAATCTTTTCAAAAACTTACTTATAATCAAAACAGAAATAAAACAAATAATACATATTACAGAGACAATTACCACAATAATAAACAGAATCATAAAGACAATCACAATAATAATCATTACAAACAAAATCATTATAACAAAAATTCAAAATACGATAATTTAGATGCTATCGATGATAATTCTAGTACAAAAGGTGACAGGAAGCGTTTCTGTCCTCGTTGCCGCGTAGACACTCACAATCTACGACAGTGTACAGCAAATAAAGATACTATTTTTTGCTTCGTTTGTGGTCGAAAGGACGTCAAGACTCCACAGTGCCCTGACTGTTGCAAAAATAGGCAGTCCTCATCCTATTCAAAAAACTAGGTGACCAGAATTGTGTCAGTCTACGTAAGAATAATTTTGATGCAGCAGATTGGAATTCTTGGCTTAAAACTGTAAGCAATTTCTTTAAAACTTTTAGGATTGACACAATTCTGAATAAAGCACCAGAAAATGACAATAGACCTTATGTTTCTGTCGATGTTAATGGTTTTAAAATCACTGGTCTTCTAGACTCTGGATCTGGAGTGACAATAATTGGTAATAATGCTCATGTATATTTAGTAGAACGTGGTCTTTTGATGCATAATGATAATAGTATGACGGTGCGAGCCGCGGGTGGTCATTTTTTGCAAAGCATTGGTATTATTCTCTTACCTATTAAGTTTGATAACCAATTCCACGTAGTTAAAGCTTTTGTTATACCATCCGTTACTTCCAATCTCATTCTAGGTGTTGATTTTTGGCGTGACTTTGGCATTTGCCGTAGATATTTGAGCAGTCTAGAATTCACAACATCTAGAGATGTAGAATCAGGCAAGCACTTACACGGATATGACAACTTAGATGATACAAAGCGTCGGTTAGCTGATAACGTAATTGAGCAGTTCAAGGATATTTCATACGAGCGAAAAGGATTAGGAAGAACCAGCCTAATAACACACAATATTGACACTGGCGATGCACAACCGATTCGACAGCGTTATTACCGCATGTCACCGGAAAAGCAACGCATTCTGGTTGAACAAGTCGATGAAATGTTGTCTTTAGACGTCGTCGAGTCCTGTGAGAGCGCATGGTCTTCCCCAGTTCTCCTTGTCACGAAAAAGAATGGACAACCTCGTTTTTGCCTTGATAGTCGCAAATTGAACTCCATCACTAAGCGTGACGCCTATAATCTACCTTACGTCTCAGAGATTCTTGACAATCTTCGCGATGCTCGCTACCTATCCAGTATTGATTTGTCAAAGGCGTTTTGGCAGATCCCAATAGCAGAGAAAGACAGGGATAAAACGGCTTTTTACGTTCCTGGCAGAGGCACTTTACGTTTTAAGAGAACTGCCTTTGGCCTCACTAATGCGCCAGCAACTCAGCAACGACTCGTTGATCTTTTATTTAGAGAGTTTGAGTTGCGAGTATTCTGTTACTTAGATGACGTCATCGTCGTATCGCAAGATTTTGAGAGCCATGTATCCTTATTGTTACGCGTACTCGATAAATTAAAGCATGCAAATCTGACTGTCAATCTTGAGAAATGCACGTTCTTCAGAAATCAACTTAAATACCTTGGCTACGTCGTTGATAGCAATGGACTACGTACCGATCCAGAAAAAGTTGAGGCTATCCTTAATTATCCGACACCTTCTTGTCGCAAGGATCTTAAGCGTTTTCTGGGTACAGCAACTTGGTATCGACGTTTTGTTCCCAATTTTAGTACCGTAGCTGGTCCTCTGAATAAGTTGACTTCTAACAAAAAAGGCGCGCCACCCTTTAAATGGACACCGGAAGCTGATTCTGCCTTCCAGAATCTAAAAGAGGCTTTAATTTCAGCACCAGTACTTTCTTACCCAAATTACGACCTGCCTTTTGAAGTGCATACAGATGCCTCAAACTATGGTGTCGGAGGTATGTTGACCCAGGTAGTAAATGGTAAGGAGCACCCAATTGCGTATATGAGCAGGTCCTTGTCTCCGGCAGAAAGAAACTACAGCATCACAGAACGTGAGACGTTGGCAGTTATTACCGCTATCGAACACTGGAGGTGTTATTTGGAGAACGGGAAACGTTTCACTGTCTATACAGACCACAGTGCATTAAAATGGTTCCTTTCCCTGAATAATCCCACTGGTAGATTGGCTCGTTGGGGTGTTCGTTTGTCAGCTTTCGACTTTGAAGTTAAACATCGGCGTGGTGTAGATAATGTCATTCCTGACGCCCTCTCAAGAGCTGTTCCTATTAGTGCTATTTCCACATCAAATACTTATAAGGACACGAATGATACGTGGTATAAAGATGTTTATAACGGTGTTCTTAATACACCTCAAAATTTTCCAAATTTTAATATAAAAAACTACTCATTGTACCGTCTGACTAAAAATAAGCATGAGTTAACTTCGGAGTTTTCATGGAAAGAAGTTGTACCTTCTGAACTTCGCGATCAGGTTCTGGAGGAGAATCATAGCGAACCTACGGCAGGTCATTTAGGTGTCTTCAAAACTTACCGCCGTTTGGCTCTGCGCTATTTTTGGCCAGGGATGCATGCTGACGTAGTGAAGTACGTCGGTTCGTGTATGAAATGTCTCGAATATAAGCAGCAAAATCATAAAACTTTAGGAGAAATGGGAAGTCCTAAGCAGTGCTCACGTCCATTTCAAATGATTTCGGTTGACCTCGTAGGTCCACTTCCTGTTAGCCGTGCACAAAATAGTTACATTCTAGTCATTACATGTTGTTTTTCAAAATATTGTCTTATTTTTCCGATTAGAAGACCTACAGCAGATGCTGTTGTGAAACTATTAGAAAACCAAGTATTTTTAGTTCACGGTGTTGCCACAAACAGTACTTATGGACAATGGAACGCAGTTTATTAGCAATATGACTGATAATTTTTTTAAGAAATATAACGTTCCAAACGTGTTTTACACGCCAAAGTATACGCCACAAATCAATACCGTGGAGAGATATAACAGGACTATTATGACATGCATTTCAACATTCGTAGAAAATGATCATAGAACTTGGGACACTTTCATTCCTAAAGTACAATTTGCAATAAATAGTTCTGTCAATGAGGCTACGGGTTACACTCCCTCATTTTTAGTTTATGGCCGAGAACTTGTTCCTTGCGGCACTCATTTTGTAGATAATGATCTCGGAAACGAGATTTTCTTTTTGCCCCGAGATATTTATGCAGAAAATTTAGGATGTCTATCATCCATATTTGACGAGGTGCAAAAACAATTATGGCACGCTCATGAAAAAAATACCTCACAGTATAATTTGCGCCGTAAACCGGCGGAATTTCAGGTGGGAGATTTTGTCATGAAACGCACGTATGTCCTTAGTGACAAGGACAAATACTTTTGTAAAAAATTAGCTCCAAAATATATGAAATGTAAAATTATAATGAAAAAGTCACCACTTGTCTATGTGTTAGAAAATATGCAAGGAAAGAATATAGGAACCTGGCATATTAAAGATTTAAAATTAGTAAATAGTACTCGTAGTTAATTACTTTGTACAGGTCATTTTGTGTTTCGTTACTTACCCTAATAACTATTACCACCATTACTGTGTTTGTCTTGGTTATTTGTCCGTTAAAACAAATACCCTTGGTTAAAATGTAAGCTGCGACAATATTATTTGAAATAATATTGCTGTTGTTTAAATGCGCGATGTATGAATATACTAATAAGAAAGATGATGAGTGAAAGAAAAAACAAATACGTAAGCGCATTTGTTGCGGATTTTATTTTAGGAACAAAATCCTTTCCGTGCCAGGCGGGGTAATGTAACGTAATACATGTTACCTGTATTAAATAAATAAATATTAATAGAAAAAAAAAAATATATACATAACAATATATAACAATAACTGATAATAAAAAAAAAATAAACTTACCTAATTTAAACATAAAATTACAACTAACTTAAACCTAAACACTATCTGCAATTGAAAAGCTTAAATAAAACTAAACCTAATATAAAAATCTAAAAACATAAACATCGCAGTTAATTTTCATTGCGACTGTACACTTAACTGGTTTCTTTTGTTCACTTGTATGACGTCACATCGAAGTTTCTAGGCGCCTCACCGCCCGGCGGCCGGCCACACACGCCAGAACGAGCTCTTACCGCACGTACGTACTGCGATGCGCCTTTAGTTAAGAGACATCACGCGGCAAATAAATAACTAATTTTGAAAAATACTATCTGCTGTGCCTGTGCCACATAAATCAATGGCTGTACAAGCTGCCGCAGTATTTGAGTGATACCGCCAAATATTATTTAGACCCCTATTTGGGTAAGTGTTGAATAGCTTATATACCTAGTATATACCTAGTGCTAATCATTGCAATTGCCTACATTTTCTGCAAGACTATTCTGTAAATTCTTTAATTTAAACATTATTTTGAGTTTACATTATATTTGTTATCAATTAGGTACATAATGTAAGAATTAGGTAGATTGCATCTCAATGCTTTGTTAGACGACTTTCGTCGCCATCGTGCGTGCTGTTAAGTTTTTTTATTTCAAATTAATTATGAAAATCTGTATTCTTTCTTCTTCATAATTTCATTGTTTAGTGCTAGCTTAACCCGCTCTGATTGCCACACTGCACTGCACTTCCTACATTTTAACTTCCCTGCGCTTACCGCAAGACATCATCCCAGTGTGGTCAAGTTAAGCGCTATCAGGATCATGCTTGACCCATTTTAATTTTATTTCAAGGGTTCAAGATTTGGGGTTTCAAACACCAGCGCTGCTACCCGGGTACTACTAACCACCGGCCGTTCAGAGCTGCTAGCGTCAAGCCGCAGCAGAAGCCACGGGAAGTAACCGCTACCAAAGGAAAAAAAAAAAGTGACGGCCTATTTACCCACGACCTATATGTTCATATTATTAAAATCTTATGTTAGTGAAGCTCGGTTTTTCATTTAAAAACCCGGGTCCGCTACAATACATATAAAAAATCCAGCATTAATATCATTATACTATTATCATTCATGCAAAGTTATTACGAATTGTAGCTAGAGCAAGGCAAGATTTCGAAAAACATGAAATGAGTAATGATGAACCGACGTAAACTAAGTGATTTGTTACTGAACTTTGTTTTTTTGCTGTTTCTCCCAAGTCCCAAGTCTTGTCTTTATCAAGTTTTTGTTTCCTTGATTTATCGTATCCTTTGCTTGTGGTGTTCTATTTGTAAACATTTTGAGAGAGGATGTAACTATCATTTGAAGAAGATCTCAATTTTATGATGACCTTTTTTTTAAAATAAATACGTTGGGTGAATGTTTGTATAATATAGTTCTAAATAGTGTACCATAATTTATACATTGAGAATCAGTAAAACGTTGTTGGTTCCACTAGTAGTTTTAGCCTAAACAAATATCTTCTTAATATTTACAATTATTATTAGCAAATAATGCTACACAATGTGACATCACTCGGGCAGCGGGCCAACTGTCGATCAGGCATACCTGACGAGCAGACGGGGTCGTACGACAGACAGACTTGTCTCAAAGGCTTATGTTTCTTGTGATTTATACGCTTCGAATTTGTTTTATTACTGCAATGAATTTGTACGCAATTGTCTTTGGATTTGAACGACAAGAAGTAATGGAATGGTTGAATGATGTAAATGTTCTTATGTTTTTTATAGCAGGGTGGACAATGTCAGTGTTATTTTTAAGTTTTAATTCTGCACAGTATATTTCAAATTTAAAAGGTTAGGAAGGTTCAAAATAAGCACCAGTATTCTGGTCACCAATTTTGGATGAAAACACAAATAGTAAAATAAACAATTTACTCTACTTTAGAAAATAAGACTAACAGATTGTCATATCTTCAAGATTTCCGCGTTATACTCATAGCATCCTTAGCCAAGTAGCCTGAAAGTTCGAGGTTTTTATTTCTTTCCCCACTTTTCAGATGAGTTGTGATTTGATAAACTCCTACATTAGCTTCATTTACAAAAACAAAAGCTATTTTACTATCAAAACTTTTACAGCAATCTATCGTCAATCTATGCCTTTTATTATCTAATAGATTTCAATCCGGAAGCTTTACGTGAGAGCAGACTTCGTCGTGAGAACTGTATCTGTGCCTGCAATCGAGACGGCTGCAATACTCGCGGACGGTTACAATAACAGACCATTTCACAATAGCTATTGAGCTATTACATTCAATGGCTCAGTTACTGCAGGATATATTTCAAACTTAGTAGCCAAGACGGCCAGTTGTATAAACTTGTAATAATAAACGGTCATGATTAAGTTTGTATCAGAAGTTTGCTTACGGTGTGATTTCTGGCTTAAGAATAGATAGTGATCTATTCTCAGAAAAAATAGTGCCTTTTTCTGTGAGATACAAAAGACTCAACGTCTACCTCTTGACTACTTCTTTTAACTCCTTTTTCTGACTACCTTTTCATCGACTGGGTATCTTTTTCTAACTATAGGTACCTCTTTCTGACTACCACTTTCTGAATAATCATTTTGACTAGCTCTTTCTGACTACCATTTTCTGACTCCTCTTTCTGACTAACCCTTCCTGACTATGTCTTCTTAACTACCTCTTCCTGACTACCAATTTCTAAATAGTGGCAGATATCACCAAGAATCAGCATTTAATGATAACCCAATAATTGCTTCTGGTAGTACATTGTATCAGTTGTACCAGCTCATAAACGATCTACCATAAAACTTTAACAGGCTACGTAGGGAATTTTATAGAAGAAAATTTAATATCTCCCGCTCGCTAAACACAATAATTAAACGGGTCATAAATATTCATGCGCCGAGGAGTCAAAGCCAGGAACTATTAACATTTTCATTATCCTCGGGCTAGATATGGCGGAGGAGGAATCAGCTGGAATATGGATCAAGGTGAAATTAGTCTTATGAGAATATCGGGTTCAGCTCGGAACTAATAAAATGATAAAAATTGCCTAGCGAAAGATAGAGGTTATAGAGTTAGGAAAAGAGCTGGCCGAAATTTCATAATTAATTCATTTCCTTGGTTTGGAATCACTAGTTAGTGTATTAGGATAATGATTTTATTGGTTTGGTTTTACTATTAAAAGTGTTATGGGTGTCAGCATCAGTTGCTGCTGGGCTTTGAAGCTGACGATGTAACTGGGAAACTCGCTCGGATGGAAAAGATTGTAAAGAAACTGTATCTTTGTGTGTTTTACCGCAAATTATAACCGATTGACTGATATTAATAGATGAAGATAAGTGTCGGGAAAGTTTGGGACCTAAGGAAGATCATACGCTATATACCATAAGGGTGGAGTCACGAACAACAGCTAGTTATTTATCTTTTTGCGTGATTAATCATTTAAGACTGTTTCAACCCTACGTTCAAATGAAATTGATTCTAAGTTAGAAGTAGAAACATAATATACGACTTAAATTGAATTGTAACTTCGCCATTAGTCCCTACGTCGCCTAAAGGTCTATTGTGCCATTCCTACATATCATTCAAGAAGCCAATATAAAGGATTGCTACTTCCCTGAACAGGTCAGAGGAGATTAATACGCCCATATATTAGAAGCCTGGGGATAGGGCTTGTATAATGTTCTTGAATAATGAGGTTTGGGCGGCAAGTTTTGTATGGTTTTATTTAATTATATTTATTTAATGTGCAAATAGGTATTTTATTTTCATACCATACATTGCCTGTTTTGAACATAAAAATAGAACAATCAAGCAATTATATAATTAGGAATTAAGTTAGTCGCAGGCAGTCTACTGCTAAGCACAGCTTGTGGGAGCACAAGGACTTCCGGAATGACCGGTGTCAAGTGGTCTGCATCAAGCGCTTGCCTGCAGTCTTCTTGAGGTCATCTGACCATCTCGTCGATCAGTCCTGACCAAACTGGAGAAAATTAACAAAGTATGCTTTCCGTGGGAATCGAATCCGGGAATCTTTCGGGTAACCATCGTTAACCACTAAACTACAAAAACAGTTATATAATACTTAAGTAGCTTATTATCTCTTTCATTACAGTTAGCTTGTACACTGACTTGTATCTATAATAGGAGATTTCCCCCCTCCTTGCCAATGCTTTTTGTCCTAAGCCTGCTTGCTAAATAAGTAGTTTAAAAAGATTAAATACAGGGATTTTTAGTGAACAAAAGCAGACGCCATTGTTTGATCTCGTCGGCGACAGTCCGTCTCGGGTTATAAACGGAACAAATGTGACGTGAAGATATTCTACAGAACTACATTGGTATGTGCTTTGTACGCAGTACGAGCTATGGCTATGAGCCAAGCGCCACATAGGCCGCTCGTATACTATCGATTTTACGAAAATTTTATTAGGAATGCTATTGTTATGTCTAGTTTTTAGGTACTATCATCATTTCGTATAGGTGTTACGCTCAATCGACCATGCACAATCTGGTGTCAGATTTCCGAATTATAATGTTTTAAGGAGTAAGAATAAGTAAAGTTAAGTATTATACAAAGGTAAAAATTATTACAACAATTAGATACACAGTTAATCTCACACTAGGCTAGTCTTGTATCGTAAGTATCAACGAAGCACAAAAACTTATTAGTTTTAGTGTACCAATGAAGAAAATCATGACAATTACAAAAGTGAGCAAATCAATAATTCATTACCACAATAACAGGTTGCATTGGTGTCTTATCATCGTGATGTTTACTTTATTTGTTATTTTTCCGTATATGACAAGATTTCATATTCATTTCATTCCGTGTCGCATTAAGGCTAGCGGATGATAGAAAAATCTGAAGGCGACTCCACCGATAAGAGCTCTTAAATTTTCTATAGATGTTATAATTTAAGATACTTCAAAATCCAAGTGTCCCAAACTTTTTAACACCATTAATATATGTGTGAATCCCCGAAATTGGCACGGGAACAAAGCGGACGCGTCGAGGCGTGTGTCCGCTGGCGGCGAGCCAAATGTTATCAAACGCCACACGCCGCGCCGCATGGCGGCAATACGGGACTCTCTCGTGTTTATAACTAAATTTCTTGAATTTAATGACACAATGTTTTTACTCAGAGATAGATCAATTTAAGATGCAAAATTGGATAAGAGATGTTATAAATTAAAGCCGATTTGAGCTCTTAAACTTAATAGAGAGGTTAGTTATATGAACAACACAATTTAAGGATTAGAAATCTCAGATAACCAAAATTTACTTGTAAAAGTATTTTTACTATGAAAATTTACTAAATAAAAATCAATATAAATAATCACCACCACCACCACCACAAACCACGTCAGAGGCCGAGAGGCGGTTCCGAAGAAGTCTGACATCAGGGTGTGCATGGTCGATTGACCATGACACCTACACAAAATGAATTAATGAATACAAAGAATGACATTTGAAATAAAAAAGAACAACAATAAACAAGCACGTTTTACTAAAAGTTCAGTAGTGTATATGTATTACTTGACATACTAATTATTTAAAAGGTTAGAGTTTGTACAACTAAGCTCAGAAATTTTACTAATAATACATAACGCATTTGTTTCAAATAACGAACAAACTTTAAAGAATATCACGAAAACGACAAAGTATTACTTCTCGTTTAGTCACTAACTTGCGGTCGGCCTAACCATCCTCGTTATGATCACATAAGAGAGGATTTCCGCCAATAGCGCTAGTGCTGTGCTATGGGCGCCATTTTTATTCCCTTTATAGCGTAGCGAGCGCAACGCGAACGCGATTAAGCGTGCAAAATGGCTCGATCGCAATACTTTCGAGTTTCAACGAGTGCAATATCGTTTGGTTTCATAACTTCTGATAACCACATTTTCTTTTTCATAATGTTGAAAATATGAGTTGAAATTCGAAATGTGGACAACACTTAAGTCGCATGAAAATATTGTCGTCGATGGATTATTGTCACAAATGTCTTCTTTCTATCTTCTCTAATATTATTAAAGCCAAATTAATACTTTCTATTTGTTATTTTAATTTTTTTAAGGAAACTTAATATACCTCTAATAAAAAAATGTAAAGTTATAATTATTTTACAAAGGTTGACACTTTCATTTTAGTATTCAGAATCAGTGTAGAACCGTAAATACTTTTGATAAAACTTTCCCCTATCGAATTTACGTTTGTAAAAGATGTCTTTACGAGTCACACGGGACTTAAAAATCTAGCTATGACTATCCTTTTTATCAAATTGTTTCAATCCGTGTGTTATTCCACAACATCGTTAAAGATGCGGTCACCAACAAACAATTAACCAAAGGATTTAAATGTCACCCTTGGCAATGAATCTTGAAACTCGACAGCTGAACTTTTAATTATGTCGCTTCGCATTTACGACCAAATCTGAGAGCATCATTCATCATTTAAAGTAAGATATGTTAAAATATTTATTTTCGATTTACTGCATTAAACTCTTAGGTACAATAACAATTGTTATTTTACTGATTAGGCCAAAGTGACAAATTCAGATCTATAAAGTAAAATCTATACAAGAGTTGGAAGAACATGTAGGAGATATTGAGTTGAAAATACCATGAAACTAACATGTTTGCAGATGTTAAAATGCCTGATGAAACCGCATTCATCGGGACCCAACAAAAGGGATATTCTAGAAAAAAATATGGCTTGACATAAGAAAGGTTGACTCTTGAGTGTAAATAATGACGCTGAAGACCAAATCATAAAAACAGATCCTGAAGACTGAAACAAAACAGCTCGATATAAAACAAACAATATAAAAAAAATTAAAATCAATGAAAAGAAGCACTGGATCTATTTGATAATGTATATTTTTGTGTTGTGTTTGGGTGTTTATGTGTGTGTGATACGTAAGTGGAAGTGAGTGAGGGAATTGGGATATAATAGCGTTTTAAGGGCGCGCTAAAATAGGCTCAGTTACTCACTGAAAAACATTAAAAATTCCTTTCCTGGGTCTGCTGGAAGGGATTTCTTTAGAAATAATCATCACCCTTGTTCTATATTCTATGATTTTTTCTTTTGTATATTTTTCTGTGTACATGAATTTGAAAATAAATAAATAAAAATATATTCATATCCAGTTTAATAGAAAACAAAATATCTTTACTTAACCCTACATTGTATCCTTATGTGCGTACTCGGCCGGTCTAGTCGCAGTGCATACAGCACTTTCGATGTCATAGAATAACGAAGTTATCGCACCTCCGCTCTTTGCTGCTCTGTGCCTTTGCTGAGCTAATGACATTTAGCTCTGGAAATTGCCGGTAGCACGTCGACATTATCTCCGTTTCAAAGGTCTCTGTCTGTCAGTAGGGTTTCTAACTCACTCAACAGGAATATTTAGAACTAAACATCCCACGGTTTCGTATGCAAAATATTGGGGTCAGACAAACTACTTTCATAACTTCAACAACAATTATCACCAAAATCCAAAATCATCTAATTGACTAAAAGAGTCATGTGAGTCTTAAAAAAATTACATATTTCAGTGTATTTACTCGTTACTCAGTCGAATCGTGTAAGTCGACACAGTTTTAAATTAATGCTGTGTTCCATTGGCACCATGATTCAAAACGAATCTTTACCTACACCAAACATGCTAATCCTTTGTGGATTCAATCAACGGTAACCCAAATAGAATTAAAAAGATGCTTTAAAAAATTAAAAACCATCAATTTAATATTGTCAGACAAACAACCTATAGTTAGACCTAATTTTAACTTTGTGCATGCAGCAATTAGGCGGGAAAGCCAACACACGTATTGTAAATTTGTCAAGCTAATCGCACGAGTCGTGTGTAACGCAAATTGGACAAGTGAAAAGTGTAGACGCGCTCATTTGCATGCTGCACCGGTCAGCCAGTGCATTTAGGGAGGTTAGGAAGTATGGAAGGAATAAACAGGAATGGTTAAGTATTTTTCAAATTGTTCTGGATTTGGATATTGACTTTTAGAAAGTAAAAATATATTCTATTAAAATATTACGGTTGAAAATACCTATAAACCTATTGTTTCTGTCTTTGCATATATTTGTAAAATTTAGATGCAATAAAGAGTTTTGTATTTTATGAAAAAATATTAACCGTATGCAAAATAATATATATAAATAAAGTATGGTACACAAACAAGAAGTACAGTATAATAAATAAGTATTACATCTGATAAGAATCTTTTTCGTTAATTTTTAAAGTGTTAGTCACTTACTTAAATACAAGTTCGGAGAAGATTGCATATTACAACATGTATTAACTTTTTTTTTACTAGATCAATTTGTGTAAGTGTCAGGAGAGTAAAGGAAAAAAACAAACATGAAAATAAATGCTCCATTGGTATTTTCAAACAGTATGATTAACTAATATCGGTACGACTAAAATTGTAACCCTATAATTAAGACATTTACTTCCTCAAACACGAAATACTTCTGAACAACAAAACATCAACTATGAAACTAGATCAAAACATAACCAATAATTTTAAAACAGGAACAGCGGGCGATTTCAACTTGAATTAATTATCGACACTGTAATTAAGTCATTGGTCCTTTGGCCCGTCGATAAATAATATCCGACTAAATGGAAGTGGGTGGTGTTTGACTGATCCGATCGTATTTAATATTGACTTGTTTAATAACTTTATAGAGCTAAGTATGCTCGATGGGCGGGGCAGTCGTATGTTACAGTGTACTAGTTCTATATTTTATACGTAACATTAATATATTCAAGAAATCCTAATAATGAACTGACAATATTATGCCAATATTCTGCAACCAGAATGCGACGAAGCCAAAAAAGTAGGATGATATTTATACTCGGTACTCGTATGTAGGAAGCCTATTTCCGTCATCTGTAAGTACTCAAGGACTTAACCAATTTGATAAATGATATGCCTTTAGATTCTTATACTCTGGGATATCAAAAAAGTAAATATCAAAATGGCTGGTGATTGAAGATTTGCTTTTTCAGAATTTTAAAAATCTTTGACAAATTTTTCCCAACTACTTACAAACTTTTAAATATAACTTACCTAGATAAATCTTTACACGTGGCCCAATAACAGTTTACTTACCTGTAGAAAAGAAAATATAAATTAGAAAAAAATCACAAATAATAGCTGCAAACAAAAATTCTTACAAACCATGTATAACAGAAAGAAAAACATATTTTGCTCGATCTGAAAGCCAAATAAATCTTAATATTTATTACTACACAACATAGATTGAACTTGATTTATCATCATTATTTAACATTGCTTCAAATATATTACCAAGTCTGGCCAAAGCTCCCAGTTATTACTAGATTGCGTCCCTAGGCAACGTAATCCATCAGCTAATACTACTGATCTACATCAAGATAGATACCACATACCCAGATTTAAAACTACTAGTTCCTCAGACTATGACAGCGCCTTGATTTCTCTGTTTGAAAACGAAACTAGACAGTAGAGTACTTTTCTTCTTCTTGTCCAGTTCCAGTAAAATTCTCAGTTTGGAATTCAATCAGAGCCTAGGGTATTGTCCTAAATATGGTGAAACAGGTTATCTCTACAGAGCCTCAGAAACTCTTTTTCTAGGAAACCAGAGTTTTTGAAGCCGAAAACTCTTTCGGCGTCCTAATGGTAATTGGCAAGTGAGGGGCTTGGTTAAAATTATAACAAAAACTAGCGAACCGACCCGGCTTCTCATGGGCATAAAAACCTTCCTCTTGAATCACTTTATCTATAAAAAAAAACCGCGCCAAAATCCGTTATGTAGTTTTAAATATTTAAGCATACAAAGGGACATAGGGACAGAGAAAGCGACTTTGTTTAATACTATGTAGTGATAGTGATTACTAAAAAGCCTTTATTTGCCACTTAGTTACAACAATTGACAAATATAAAAGGTTAATTGAGCCATTGGTGCTCAACAGTAGTAATGGGATTAAGAATTTCGTAAATTTGTCCTTAGTAGTTATTTATTTAAGATAGATTTTTACCCGACTACGAAATTTTGTCTCAATATTAAAGTACGTAACAATTAATTATAATCTGTCTTATCCATCATCAATAGTAAACTTTAGATTGAGATAAGATTATTCTCTACTGTTTGCCTTGATGATCTAAAGTGGCATCCATTGTTTGCCTGTTTATTATAAAGACGGCTCTACCGTTTCACATTTTTTAAGGACAAATTTTAAACAGATTTTTAAAATACAATAAAGATCACTGTACTATTGTGGAATATATATACTTGTTATAGTATAATAAAGTTATAACTAACAAATAAACAAAATAATCATCACGTAGGTTGAAATCCCTAAAAATGGTTTACGAATCTACAAATAATATTCGTCAGTGGGTTACTATCTATGTTCTGCAAATCGATCTCGACTAGACGCAGTGTAAACACACCTTATGTGGATACAATGCAAACATACCTTAATAATAGGAATCAAGTCATTTCATACTTAGAAATATGTTAAAAATTGAAAAAGAAAAAAAACATTTTGAAAATATATTATATTTTTCTTCATGGCGCATAAATGAGAAGCTAGAAAGCAATAGGTTAGAATGGTAGTGTCACAGGGTTAGTAATAGTACTACGTAGTAGTGTCGTAAGGAGGGAGAAAAAGGAGAAAAACCGTGTAATCCAAAATAATATAATAATCTATGCAGATAAACAGTATAAGATGCACGAAGTGATGGCCTCTGCCGGTTCATGATTCTATTGGTTTGCTTTCATATAATCATTAAATATATTTCTATAAAACGCCTGGATGAAATACCTACTATGTCTTGAGGAATTTTAGAAAATAACTTGACCATGATAAATACAGCCAGTAGCATAGGTTCCATTAGGAACCAACTTCGGGCACTAGTCTCTTAACAAGATTAAGTAAATCATTTCTAAAATACTAAAATGTTATATATAATTTATTAGCTGTTCACCGCGGCTTCGCCCCGCGTGGGTCTCGGTTATCTCAGGTCTTTAACTACATCCCTACCAAATTTCATCACAATCGGTTCAGCAGTTTAGCCGTGAAGAGGTGACAGACAAACAGACAGACAGACAGACTTTCGCATTTATAATATTAGTATGGATTTGATAGAACCTTATTCTATTAGACTCACTTTAGTAAAAGAGAAAAATAAACGTTTATATATTAACCATGATGTAGCGTAAAAAAAATATTTTCAAAGTTGTAAAGAACAGATTCTCTATAGAAAATGGTTATAAACATAGATTAATGCAATTCTTTGTTGGGATAGTCTCCTCATTATAATAAGATAATAGTCAAACAAGAAAATAACCCGAAGCTGAGAGCAGACAGCTGTCTTTTGTTTACATTCTAAAGTTACCGCAAAAGCCAGAGGGAATATTAACAAGCCTTTCCTATTAAAATAATATCTTTAAAAGAGTAATAACATTTTCCATAAACCCATGGAGCCAAACCCTTTAAAAAAGGCTAATTTATGGTTATCAATTAGGTAGCATTGTTTAGTTTTTTGGCGGAAAAGTAAAATCTGTGTTATTCCACAAAATGCAGTTATATTTTTATAGGGCCCATGATTATTGAATAGGGCGAACTTTAAGTATGTATTGTGTGCGTACGGAATCCTCAGGGCGTGAGTCCGACTCGCATTTGGCCGATTTATTTTTTGTATCCTATGTAATTATATTTGTTTAAGTAAATTATACTTTATATTTTTTTAAGTAAATTATACTGATCAGTTTATGTTATTTGTAAAGGCAAATACTAAAAACTTATATTCAAAACTCAAGGATGTATCTATAAAAGCTTTGAGATTTTAAATACACTAATATTTTATGACGGTAAACCAAATGTGCTGGAACTTCAGGAAGAAATTTAAGGAATTGCAATAACTCATTTCTTTGAGATAATAATGAATGAATGAATGATATAATAATTCAGAAGAAAAAGGAAATATACAAGCCAATAACAGAAATCTAAAGCAATAACGATTACCTATTTTTACCAATACTCCTTATAGTATATTCCTATTGCTCAGAGATACCTACGTGTTTTTTCTTCTTTCAATTATCGCTCGATAGAATACTATACGAAACCTTGCTACACTTATTCTACCAGTTCAAACTAACTTTTTATCAATTTTAGTTATAATTTAAACCAAGCAAGACCTTGTCGTTTCGGAAATGAGCACACGCTGTCAAATTTCACCCTTCCTTGGCAGGTGAGCGGAAATTAACGAGCCCTCGTGTCGTGTCGTCATATCACCGAATTGCTGCTTCCGCCGGAAATGGTCGTACGTAGGTGCTTTGCCTACCCCCCGCTATTAATTAGGAAGACGGTAATTATATGGGGAGATAATGATCTGGGTAATTATAGAAAACGGATTTTAAAAATTCATTGACAGTGTAAGTTTTTGTTATCTTATTTGGTTAAGGGGCTGACATCAGCCAACTAGCGCCACAAATAATTTTATTTCTTTTAATCAAAAATCAGGTCAAATTGAAAAAATCTATGACAACAATTGGCTAGTAAACAACTTCTAGTTTTTTTCTGAATTAATCAAAGGAAAAATAATGGAAAGTAATATCAAAAATACTAGAAGTTATTTACTAAGGAATTGTTGTCTTAGATATCAATTTGACATGATTTCAGAGTAAAAGAAAAAAAAATATTGGTTACCCTAGTTGGCTGATGTCAGCTCCTTAAAGCTCTAGGTAATCTAGGTATTGTAGAATATATTGACGTTGATTTTGTATTAAGACTATTGTAGGAAGTAATTTTTTCGATCAAGTTCTTAAATCATTGCCACTTAAAACGGTATCTATTTTAAAAATATTTGATTTGTTCGGTAAATTAAGTAAATGTATTGACACTTTGTGCTGTAGATCGTTGTAATGTTATGTTTACTCTTGAGACCATTTAGCCCCTGGTAATCTTTATTGAATGTTCTTATAATAAATATAATCATTTATTTTAATTAAACGAATACTCACATACATACATTTGCAAATCATTTGATATGACGGTAGAGTTGAAAAATGCCTAAGTTAGGAGCCGTTTTGTCTAGTCTACATTAGAATTTTATTCGTTTTAACATTAAAGAAGAAATCCTGTAAAATCTTCACTGCGTCAACAAACAATAACGCCTAGTAAACAATTAAATATCTATATCATGTCGCGTGAAGATATTATAAAATATTTTATACGAATTCGCTTCTTTGACAGTACTTTAAGCTTTTAATCATCCTATCCTATTTCCTATGCTACTAATATTATAAATGCGAAAGTTTGTATGGATGTTTGTTACTCTTTTACAGGAAAACGGATGAACCGATTTGGCTGAAATTTGGATTAAAGATTACTTAGACCCTGGAACAACACTTATGCTACATTTTATCCCAGAATCCCACGGGAACGGAGCCCTAGGCATCAGCTAGTTTTTAATATTACCAACCAGTAATTGGATACTTCAATAACATATATTATTTCGATAGCATCAAGATTTTAACCATATCATTTTATATTCAAATAAAAGCAATGAATATTAATGGCAGAAATCAATCAATAGTTGCCAGGTGGTAATCATATCCAATGATCTTATCGCACGACCGGTCACGCGATGACGTGGCGTAGCAAGACGGGATAAGTTGGGCGTTAATAACATTACCGAAGTAAACTAAGAATATTTGCATTGAGGAGTTCGATAGCCTAGCGTGTTAATAACGATAATTCACGTCAAGGGACAGGGAGAGTGTGTAGCCTGGATTGGTCTCCATTTGTGGCATTTCTGTCTTGGCTTTTCTGTGTTTCAGAAGTTATGTTGAGCATTTGGTCTTGGCTGTTATAGCTAGATGGCAGTTGTAAGGCTACGTCAGATGCCTTTAGGCAGCCTGAACAATCTGTCAGTAACGGCCACTATTAGACTTGGATCATGTTACTATTGGTTGATTTATCTGTTAAAAGCGTAATGGAGGTCAGACAACAGTCCAATACCAGAAAATCAAGATCAAGAGTTAAAAAATAGCTTTGCGCATCGTATCAGAAAGTATACCTCAAAATTTTATGGGTAGAGTCGTCACTTTGATGCATCATAAGTTACATTATATGACGTATTACAAACAAACAATAGTCTGTCTGTCTGTGCACGCAGCGCAAGTCGCGGGTCATTGCGCAAAGCCGCCGCAGCTGCATTCGGATCTCACATTTGCATCATAAAAACACCGGGTTATAGAGTTAATGTTATGTAGAGTGCGCTTATGCAAGAGCTATGCTACGGATATTGTTCGTACTTCTGCAGCTTGTGTATTATTTATAAATACATTTAAGTTATGTCCGGGCCCGATATACTGCCAAACAAAAATTATTTAGGTCTCTCTCTAGTACGATATTTAATATGTACACTAGCTTTTACCCGCGGCTTCGTCCGCGTGAATTTCCACATGAGAACAGTGCTTTTTCCCGGGATCAAAGGTATTTTATGTCCTTCTCAATACTTCTATCTATGTGTATGCGAAATTTAAGGAAGATTGGTGCAGTAGATAAGGCGTGAAAGCGTAAGAAACAAACAAACAAACTCACTTTTGCATTTATAAGTTAGGATAGGTACATGATATACATGTACAGCACCCCTGGCAGATAATAAGGCAATTAAGAAATTCTGTACAAAATATGCAATCGCTAGTATTTCGTATTCTTCGACTTTACATTCCTTTTCAAATTTATTGTTATATATCGAATGGCCGCGATAAATAAATATCGCGCTCTCTCATACTATAATTTTGTTATACTAACTCTACACCGTGTTTACAAAACACGGGAGCTTTTAAAATGTATGCATTTACTGTCAAAACCAGTTTCCATTCAGTTGTGAAGCGGAACAGAATAAACTGCGCTTATTGTGCTTTACGAGATATGAAGTATTTTGTTTGACGTATTTACTGGCGGGCAGAGCAGGCCGCCTTCCATGAAGCGACTGGGTCGGTGCTATTGCAGAGAAATCATATCTTCAGAAATTATATCACTAGTGGTTCTGTGAACAGTAGACCTCGCGACCCTCTTCCGTTAACCCCCTTACCTTTCCTATTCTGTTAATTCCCCAAAAAATAAAAATAACAAACGAAACCATAGCGCATATTAATTAAAGCTCGACATAAAATTTCAAAAAAACCAAGGAACACGTGTGCCAAGTTTCATTAGGATCCGATCGTAAATAACGTCACAGAAAACTCCCCCCTTTTCCCCCATTTTCCCTCCAATCAATAAAGCTCTCGACAAAAAATTGCAAATAAATCAAGGAACACGTGTGCCAAGTTTCATAAGGATCCGTTCGTAAACAACGTCACAGAAAACTTTCCCCCTTTTTTTTACCCATTTTCCCTCCAATCAAAAAAAGCTCTCGACAAAAAATTGCAAATAAATCAAGGAACACGTGGGCCAAGTTTCATAAGAATCCGTTCAGAAATGCGACCTCTAGCCCGGAACAAACAGACAGACAGACATCCGGACAAAAGCAAAATTTGCCAGTCTCGAAATGGAGACTCTCGCTCGCTTCGCTCGCTCGGTCAAAAATTAGTAGCTCTATCTTGAAATATAGATAAAAAAAAAAACAATTAATCGTTCATTGTCTATAAGTAGTATGGACAAATGATTAGGCTTGTTGAAAATTACAAAAAATACTTTGGCGTTTAGGTATGGATAAGTAAATTAGCAAATGTAATTCGTAAATTGTCGTTTTTGGAGAAAATGCTGCAGTGGAATTTGTGGCGCTGCTTTTTCTCCACTTGAGCTTTGGAAGTGGTGGCACACTTAATATAAGTAATGATTAACGTCTATAAGTGTTAACAATATCCTATAATGATAATTTCATTTCATTTCAGCAGCATTTAGTTCGCCTAATTGTTCTATAAATGTATATTTTTATATGGTTAAATAAACTTATAAAATAAAGAGATCCCGGGCTACCTGAAAATCACCCACCAAGACATACAAGGTCGATTGACCTTTATTAGTAAGTAATTCATTGCAAATTTTACGTTAACACGTACTAACAAAAACAGAATACCCAAGACTTGTTTAACCTGTTGACTGATGGTATACCACAATCTAGGGGAGAGGGCATCCATATCTTTATGATGACTGAACATACCTTTAATAAGAAGACAAGACAAGACAAAAATTCTTTTGACGTGACAACGTCTTATAATCCGATGGAGCCGGCTGCAGGCACGAAAAAACATGACGCAATGCGGCGTTACCTCGCTCTGAAGCGTTCCATTTAAGGCTTGAAGTGCAAGCGAATTTCTTATGACGTTGTCACGTTCAACTATCGTCAGTAAACCGACTTTACAGACAGCAATTTTTTTCTACTGATGCAATACCAGTAAAAATATACAATAAGATAATACAAACATAGATAATACAATAAGCGGCCTTATCGCTAATGCAATCTCTTCCAGACAACCTAAATATAAAGCGATTGTTGACAAAAGAATAGATGGTGCAGAAAATTTGCATACATAGAACAGGTAACAAGTAGATCTCTCTTGAGCTAAGTAAGTCAACGTAAACTATATCACACACTAGTATGGTCAGCCAGCCTAGGTACTTAAAGTGATACCTAGACTTTCTAGGAACCTGATTGTTACCTAGAATTAGAGTTATTTGTTTCAAAGCTATGTTGATATTCCCCGAAGGCGCGTGGGCTTGGATCATAAATAGTGTAATAGGAAGACTTTAAATCAACCTAACGAACTCAACTTGATAGCCATTGAACAAATAAATATGTATATTATAATATAATGTATATTATATAGTAGCAAACAATATTGTTTGCTACTACTATGTATATTGTTTGCTGATATCATTGGATAGATATTTGGACATCAATATTAATTACTAACAACAATTACCAACGCTGTTGAAACTGCTCGTTTGGAACTCGCTGTGTGTGTGTATGACAGGATAGCAGCGAATTGTCGTTGCGACTATTTTCGCAGCGAGTATTCGATATGTGTGGCCGGACCTTTAGCAAAGCGTAAATTAGAATTGCTTCTGAGAGTTTGACATTGATACGCTGGAAAGCATAGCAACTACCAACTAAGGATACCATGATTGTAATGCAATGTAGAAAGCGCTCAGAAAAAGAAAGACTGCCTAAAAACATGCTCTCCCATTCTCACGACTGACAACAAAAAGTTAAACATGATTTGACTAGCCAACACCATCATTTATTCCTCCCACAACTTGTCTGTCTTTGTTAAGCTCAAATCCCAAAAATATTTATGACAGTACTTTGAAGACCATTTGACATATGTATAATCAACATTTCAACACGTCATATCTCAACACACGTTATGATATCTCATAAATATTCGCGAAATTACTACATACATCATAGATATAAGAAATCGTTAGCGGTTTGACGCCAGGCATTTTTTTTTAATCTACGACATACGTATACATATAGATAAATCTTATATGAAAATTGTTTATTTCTTTCACTTCAAAGTCGATTAATAAATAATTGGTAAAACTGCCAATTAAGTAAAAATGCTTATGCTAGACAGACCTACTCTTTCAAATCAATATTTGAAACATTATAGGAATATTATAAAAACCATGACGATGATAAAGCTAAAATCATCCTATAAGTTTGTATTTTTATTTTATTAATCATTTGAGCATGATTCATGTGAAAGAATCTTTTTAGCGTCAATATATTCATGAATCTTTAACATCTCAGCGTTTTACCGGCTATGATCTCTCTCTCTCTCTTATAGTAGCGCTTTCTATGTTGAGCAGACGGCTTCTTTTTTGCAATAAGTATAATATATAAATACTTAAATTAGAATTTGTATTCTTTTAAATGCTATAAAAATAAACATTTTCATAAGAACAGCATAATTTTGTCGCGTGTCGAACCGAATTAGTCGTGCGCGTCAAATGTTGTGTGACTTTCCCGTTTTGTATTATTGTTGCATCACCACAAGTCCAGGACCGTGGATAATTTGTAAAAAAGAGCCACCCACGTGGTTATTTTGGGACCTTACGGTGAAATTCTCTGACGTAGTCTAGGAGTGAATTGAGTTATAGTAAAAAGTAGGAAAGTGAGATGTTCTACTTAAAACAAGAGGGAGGAATAAAAGTGGGCAGGACAAATAGCAAGGATTATTAAATCATATAATTTGGACATTAATTCTTACTAATTATTATAATAATTCAATAAAATTACTTAAATTATAGCACTAATATAATTCCGACAGGGTTCATATTGTACCTACTTAGAAAGGACAGTGACTTCAGTGTATACTACCTAGTTATAACTGTTATTGTACAATGTGAATGCAATAAATAAATTGAAATTGAAGGATAGACCGCGAGACCGGTGGAACAAAAAGGTCATAGATTGGCGGCCATAGGCAAATACCAGGTAGAGGCCAACCTGCATTACACTGGGTGACACCAGGGTGTGCATGGTCGTTTGACGATGACGATTGACGATTGACGATGATGATGACTGGGTAGATGATATAAAGCGTCACGCAGGCTACAACTGGATGTATGTGGCAAGGGAAAGACAAAAATGGAAGATTATGGAAGAGGCCATTAATGGAAATCATACAGGCTGCTATGGATGGATGGAGATAGTTAAAGACGACGACTTTATGCTTTGAGAAATGCAGTTTGCATTTCTCAAAAGCATAAAGTTGTGATTGAAAAAGAAATTGTGAATAAGTGACCAAAAAAGGCTATGTCAGATGAATTAAGGCAACCTGAAAAATCTGACAGTGTTGGCTACTAACACACCCGGGTCATGTTCCTGTGGGTCTGGTTTCCCTGTATAAAGGGTTACGGAGGTCAGGCAGTTGATCTATTGTGATAACCAGTTCCACCAAATCAGGTACATGATTAATAGCGTATCCTGGGCTCTGAAGCGTAAACTGAAGATGCAACCAGGAAACATGATCGGACGAAGAAGACGGGTTTCAATTTCCATCAGTAAGCCCGTATAGTTTACTATATATATTAGAGCTCAATAGCTCTACGTAAAGTTCATCTAATTTGTAATCAAAGTTTAAGAACTGCTTAAATTAAAACTACTCGGTATCTTAAACCACATAACTAAGTCCGACAAAGCCTCCCACGCGGGCCCATTGTTGGGCACCAGGCCCGAACTCCCAACAAACGACTTTACTTCTAACGTCGGGATCCCACTGAAGCATGTATGGCCATTCATGGCCGGCTTACGGATTATTCTCCATTGTATGCGGGATGTAGTGAATCATTTTTATAGGCCTAGCCAGTGGGCAAAAGTAAGGGTAAAACAATTGAATGACTAAATTTTCTGCTTGCAAATAGTGATGTATTTTATGCTATGTAACGCACAGTAGAAACATTTTGTTTGGTTCCATATAATTAATACATTTTTTACTGTACTTCATGTCTTCATACATGATGAGATTTCTTTGATATAAATAATTCAGTTTTTTCTCGAATGACCTTAAAATTAATTTCTGTTAAAGCTTCTAATACAAACAATATTTTAATTAAAAAGTAGCTGTAAATGGCTATCAATTATCTTTTCTAATCCAGATGTCGCAATTATTAAAAAAAGACAAACTAAATATCAAATTGCTCTTTCTAAAAACGAAGGGCCAAAGGGGTCATCGACCAAACAACAATCAGTCACTTACACGCCCCTTACAGAAATCATTTCAAAAACATCAAGACTGAATCAAATCAAGATATCATTTTCCATTTTAATGGTGTTAAAACCTCGTTAAGTGTCGTCGGCGCGACATTTGTGCGAACAGATGGCGCGGGCGTCGCACTCAATTGTTTATTTTTGTCTGTTATTAAGTTTGCCCAATCGCGTTTTGTTTTTGCGATCATAGACTTTAATACTTTTATAAGGATGGATAAGCAAAAGGTTTTTTTTAAATACGGTCTAAATTCTACAAGACATATTTCCGAAAGGGTTCAATAATAGTTTTTTTGTACTACATCTTTTTTTAGAATAGAAATTAAATAGAAATTAAATATAATAAAAACTATCATAAAAACAAAATAACCTAAATATTACTAACAATAATTATCCATAACCAATATTTAAAAAAAATATGTTTACTTTTTGTTTATCGATATTCTGTCTTAACATCATCTTAGCCAAAAGACGTCAAATGCTGGACATTGGTTTCCATCATAGACTTCCAATCTGACTGATATTCTATCTAGTAATTTTTAGTAGTCTATGGTTTAGAAACAAAACAAATTGGCCCATTGCTCTCTCTCAGTCGCGAATTATGTTTTCTATTATCTTTGGATCGTTGCGATCTCTAGAGTTTTGTTTTGGGATCGTCTATTTATAACAACGTCGGGTTCTCTAAGATTTGTTTTTGTTTACTTTTTTCTTTCTTTATACTTAGCAACAACCTAATTATTCATGAAATCATGAGACTTTCTAATGTTTTTTTAAATTTTTTTAATAAGTTGCTTGTTTTTATACTTTTTACGCCTACTTTCGAAATAAATGGTAAAGGAAGAAGTGACTTTCTTCCAAAATGAATAGCCCTTATCCAACGGCTTTCTGCGACCTTAATAAGGTTTCCGAACCATTTGGTAGGTGGATGTCCCAGAATCTACGAGGTAGGTCTATGTAGAAGCAGACGCTTTGTGGCTGAAATGTTGATGATATAGCTAATTTTAGTAGAACTTCTTTCGGCGCGTTAAGCATTTTTGACATGGAAAATATCACTGAACTCGCGACACCGTCATCTAATCTTTATTTTGAAAGAGTTGCGACCAGTATAATGCTATATAATAAGATATAAGACGGACCTTAATGATCACGAAAAATTTAATAAAAGTACTGAACTTTTTTTATCAAGCGAACATTAATGTGTACTTCAGGGCATTCACACAGTCAAATTACGTTAGTGAATAAACTCGTATAACAAAACGACATAAATGAGGAAGTACCTAATTTGTATTCCGCCGTGACGCCTAAAATAATAGTCAAGTATATTACAGATAAGAGGACTTCATCCAATGTGGGGTTCTATCGCGTTTACTGCCTCGGGGCCTCGTGATAAACGACGATGTGTGCTCGTTGGAACCAGTGATTAGTCCCTTCTGCATTTACTTATTCGTTTTCTTAATTTATTAGTTCTTAGTGTGAAAAGCTAGAAAATAGAAAGTAGAGGTGTGTATCAAGCAGTAATGGCTGTCCGTGGCGCAGTCATAACGATGTACCGTCTGCTGTTGTGGGCTTTCTTATGTATAATCACCTTGATTTAGCTGTAGCCTCTGACTGCCAGATCAGAGTGATTTGTGCATGAGCAATGGAAATTGTATATTACTGCACTGTACAAATGTTATAAAGTAATAAAATTTATAAAGCATTTAACCATTGAAACGGTGAAAGAATGAAACACCAAAGATAAAACGAATAAAAGACTTGGCAGGAACTCCACCGCCAAGGCGGAGTGTTATTTCTGAGAGAGAGAGAAAAGACCGCTTTATTCTCCCCATGAATTGGGTTATTTAATTTCTTTCAATAGTTAATGGACAATACTTGTTAATTTCTTTTTAAAACTGTAAATTTAGTTAATGTGTTACTTAAGTTTAGTTACTACCATACCAGCATGTACGACAACAGCTAGGACCAGCGGGACCGTATTCATATTTTACCAAATTCCACCAAATGAAGAATCATAAGGGACAATAGTTGCAGATACAAAGAGAAAACATAGATTGCTGGATAAAATCACGCATTGTTTGAATATCTGAATGGTGGATGGTGAATAAATCTTCCTTTGTTTCGCACTATCGCTGGATTATTTTGTAGATAACTACGAAATAGGAAGCCAGTTAATTGTCGTGGTTTAATTGTCACAGAATGCAGAGAACTGGATACTATTGGATTTGAAGTATGAGGATACACATACACCTTCCATATAATTTCTCACTATAATTCATCTTTGTATTATCTAGATATTATTTTCTTACTGCCCAAAAAAGAAGGGTCATGTTTTTAGGAAGTATTTCGTCATCATCATCAACCGAGGATATTACCTAGCTCAACTTAACCTCAACGCCCAGGACACGCTTGATCAGTCAGATTTCACAGTATGTCAGAGTATGTGATGGATCAGCTTGAACGATTTTAATATAATCATTAAATTCATATTAATTATGAGAAACTCATTTTTATTATGGAAGACTGCTTTTTTGTCAGAATCAATTTATTAGTATATAAACAGTCTTTTTTCTTGTTGATATAGTTATTTTGTAATTTTATATAATCCCGTTACTGTCATTCACACGGATCTAAAAGCGTCATGCTTTCTGCTTCTCGATCTAGGACCGGCCAGACTTTCCATGTCATCGCTAGATTAATCTCGAGATAGGCGGGCTTCAATCTAACTTACATCAGTGATTAATGTCATTATTAATACTAGCTATTTCATGAATGCGGATACTAAACTTTCATATAAACATTTAATACTTGATTCTGAAGAATGTAGTGGCGATTTCAAAAGCATTGTTATCAATATTTTTGCCATTTACTTGCTCCATTCTAAGGTGTATGGCTTCAATTTTTGAGAAAATACAACTTATAACTTCTAATTTATATGCTGGCTTTTATCTTGGACAAAAAATTAGTATTGCGATCCAGCGAGCGACTGTTTCAGAAATATAAAAAAAATATATACAATTTTAGTATTAGTTAATACTAATTTATTAAGTTATCAAATAGAAGTTAATGCTAATTTGAGTATTAAGAAGAGAGATTTCTCTTAATATTATTAATAAATATTAGTAATGAGAATGACGGGCCTTTAAGGTGACGAGGCACTTTTATTTTTAGTCTGTCACTAAAAATAAAAGTGCCTCGTCACCTTAAAGGCCCGTCATTCTCATTACTAATATTTATTAATAATATTAAGAGAAATCCTCTAAATAAAGTTAGTACACCCATATCCGACTTGCCTGTTAGTCCTCTCAAAAAAACAGTACCACAGATAACGACCTGACTGCCACGCGACAGACTGAAAATAAAAGTGTCAATTCACGGCTCGTCAGTCGTCACCCAAAAGGCTCGTCATTCATAAGACTATTTATTTATTTTTAGTATTTAACTTTATGTGCTTTCCTCCCTCATGGTCCTACTTATTTGTTTTACTAGATTATTGTCCTATCCCCAATTCATGCAATAAAATATTTTTATCTTCATATAATTTTTAGGTTTCCGTACAAAAATGTACAAACGGAACCCTTATAGATGATGGCGTAGTCCTGTGACCCAAACACATATATGTAAAGTAAATAAATATTTTTTTTAAATAAGCGTCATTTTCAGGCGATAAATTAGGAATTAAAAAAAAGTTTTGTAAACCTTACCGTGTTATATATCAAATGAAAGGGCTCATTATGAGGATACTAAATATATTTTTATTATTATTGTTACAAAAATGGTTTTGATTTTATTCATGAAAGAAGTCGAAAATTGACCATCCCCCCCCCTGATCTCCGAAACTACTGGGCTGGGCCTAAAATTTTGAAAAAAATACAAAATATAGGTAGTTTATTGCCTATAGATTACAGGAAAACCTTTAAAAATTCTACCAATGACAATTAAATGGTAAATTCAATATAAAACGTTCACTTACAGAAAATAGTTTACAAAAACACCACTAGATGGCGATAGTAGTAGTTAGTTGACTTACCACAATTGAACATAAAAACTAACATATATTGTACGGAACCCTCTCCACGCGAGTTCAACTTGCAGTTGACCGGATTTTTTTGTGCTTAGTTGGTACTGCTATCTTAACAGCTTTTAAAAAACAGCTCTAACAGATCGAAATTTTAATGGTTAGACAATCGCGAGGTTTATGTTCATGGCGAATATTATTATAGTAGTAGCAGTAGTACGGTATTTTGTGCGATGGCCCTTATTTTCTATTATATTTTTATTGCGTCCGAAGTCTCGTGTCCCGAGGTCCGCTTTTAAACAAACCGGCTAATTGAATCATTGCATGAGCGTTTGTAAAGATTTCCCTTTTACATTTGCAAATATTACCAGAATTCATTCATTTTCAGGCATAAAAAATAATAAAATGAGGAAGAATAAAAACAAGATGGATGTTGAGATTGAAAATATGAGCAGGAAATATGTGCAGAAAATGGCTAGCAATAGATCTAAGCGAAGAACTTACATACTGTGATAAACCCACATAAGAAAGTGAAAAAAGCAAAAGAAAAGAAGAAGTATTTAATTAAACATTTCAAAGACACAATGGCTACATATGATACGGTTCAGTAACTGATTCAGTATCAAATCGATCTGCCCCACAAATTGGCAATCACTGCCCAACCTGCCCATTCAATATCAACAGTTGTCCTGTACAATACCAGGCATGGCTTTGTATTGAAACATCGACCAGGCCAGGAGCTTCAATTTTGAATTACTAATGAGAACCCACAATTATGTATTTCAGAAAACTACTAATGTAAATTCATAAACAACAACCAATAAGAGGTTGTGAGTTCGATACCCAAAGTTGTTTCCAGTTTGGTTAGGATATTACATGCTGAAATTGACTGATTGTATGATAATAAAGATGATCCCATTCATGGAAAGGCACGTGAAGACGTCAAAGACTCCACATTAAAGGCCATGAGGTGGATTAGCTAATACTCTAATACTAGGGTAACAAGATAAGTACTTTTCGATAAAAAATTTCAAAAACATCCTGAAATAAGGACCTTCTGAACATTCAAATAAGAAAGTTATTAGTCTACAAAAAAGTTTAATCACACTTACTATTTTCATCAAACAATAGTGAATCTTAACATACAAACACCAACCCTTTGTAAAGGGGTGTGAGTAACTGAGCAACCCTTTGTTTGCGTTTCATTACTATTGTGTCAATGGAGATCGTGGGTTACAATGAGCGCTTTATTTGTGTGTTGCTTTTGAGCTTTTTCTTTGTAACTACTGTGACATTATATTACGAATGTAATGACATAGTCTGAAACCCGCTTAATATCTTTTAATTGTGGTTTATTTTGAAAAGGGAAATGCTTAGCTTCGCGTGATTACAACATAAGTATAAATATTGTAGTATTGTGCTGTATTAATTTATTTTTTACATAAATTGGTGTATTGACCATGAAATATTTTTGTATAAACCATTTTAATGTAAATTGATAATGACAAATTTAAACTGAATCCGATATCTAACAAGAAAAGCCAATTATTTTATTAAAAAATTTACAGACAGAAATATATACAGGAAAAACATAGAATAGATATAATAAAAGGATGTTGCTGATTTAATAAGAAATTTATTTCACATTTTTTTTTAATGAAAAAAATACTGTAAGACATCAGATGACTCTAGATTCAGTTGACTTCAAAGAATAAATAGAGATTGAGTAAAAATTTGCAACTAATATCCTTAGCATGTTTATTTAAGTTTGTAAATATGACAATTAATATACAGCTGTGTTGTGTTACAAATTAAGAACAATCGCATGGTTTTGTACCGTATTTTATGACATTGTCTTTGAAAATAAAGAAACTTTGTCTGTAGGTGTCAAAGCTCTCTGAATGTCTTCGCGTCGTACCAAGTTATTTACAATCACCGCCACCCCATGACAAACTATCGACAGTCGACACTCCCAGCTACCACTCGCGTGGGTGCGAGCGTTACTGGAATCCGGATCACAGTGACTCATCATGACAACACATTGCGCTTCCTCGCTCATTCAATTATAAAATTCAATATTAAATTAGTTTTTATTTTCTATTACTGAATATTATAATGCAAGGTTGTTTAATTTTCTTGACTTAAATGCGAACTATATAATGAATTGATTTAAATTTTAACGTACGGATTAATTTAGCAGCAGTATTAGCAGTGCCCCTAGTTTGAGTTTTTCTTAAGGCAGACGCTAGCGACTTCGTTAGCGATTTAGTATGGCAAACCTGTACAGCGCCTCTGGCGGATAGTAAAGGCAGCTAAGAAATTCCATACAAAATCCTAACGCAGCCGCTAGCGTCTGCGTTAAGAAAAACTCATACTAGGGGCACAGGTGTTTCAAACCTGGTATTATTGACTTATGAAGGTGAAAACATGCTTAGTATTTTTGTGGCAGGTTAAGTACTCCCGCAAAAATACTAAACCTATTCTTCCCTAATTATAAAAACGAAGTTCAAGGTACTTTAAAGGGCTTAATAAAAATGACTAAATGAGCGTTTAACATGCCAAAACTTCCTCAAGGCCGTCCAAACTTGGGGCACTTTGTTGAAAACTTCCGTTTGTTTCTCGTAATGGGCTCCGGGAATTTTTTAATTGGACTTTGTTTCATGAGCTGACAAGGACGGCTGATGTCTTGAATATTTATGTTTTAAGTCTGTTGACAGACTTAGTGGAAGACTTGGGGAACTTATGTTGTTGTTAGGCCTTTGTTTGCGTGGGTATATCTTAGAAAGTAGACTTAGTGTACCTAGTGGTAGTAACTTGCTTAAAATAATAAAAGTATAAAACAAAGGAACGTGCAACGGCGTACTTATTCCTTAAAGAATCCCAGAAAAAAGATAAGTAATTGAAAGAAACAGAGAATCAAATAATTGAATAAGTATTAATTCGGTTAAATTAAATGACAGTGAATAACGAATCATGACATAAGACGATCAACAAATGGCGATGGAGAATTAAATGCAAATATCAGTAAATTATATTAAATAATAACCAGGCATCATTTAGGTGTAATAAACTAATTGAAAAAATGTCATTCGTTTTATTAAAAAACAATAATATAACCAAAGTCAAAATTTAATTTTTGCGGTAAGAACGCCTTTTGAATACTGTATTTTTTAGCATTTAAATTTATGATGCATTTTACTCCAAGGAAAAAAAAACAACAAAGAAACTTTGACGACCCGTGAAATTTTTTAAGTAGTTTTATATGTAAAGATTTAGAAATTTTGATAAATATCCATAAAAAAACTATCAAACAGTTAACATTCTTAACTTTGTAGTTGTACAAAATTTGTAGTAATTCCACAGTATTCACTAAACCTCCGCATTGAAATGGATTCATTCAATTTATTCGCATCAAATTACTTCGCCACTGGTTCAGAAAATAGCTGACGGGAGACAGCTCACCTCAATCACAAGATTAAATATAAGGGAGAGAGAGAAAGATTTATATAAATGCGCTGATATTGCTATGCTTAAACCAGCGTAAAGCGCATGTATTGTGTACGCGAGCGAGACTGACGGGCTGATCGCACACAAGGCGATAAAAAGAGTGAACTGGCTTCTTTCTTGTAAGCGTGAATATAGTGTGTATAAAGCTATGTCTCTGTTCCATATATATACTCTTTTTCCTCAGCTGATTTAAACGCAGCGAAAGTAAAGAGACCCGTCAGGTTTTCATAGAGTCGGAAATTGCCAATCTAAATACATTCTTTTTTAAATTATTTTACTGGAAATCTTGGTAAAGATGTAAAATCTATTGAGGTGATAAGACGTTTTTCATGCAAAGGTTTTATATCTATAATGTTTATATCATCAATAAAAATCATCAAGAATTCCAGAAACATATCAAATGTCTTAAAAGCTAACATTTTTTATAAAATCAGTCTTTTAAGCCGCTACCGATTGTATCTGTAATTTTGATGTAAGTATTAGAGCAACTATCAGTCATATAGAGCTTGCATAGTATTGTACGCTATTGTATTTAGAATATAAAAATAAGCACAATTTTTTTTATCTATCATCATAAATATCTCATCTTAATAAAAATAAAACTGTTGAGGTTTTTATAATAAGGTGTGGTTATGAGTGTGTTGTTTTTATTTGTTTGAGTTAAATGATAAGTTTATAATCAAGGAGTCATGAGTTTCAACAAACTACGATGCTAAATAGAAATATGTGTTAGTTATTTTTTTATATTTGATGATATTTAAACGAGTCTAATCAATCGGAAAGATTAAGGCACTATCAAGAGTTTTTTTGTAATTTTAACAAACGCTCGCATATAAAATAGATGGACCACTTTTAAAATCTGAACAGGCTCTGGCCAAACAAAGCTACACTAACACTATACAACGCATAAAACGAAGCAATAAAATACATTAACTGAGCACAACATTACGGAGATATGACCACAAATTAATAGATCACGGATTACCCGGCCGGTTTCGAACCCGCGACCCACGCTGGGAATTCCTTAATTAACATACCTATCCGATGAGCTCTCAATCCAAAGTCGAAAACCACGGAAATTGATTAAGTCAATACTCTTGGTGCGTTCTCGTTGGGGCTAAATTAATTTTGGAGACTTTACTAGTCTTTACGAGGCTTTTGTAAGCTATTATTACTATCAACATTACAAAAAAAGAACATGCTACTGCAATTTATATATGACATTTTTACTTACATTTACACTGACATTTTTACTTTACTATCGTTTTTCTGTTAAGTTTACTGTTATTATTACTTAACTTAAAGCCTGTTTCGAATTAGATGAAAAAAAAATAATAAAAAAAGGACAATTTAAGAGTCCCAACAGGAGCGCAACCACTTAAGAAGCGCCACTCGCGTGTAGAGTTTATTTTCAAAGCATTGATACGTTTAGTATTGGAAGCAGGATCAGATGTTAATGACTCGACGAAAGTATAATGCTCTTAACTGAATTGGTTGCAAATGAAATTGATACAATTGATGAAGATGTTAATTTGTTGAATCCAGATTATTATTGTCACAACAATGATGTTGCATATTTGTTTGTTAATTAAATTTATTTATACAACATCCAGCTTCTAGAGATGTATAAAATATACGAATTAATAAATCTGTATCCTATAAAATTTAGGTTTTATAATGCCCAATTTTAAAATCAAATAAAAGAAAATATGGGAGTTGTCACGCATCAGAATGTGAAAAAGCTAGCGGAAGATAGAGACACCTGGAAGATACTCCACTGACAAGAGCACAACTCTTACATTTCAGATAGATAGAACTTTGGGAAATGTCCTTTTATTTATATATTATTATGGCAGGATAAGGCCTGATAGACATAAAAATAATTGTAAACTTATGCGATAAATGTCACTTTAGTGAATCTTAAGTGTCACTTAGAATCACTGGAGTGGAGGACTAGAAAAAGCGTCTTCCGAAGCACATATTCAAGGATTTTCAGTCAAGACGGTGATCCAATATATAGATAAACTTTCCTGTAAACATTAATCTAAAATCTGCGGATTATCAGGGGAATGGATTATGGAGTTTACTAAAACTGATCTGATTAAGAAACGCTTGTTTATTCTGTTAAAAACTTAGATTTTTGAATACAACATAACTTTTTTGAGATTAAGCCAACGACAGGTTAGCTAAAATAATAAGAAATTCTCTCACTGTGTCTAATAAAATAAAAGCAAGACAACATAAACCACACATGAATTAATTTTCTTCATATCATCCATGAATGAGAGTTGCTAAGAATCATCTCGTTTATTTTGTAATTGTTTTGTGTCGACGTATTTATTGTGGCCATTGAAAGGATCGCATCGGAACATAATGGCGTGATGACAGCGATATTACTTCGGTCGCCTCACGAGGACGCTTTGGATTGTCTTGATGAAAGGCTTTGATTAAGGGTGAGACTATTGGTTTAATTATACACGCTGGTTGGGCGGTTTAGTTAATTTAGGCCTCCTTTCAAGAACACCTATTTTGATATCTATGTGGAATGTCACAAAAAAAATAATATTCAATTTCAAAATAAATTGATCGACCATATCGCTGTTCTCTTCTCATTTAAAGGCAACTTGGTTTGCTGGAAAGAGACAGTGAATCTGTTGAGGCTGACAGCTTCGGATCGCCGTCAGCCCCTTTTTTCCTCTTGACATAATTTTGCTGAAGAAATAATGTACCATCTTATGGATAATATTCTTCAAACAAGAACCTACTGTCGGTTCAATTAAATTTTACTTTGGTATTAATTGTAATACTATTTTCCTACTGTGCGAACTCTTATAATATATCTGTGTGAAATATCTGTGCTGAGAAGACAGGCGCTAAATAAAAATTCAATATTATCTGAAGACACCTCAGTCGGTCTCCTCGGAGTAAGCTGTTCTCCGGAAGGCAGGTCAGTTGTCTTTTTGATTATTGAACGGTGCCGTTGGTCGGCAAAGATTTATTTGAAATTGATTCATTCATACGCATGGATATCTAATAGGTGTTTTGCACGAGCTATGCTCACACAAGGATGAGCTATTTACACGCTTATCCATAGTTTTGGTCCTTCGAGTTCCGGATAGAATTGGCATACGGTCAGGCTTGCGAAATATAGTGCGTAACTATAATTGGCACGTAAATTCAAAAGTGTTGACCGCCATTTTATTTTCGGAAAATTGCATAATTTTAGCATATTTTTCACATCCTATTTATCTTAACAGTAAATAATTTAATTGGCTTGGTTAGTTCTTTGAGAAATATAGCACGTAATTATTGGTGCGTAAATTCGTATAAGGCTATTAACCTGTCGCTATTTTTCTTTTAATAAATAAAGATCTCAGTTGTTTATTAATAATAACTGAAATTTCTTTGTTGTTCCATTCAATATATTTAAATTAAATATTTTAATAAACTAAGATGGCTCCTTCTGATAATATGGACGTCGATCCAGAAGTGTGTCTATTAAATGCGAAAAAAGAGATGATATTTTCGCGGATGAATAATGTGTACGAACTTTCAAAGAAAATTACTGATTATTCTTTAAGATCTTGTGAGAATTTTATGGCTACGTCAGAGACGATTGAGGATTTGCGAGTTAAGTTTGAGGGAATAATTGATCAACTCAACAAACTAATGTTAGAAGACAATCCGAAATTTACTCCTAATTATCAAGAGTTATGCACCTTTGACGATATGTATAGTCGGGTTAAACGCGTTCGTAATAATGTCATAAATGATTCAAAGGTCAATGAACCTTCTACATCTAAAACTAAGGGTTTCATTAAATTGCCCGCAATAGAAATACCTTCTTTTGATGGAAAAACTGAGAATTGGCCTATTTTTTATGAGTCGTTTAAAGCAAATGTGCATAATAATCCTCAATTGACTGATTCTCATCGAGTTCAGTATTTGATAGGCAAACTCACACACAACGCTACCAAGGTAATGGCTGGTATTGTTCCTAATGGTGAGACTTATAATATAATTTGGGAAAGTCTAGTCAAGAAATACCAGGATGTACGTAATTTAGGTACGCATTATTTACACAATATTTTTGATTTGAAAAATACAAATTATTCTGCTCAAAGCTTAGAGATATTCATTGAGAAATACTCTGCTTCTATATCCGCTTTAAAACAATTGAATATTGAGGAACTTTCAGATTTTATTTTTCTCAATTGTGCTTTACGAAAATTAGATACACAATCGGTACAAGCGTTTGAATTATCTGTACGTGATAAAGATATACCGTCTTCCCAGGATTTAATTTCATTTATCCAGGATCAGGTTAAAATATTACAGCGTTCGAATAATTATTATGGTTTTTCGAGTGGAAAACAAAGCTATGTATCCAATGCAAATAAGTCGCCAGGAACATCATCTACTAATTCCTATAATAAAAATACAAATACTTATAACAGTAATACATTAGCAGTACAGAGTGATGATAAATGTTCCTACTGTAAGATTTCTTTTCATGCGCTTTATAATTGTTCAGATTTTCTAAACTTGAAGTCTCCAAAAGATAGGTTTGATTTTATTAAGTCTAAAAATGGTTGTGTTAATTGCTGTGGCTTATCGCACACTCTTACGAAATGTAAATCGTCAGCTGTTTGCGAGTTGTGTAGTAAGCGACATCACACTCTTCTACATTTTGATATAGAATCTGATTGCAAACAAAGCACTTCTAAAAATAAAACACTTACACAGACTGCGCATTTACTAGTTGGTGAGATCTGCTCTGTGCCTTCATCTACTGAGACAGTCGTACAATCGCAACACCTCGTTCCAGTGAACTCTACACTGCGCTCACACACGTATGCCGCGGAGAGAGAGTCAGCGTACTACACGTCTGATTCGTCGACTAATACGCCATTACATGGCGATAATAGTTCTTTCTCTCTCAATGCAAAGGTGAAGTCTAGCGCTATATTACTAGGAACGGCTCAAGTATTTGCTAAGGTTAGGGATGTCAAAAATAATAAAAAACTTATTCGCGTATTATTGGATAGCGGTTCTCAAAATCATCTGATTAGTACTGCCACTTGTAAATTGTTAAATATACCTATAATTCCATTGAGTAATTCTTTCGTCAAAGGAATTGGTATGTCATCGCGTCCAATCTATGGTTACGCTAACTTAGAAATAGAATCTCGTTTAGATTCTAAACAGACATTTAAGATTGTTGCTTTAGTTGTCGACTGTTTAACTGACGAATTGCCGTCATGTTATATTAATAAGAGTGAATTTACTCACATAAATAAACTTTTTATGGCTGATCTTACTTGGAATATTCCCGGGAATATAGATTTGATTCTCGGCGCTCAGCTGTTTCCTTATGTTTATTTAGGAAATAAAATTGAGTCAGTTAATAGTGCCCCGCCCGCTTTGTCAACGGTGTTTGGCTATATTTTAATAGGTGATGTGCCTAACACTTCTTCTGTATTTTCGTTTTCTGGGTTTGCTCTTAATAACGTGGAGCAGAAATTTAGGGAATTAGAGGAGTTACCTCAAATTCAAGATTTAAGCTTAATAGAGACCAAATTTGAAAATTCAAACACATTGGTGGTGTTAAGTGATATCTACAATAATTATTCAGTTCTTTTGCCATTTGGTCGTTCATCTCCCGAATTGGATAGTTATAGGGCTTATCTTTTGCATCCATTTAAATATTCTGGTAATTTGGAGGAGAAATGTTATAATTATATACATGAAGATTATAAGAGTGATTATTTATACAAGATTTCTTATTCAAATGTTGATTTTAAGGATTATTATATAACTAACCTCGGAATTGAAAAGCCAGATAAGCCTCTTTCTTTTATATCTCTAGGCGATTATTCAAAGACTCATACTGTCTCGCCTTTGAATGATGAGTCACATGCAGAACCTTGTCTACAGGCTGATTTTATTTTGCCGTTACGCGATTCTAAATTGTTTTCAGTCACTATGACTGCTTATATAAAACATATGTATTTCCGTATTGATGATCACGAAAATGATCGGATATATCTATTAATTTTGTTTCGATTCAATAAGAACGAGATAATGCTTGCATTTTATTTAAACTGGTTACCTTTATGTTTTAAATTTAAATTAGATATGATGACTAAAAAGCAAATGACTGGAGATATATATCATGAGTCCCTTGACGCCGTTTCTTGGTCTAAGCAATTAGTTAATGTTTTTAAATCTGGATCTTTTAATCTTGTTAAATGGAACAAAAATGATCCTGTTTTTTCTCAAGGTTTACTTAACACCCATCGTAGATTGGAAGATGATTTAGTTAGTCGCGTTTTAACTGGGAATAATTTACATGTTACAATTTATGTATTACAATTTGTGAAGACTAAATTCGGTCTATTCAAGTGTACGGTGGTTAAGCTTTATCTTTTACTAACTCAATAATTTCTGTTGACTTAGTTTATTCATTCTTCTCTGATTTAGTTTTGTTAATATTTAAAGCCTTTAGTAATAGAAACTTAACTATATTTTTAAACTCTTTGAAAGTTCTTTGAACTTCCAAGCCGGGGAGTATGGTTGGGCGGTTTAGTTAATTTAGGCCTCCTTTCAAGAACACCTATTTTGATATCTATGTGGAATGTCACAAAAAAAAAAATATTCAATTTCAAAATAAATTGATCGACCATATCGCTGTTCTCTTCTCATTTAAAGGCAACTTGGTTTGCTGGAAAGAGACAGTGAATCTGTTGAGGCTGACAGCTTCGGATCGCCGTCAGCCCCTTTTTTCCTCTTGACATAATTTTGCTGAAGAAATAATGTACCATCTTATGGATAATATTCTTCAAACAAGAACCTACTGTCGGTTCAATTAAATTTTACTTTGGTATTAATTGTAATACTATTTTCCTACTGTGCGAACTCTTATAATATATCTGTGTGAAATATCTGTGCTGAGAAGACAGGCGCTAAATAAAAATTCAATATTATCTGAAGACACCTCAGTCGGTCTCCTCGGAGTAAGCTGTTCTCCGGAAGGCAGGTCAGTTGTCTTTTTGATTATTGAACGGTGCCGTTGGTCGGCAAAGATTTATTTGAAATTGATTCATTCATACGCATGGATATCTAATAGGTGTTTTGCACGAGCTATGCTCACACAAGGATGAGCTATTTACACGCTTATCCACACGCTTTGGCTTAAACTTTAGTGAACTTGGAAATAAAATAGGAATTTTAAAAAGTTTTTTTGGTCTTTAAATCGACATTATTTTTGTTGTTCGATGTGATTTCAAATATGAAATTGGCAACAAAATTAGGATTTCGACTGCAAAAAAGTTCTCTATAAAACAAAGACAAACACAATGTCCTGAAACTTTCTGCATCATTATTTACCTTTATTTCATTCTTATCAAAAATACTCAAAGTTCAACAATTCACAGGAAATGTATCAAAATATTGTATTGTATACTTCAACAATTCATTTAAACTTTTAACTATTACAAAACGGCCACCTATTTTAGCTACTCAACACATTTTTTCGTGTCATCCCATTCAGCAGTAGCATTCATGTGTGACGATGAATGAAATTGAATGAAGCGTGTGAGTGTAATGCAGGAGGCTTCCTGTGTTGTGGGCTTGCGGCTGATACGCTCAATGGAAAAGGTGATGCATCAAAAAATGTAAGGATTTTTTTATGTTCTTAAATTGTGCAACATTAAGATATTATTATGATAACAATACAGTTCCTTTAATTGTGAAAGAAGTCTCTTCGTCTATTTGTGCAAAGCAGTGATATTATTTACTTTATATTCGTGAACGCGCTCAATCGCACCATGGGTTAATAAAACAATTTTTGTATCAACACGTCAAATTATAACAACAACTTCCTAGCAGCAACTAAAATTACACAATCTTTGCAGTCACTTTTTTTACTCTTTCAACTTTTATCATTTTACTTTACTGACTTTTGCCCAAACAGGATTAAAACTTGTGATGAAAACTTTACAAAGAGTTATAAATCTGTCTTAAAAATAGATTTGTTATCTTTAGATATAACCAGACGAAATTCCGTCATATACAAATTGCTGATCTCAAAACAAAATCTTGAAAACAGATGTTGAACCTTCCAAAATTGATTCAAATTAACAAAATTAGTAGTAATTTGTCGAATGGCTGTGCGAGGAATTTCCGCGAGTCAGGAACTCTTGGTTCCCATTAGTTCGGGACACGAGTGCGGAATCAATTAGCTCAGCAACGCGGATTTACGTGGTGTAAGTTGGAAGAACAACTTGGTGTTCATATTTATTAAGTGTATTTGGTGCACTGCCTCTTATGACATTTGCTTGTTTTATCCTATCCTTAGCAACTCAAGGTTTTACATCGAATGACATTCTTTTTCACTCAAGACTATTAAAACGATTGCCATCATTTTTATATCCAGCCTGACTTTAAGCCTCTTTGGAATGATTTAGTTGGTCAAGCATTTGATAAACTAAATACTTTTGAAAAATCGTTTGCACATAAATAATGGAAAATCTATGTAGTATGTACTTTATAACTTGGTATTACAAAAACTATTGTCGGCAATATGCTTAATAAACTTTAGTTCTTCTCATTCACTTGAATTCTGTTCTTGTTATTCTGATGACTCGCTTCAGCTCCTGCTCTACACGCTATGTAATCCACAGCGGCATAACTTAAAGCAAACGGCGCGGAGATTCCTCAGGGATCTGCGGTTCTACCCGAACCTAATGAATAACCTTCATTTGTTCTGTCAGCGACTCATCCCGTGTCGATATGGAACACAGATGGTAGAGATCTCAAGCTATAGTACTTTTCCTCATTTAACTTACGTGCAGGATCCGTAGAATGGACCGTTACTACGAAATGTGACTAAAAGTTATTGCACTTTTTTACTATTTTACCTATTACTATAATTTTTTAACGTATGGAGTTTCTTTGTCCTCGGTTCTCTGTTAATATATTATCAGAACGTCCGTGGTTTGCGAACGAAACTATTCATATTCCTTTTCTTTTAATGTATTAAATTAAATGTCTATTGAAGGTGTTCTAATATGTCCAGTTTAAAAATTAAATATTAATTTCAAGATACAGACGTTTTGGAACTTTTACTTTAGATAAGTTAGGTCTAAATAAACTCGGCCCAGGTCTAAATATGTTTCACCATCTTGGCCTTAAAGTTTATCCACCAAATTTGAGAACTTTCGACTCTTCAAACAAAAAAGAAATTAAACTGTTAAACAGAAGTTTGACCTTTGTTCTCTGAGTAGTTTACTCCTTCAAAGACTATCGACAGTAGATTTCTTGTGCATCTAAATCCGGAGACGCGTCACGGCTATTTTCTAGAGCGGGATCATTGATTTGCTTTTGTTCTATATGTGGTGTGATGTTACTCGTACCCGATAGTATTATACTATTGGGTACCGTAGTATGTAGAATAACTTTGTTAATCAGGAGAATTAAGTACCGTTTTCTAATACCACGAGCATTTGGAGCATGGACGTATTATACTTTTTACATTCATGTTAAGATAATGGATGAAAAAGGAAAATTGTCAAAATGAAATGGAATTACTGCAAATGTCAATAATTATAATCTATTGCATGTTTTCAGCAGTTGTCATAAAGATCAACAGTTTAAGGTGAAAGTTCTTTATATGTTTGTTCAGTAGCCACTTACTGGTTGAAAAAAGGCACTAGACAGATCTACTCGACAAGAAGATCTAGACACATGCTTATTTTTAGTTTTTAATGGTTTATTTATTAAATTGCTGAACACTATGGTACATTTTATTAATCCATTAGGATGAAAAAATATATATAAAAAAAATGTGTTGATAATTGATTGATCGAGCATAAGTATTACGAATCTAGAAGTGTCTATAGACTATGATGAACGCCCATCTTGTTTGGTTGCCAATCTAATCTCATATGAAAAGAAACCTACTTCATTTAAAGAGGAATACGGAAAAGAAATTATCGAAGTTATACAGGTTATAAAGAAAAGATAAAAATAAATCTAAGTCTCCAAATAAACTACAAACGGCGCTGATCAAAGAAATGCAAACGAAAAGAAAATAAATCTATTTAAATGTTACCCTGAAACGCCTCAATTTACCCAATTTGTCTTAAATATTTGGAGTATAATTCTGATTCGCCCGTATTTCTTTGATCAATAGACGCTAATTTCCTTTGGGTATGCAGATGGGGGTCCGGAAGAGCAAACATTCAATTAGAGGGTCTACCATGCTGTCAGGAGTTCACACACGGTACGTAAACACAGAACTGATGAGGTGACTTTTGGAGATCCAACAGTGAGATTGATAATTGACAAATACTACTGTAAATCCGTGAGAATTCTTTCTCGTATATCAACTAGCTTGTGATTGATCGATTAGTATTGAGAAAGTGTACACACTACTGTTTGTTTTGTACAATGACCTGCGCTTTGGGAATTGTACTTTATTTTGGTATTGGTCTGTTTTTGTTTATCTCATGAATAGTGGACAATATCCATACTTCCATACTAATATTATAAATGTGAAAGTCTGTCTGTCTGTCTGTCTGTCTGTCACCTCTTCACGGCTAAACTGCTGGACCGATTGTGATGAAATTTGGTAGGGATGTAGTTAACGACCTAAGGTCAAACATAGGCTGCTTTTGGGCGCAATATAACCGAGTCCCACGCGGGGCGAAGCCGCGGGGAACAGCTAGTGAGAAATAAACGCAAGCGCGAGCGTCTCACAGACTCGGTAACCGCTTTATCCTCTGATCGCAATTTACGAAATCTGGCTTTGGAGGTAAGTGACAATTTTTTTTATTTCATTTTCACTTTCTTATTCACTAGAAATCACTATCACTACATAGTATAAAACAAAGTCGCTTTCTCTGTCCCTATGTCCCTTTGTATGTTTAATCTTTAAAACTACGCAACGGATTTTGGTGCGGTTTTTTTAATAGATTCAAGAGAAAGGTTTTCATGCCCATGCGAAGCCGGGGTGGCTCGCTAGTAAAATTAATGAAATTAAATTAAAGTTATTAAATTAATCTTCTTCATAATAAATCTTCGATGCTTTTTAAATAACTATCGAAGCCCGTTCAATTTTGTTCGAAAAGTTATTAAATTCCATGAATACTTAGGCTCGCAGTTCTGAAAGTAAATTGGAAGTTGAATTACGTTGGTAACTATTAATCAATACGAACCTATATATTGTGATGAAAATGTTGAATAACTTAACAATGCTGTTGAAAAGCGTCATAGTACAAGCACTCGTGCCTACTTACATTTGGCATATATTGGTGTGTTTTTATGTCGATATTGTGAAAGGCAAACAAGAAACAAAGACATTAAAAATTTCGATAAGTTTTCTACGTCAGACGATCTACAGCGTTTCTGTGGAGAGTTGACGTAAGACAGGCCCGATTATAAACAATCCCATATTGCCTATACGATGATACTCTCATCTACGCGAGGTTCATCTTAATTTCAAAATTTTATACATCTGGAACTCACAAATTGATACTTTAGAGTGCCTCGCTATCACTTCAGACCGATGGTAAAGTAAGAACAAAATATTGCATTTTATCCAATTCTTGATTCCAAAGCAATATGGCTGAGATAGCAACAAAAGACCAAGACCAAGGCAGTGATTTATAGAAGTGATTGCGAGAACTATAAGATTCAAAAGGTGTCATTACTTCATGGCAACATTTGCTCCAGTTGGCCTGCGCCCAGCGCTCGTAAGACTTTAAGAAGTTTCCTCAAATTTGCAAGTTTCCGTTTGTCTTCATAGTTCTGATTGAACGAGTTGTTTGCGTTCTCAGTTCCGCGTGCCTGGTTAGATAACGGGCTGGAATAACCTTCGGCAAACATAATTTTACTTCGCAAATACTTGCTCTGAGTATCGTTTTAAGTATCGCTAGCCTTTTGCCCCGCGGTTTGTCGGGACTTTGAAGTTGTGCAAATTTATCGTGTGCATATATTTCTTTTGCACTAATTGGATGCATTAGTATGATTATATGTTTGTAATTATTGTTTACAATTACGTACAGTTTTCTTTTTTATTATTATATTGAAATGACTGATTTTGAAAACTATTGACATCAACAGTATCAAAAATATGCGATCTTTGTTCTAACTATTTAAGTAATTTTTTTTAATAATAGTATTTATAAAAATTAATTTGACTATTTACTCAAATTAATTTTTATTTGAGTAATCTGCCCTAGGCCCTTGTTATTTTTAATATTATAACGACGCACCAAACCTTCATAAGTTGCTTTTAACCTTTGGGTCTTTCAATATATTTTATTATTCACAAAATCTTAAATTATCATGACCAAAGTAAAATTGCATCTCTGATTTAATGAAGCCCGAAAACACCAATGACAAAACATGAAAAATCATATTTAAACTATTGTTATAATACAAATAGCTTTACACGAATATAGTCAAGAACCTTTATTAAAAGAAAACAATGTAGTTAAAGACGAGAAAACCTTTCTCGGTGATATTGACTTAGCCCCTAATCATAGTTCGGTTCGGTTTGAACAACAGATTGGAGCGCAAACATTCTAAATTAAGGCGAAACAGAAACGGCTGGGGCAAACAGACTTGGTAAACAAGATGCTGGAGTTAGCCTGCGAAGTAAAATTACGACTAACACTAACATTGTTACCACTGACCTTTTACACTCACAGCACCCAAGTTGGTAAACTGTTTATATAACGCAAGGCAAACAATTAAAACTATTGAATGTTTATAATTTAGCTCTAAATGATATTTTTATACCTTTGAGTAGGCACGCCCTGCCTGATGGTAAGCAAGCAGTAATCGTATCGTCATGAGCGGTTGCCGACCCTTACAAAATAATACTTTAATTAATTGATAAAAAGTAGTATTACCGAATTATAAGGCCAATCGCCTGCCTAATGTAATATGTAAAGACTATTTGGGAATGCTGTTTCTGGTTAAATTATTTTTTTATTTTTTAGTCCTTTACGATACTGCCAGAGAGAAACTGATTTTTTTCCCACGTGACTCATTTGCTTATTACATTATCAATTGCAAACGCAATTTCTTAAATTCAATGTTCTTTATTAGTGATAGTGGTGATATATTTTTAATTGATAGTTTTGAAAGCATATTAAAACGAAGAAACTCTGCAGTTTTAACTAAAGTTCCTATAGATTATATAGATAATACAATAACATATTATTGTGAAGTATCATCAAAGCATTAGTCGCTGTGTGTGGTCCCGAACGGGATTAACGTCCCTAATAATGATTAATACCCTTTGATTACATCGAAAACGGACGCTAAATTTGACTAATGGGTTGTACCAGCTATGCCACATATTGCTTTTGTTGTTTCCTTGTATGATAACGGTAAAGTTATTACAGAAATAGTTTATTCCATATATTATATAAACATTTATGTACATATAAGTAATTAATAACACAAGTCGATGTGTTTATGATTATAAAATTTGTATTTACATTTTTTTTTAAATCTTTTAAGGTTGATAAAGAACTGGAGGAGGAACAAAAGGAGGAGATGGGGGAGACCTTTGCCCAGCAGTGGGACTACATGTTAGTATACCTACTGGTACTAACTATTTATCTCACTAACGCACTAGCTAACGTTTGGTTCATTATATCGCACATTTGTCTGCCTTTTTTGTAAAGGTAGGCACGTCCCGATTTATCAAAACATGTAAGAACTAATATACTAATTCTATATTGAAGTGTGAAGTGAAATTTACCTATTAATTAAAACTTAATTGCGCAAAATAGTATTAGTATCGCACTAAAATAAAAAAACATTTTTTCTAATACCAATCAGTTAACAATGTACAGTTGTTATTAGAATAGTAAATAATGTAAATTATTTCTCTTAGTTAGATGGATCAACCGTCTGATGATTCCCCAATCATCAACCCTTAATTTTAACGAAATTAATTTGTAATTGAAGAGAGAATAAACCCACAAACAGTACATGATTACCAGCAAAACCAGCACAACTAAGCCGCAATATCATTGACGAGCCGATGAACATAATTATCCCAAATCTGTGAAAATCGGCAGCCATAATAGCGCCCAACTATTGAAAGCGTGTTCCATTGCTAAACATCCACTTATCAATGGGCAGTCAATCGACCAGCAAATCCTTCTCTCCTACAACATAAGGTCTAATTTAAAACATCTGAAACTACACGAGCGTTTCCAATAATCCGAATAAACAGTGAGGGTGCCGTCATATGCACACGCCACTTTTATCGCCTCCGACAACCATTGGTATTGATTGGACTGTTCCCACGTTACTTCCCCTCATTTATAAAAATAGCTTTGTTTTCAAACACACAAAAAAAAAGATTATCAAACAAACGTACTTTTTCTAAAAAAAGTCATCCAAGTAATTTCGAGTCTAAAAAGAGGGAATCTATTTCTGCTTGCAATACCTTTAAATAAAAGTGTCACCCTCAGAGTGTATTCGCACCACCGGCGTTTATCATTTTTTCGATCAGCCGCCTTCTGATAACCATGGGGTTAGTGACAGCTTTCAACCCCGGATTAACTTGGAATTGCGGCGGAGCGAGAAAAAAATTTAATAGCTTTTTACAGACCGCCTTCGGGGCTACTTTGATTTAAACTCGCATCGTCTACTACTTTGAAGAAGTAATATGAAATTAAGATAAAAAAGAACATGAAAAACATAATGAGCAAAGCGAAGTAATTGCAATTAAAAGATACAAAATTTAAATGTTACTACGTGCCAAAATGTTTAAACTGTTCGTTGACAATGTACGGACAATTCAAATATGTGCATTATTTATTACCTTTTGTTTTATCAGCGAATAGCAATTGGTGAACAATTTAGCGCGCCCATTAATATCCAAAGAATATTAAACAATAATAATGCCATCAAACGAGTTGAATTCGAAATGTGTTGTTGAAACATTCACGAATAAATTAAGAAAACAAAGCGATAATGAAATGAATGAATTGCTGAACCCTAAGACTCGCAAATATTGATAAAAGTTGATCAGTTGGATTGGATATTGAATGTGGAACTGATAAGAGAAAGGATCGTGCTTAATCAATCAGAGATCAAATTCTATGAATGAAGTAGGAGTTAGGTTCGTCGAGTAATTTTTTTTTTCAGTTGTGCTCATCTTAAATCATTGATAAGGTTTATAATGATTATTTAGTGTATTTAAGTAACTGAAGTCTAGATGCACTCAATAAAATAACATAGTATTTTTAAATTGATGAGTTTTTTTTCATTATTAAATTACGAACAGTTTTGACAAAATTTGGTTTAGATGTACTTTTTGTTATGTGAAAATACTAACTAAAATTAAGCTTTTAATTGTGAACGATGTTATAAATACAAAAATGTTTTGTCAGAAAATTTATAAAAGTATTACTACTAGAAAACTTGAAAATTCAAAGAAGGTTTTTTCCTTTTTTCATTAGCGACCTCTCTAACTAAATCCAGATTACTAAAGTGTGCCATATTTTAAAAAATATAATTGTACTTAATTCAATATATCTAATTTTATATTGTGTAATATAAAAATAAAATGGTCTGTATCTTTGTGAAAATTTTTTGTTAGATCAGAGAAAATGTTTTTCTTCTATTTAACTGTGGCCATTCGTTATATATGTAACCATTACTTATAACATATCGTGTTGAGCTAACACAATCAATTAGTATCCTACCTAAGACAAATGCCTACTTGTTTTGGGGCTATCTTTTGTTTAATAAATCAGTTAATCCGCATTATTATTTATTAATTATTGTAACTATTGCATTTTGTTATTTTATTAATATCTTATAATGACATACCTGGTGGACATCCGCAATCGCCATAATCCCTGATGCTCCTTCTCGATCTCCAAAAGTTCGGCGGTGGCCGCGACAGTACCTCCCTTCGTAACCTCTCCACCAACGGCTGCTGAGGCTCCAACACCGCACTCCTCAATGCCAAGTGCTGCTCTTCAAGCAAAAACAACCGATCCTGTAAACCTTGTTGTTTGTACAGGCTATATCCGCTAGAGATCAGACTCATCGCGCACGCACACCACAACACAACGCAATACGTCCACGGATCTCCCGGACATCTCTCGTCACATAACTTCTCTTGTTTCTTTTTCGGGTCTTTCTTCTCCTCTTTTGGTTTTTCCGCGGCGTTTCCGTTTTTCGCCGGCGGCGACTTTCCCCCCATTTTCAAAATCATCTTACAATGCTAATTTTACGAAAATGTCATTAATATCATCTTCAGAATTTTCATTCAATGTTGATCTTGATCCATATGTCATTGATACATCGCGCACAAAAGAAAAGCTTTTCACATGTGAAAATGAAACACAACACGAAAACACAAAATAAAATCAACTGAAATGTAAACTTTAGCAAATCGAATGTAAATGAAGGTGGATCTGAAATATTTTTTGGTTTTAAATAAATCGCGTCATTCGATAATCGTGTTTGAATACGCTATAACGCGATGAAAAGGCGTAGACACGTGCGTCCGTTCGAATAGGCGTCTCGCCACTGACTAAATTTTGAACAGAATACAAGTCCTTCCTCGCTTCACATAGCACGAGAGAGCGTGCGCCGTAAGTTTGATATTAGGGCTTCTCCTTTCGGGAGTTGTTTAGCGATACTCGCTTTATTTGTATGTACGTGTTATTTAGGAAACACGTTTTCTTTGATAGAATAATCAAGGAATTGGTAATGCTTCTTCGATTTTAATTTCCGAGGGTAAATATTGGCATTCTCGTTTGATGTTTTGCTATTTCAAGCCTTTCTCATTATTTGTACAAACTTTATCAATTTTGTTTTTAAATAATCAGCGTTAAGATTTAAGAAATAAAAAATAATTGGAAACATTTTGGAACAAAACTGTCAATTTGAAAGCCGGATTTAAAAGTCCTTTGTATATTTAGTAGCTCAATCTTATGGGAGGTTACAAGCAGAATACCTATAAACTATTCTAACACTATCAAACTTGAAAAGTTATTTGGAGGTAAAAGCGGTATACAGTAGTTTATCACCATAAAGGCAAAACAATCAATAGTTGTATTATTGTCTGCGAACATTAAATTTTACAAACAAGATATAAACGATGTATAAAATGAATTGGATATTAAGCACAAGTACACCACTGCACTAACCGGCTCAGCAGGCATTTCAAGAGCCCAAGAATTTCAATGCGTTGCAATGCGCATTTTATTAACACTGGGTGAGCAGACTGGGGTGCGCAAAAAGCGGGATGAATCTCGCCAAATTGGGATGCGCAGGGATCCTGTTAGTTGCCTGATGAGATGTGGGGTTAATGTTATTGAGCGTGAACTAGTTCCTTTGGATATTTCTTCTTAATACTGCTAGTTTTGAAATGTGTTTTTATTTTTTATTTTTGAGCAGTATTTTCATTTTAAATTCTTAAGTTTATAATTACTTGCTAGATTATATGGTCACTCGATTGTCTGATCCTGTTTTATGATAAGAATGATTATGATGATTTCGTGCTTCGTGAAGCAGTTTGATTGTCCTTAATGATAATGTGGTGTTCGTCAAATAAAAAAGCCCAAAACTAAGGTGGCTCTCTGGTACCAGGTTTAATAGTGTCGATTGTCTTTTAAAGGCAATCGATACTGTATAACACTCTGGATAGAAAATTTACACATGCAAAAGCCATTTTTGACCATTCGGTGTTAATATGTCTGAAGAAAATTTATGTTCAGTGGTAGACTTCATAAAGCCGAGATGTTGATTACATTAAAGACTTATTTATAAGCAAAGTATTTTGAAAATTTTTCTTCAATTCTCTCGACAGATTAAATATCCCTTTGACATCGTAAATCTATGCGAAATGTGATATGAAGTTGTATCGAGGGCTGTAAACAGCGATACTAAATCGAGACGTAAAATTTTTCGCCTACTTTTCGGATTTACGACTTAAACTGTGCCCAATACCGGGCAGGGGCAGCAACTTGGGCTTTCAAAGGGCTGCAAACATGGATGAAAAATATTTGTCAGTAGTTAAGTTCTGATGAACCTCCGCTTTAGTAAAAGTCTTGGAATACAATAAATAAAGTAAATAAAAATTATTTATTTTCAGATACTGTTTTTTTCTCTATGATATTTTAGACGAGTTAGCGTACCTCCAGTCAAATTCCTTAGTCGTCATTTTCACTTATTCACCAGTTTCGAATTTGAATTCGCCAATTTCCTTATTTGCCAGTTTTACCAAGTTGTCAAATAACACCGTGTTTAATATTGTCATCATGCATGACCCTTTCTCGGTTGAATCCAAAACTGTCTCTCCATAAGGTTTAAATGCGATCTTTTATTTTTCTGCATTTATAAGGTATTAGAAATATTCGATATATTTATATTTCCAGCCGCCTCTTTTAGAGAACGCTCGCAATTGTGAATCTTGCCATCAGCCAAATTTAAACCTCTGTTTATTCCTAGACTAAAAAAACAGGAAGAGCGGTATATACTTAAGCTGAACACCGCATGGCAAATTTTGAATTTATGAATTATGTCTGAAAAGTAAAAAAGATTCTCAGTAATTAATTGTATTTACAACAAAGTGGAGGTGAAAAAGCAGGAAAGTGGGCCCTGGGCTCCAGAAAAATCTGGTAAAGCGCTGATGAGTTAAGGAGATTATATGGATATATATTAAACTAGCTGTTCCCCGCGGCTTCGCCCCGCGTGGGACTCGGTTATATCGCGCCCAAAAGTAGCCTATGTTTGACCTCAGGTCGTTAACTACATCCCTACCAAATTTCATCACAATCGGTCCAGCAGTTTAGCCGTAAAGAGGTGACAGACCGACAGACAGACAGACAGATAGACTTTCGCATTTATAATATTAGTATGGATGTATTATTTATATGGCAGCCCTACCGCGGCCCCCGACCCGCCGCACGACAATTCATAAAGTAGCGGAAGTGGCTCAATTCGCGCCCCCAGTTTGTTTATTTGTTGTCCAAAACCCCGTAACAGTACGGCTCCAATTTCGATACGAGCAAATGTTTTAATATTTTTACTACTATTATTCTTTATAACACTAAATATATTGTATCGCAAAATGTTCGGTCCCCGTTTTTTGTCCTGTAAATCAAATGTTTTAATCCTATTCAATCCTGTGATTGTCAATACTGATGACTGAGACTAAATAGTAGAATAAAGGTAGTGAAAGTAAGGCTATTTAATAAATCCTATTTGCCTACCCTACCCTGGGCAAGTTCCGATAACAAAGGCGTTTTTAAAGCCACTATCCCCGGGGTGGACAAAGTTTAACGGCAGTTTGAGTATAACTGGCGAACAAATAGACGTTATAACGTTAACTCGCTTCCTCGGATTTCCCCGGGCACCATAATCATTATCCAAACTTACTTTTTCAAGTACAACGAAGTTCTTGCGGGTCTCTCAATTATTTAAAAGACTGCATGAGATTAAATTTAAAAAAGCTGAGCTGTCAGCGACATTGTGGAATGTGGAGAACGCAGAAATATAGCTCGTTTAGTTAGAAGTACCAGCCATTACTGCAGATGACATATATATCATCACGCTTGTCTCTCGTAGAGGTAGGCAGAGACTAGAGATTTCCATTGGCTTCGATTCTTACATATACCTCACTCACTTCCTCTACACTCATTACTTTCATCATGATGATGACCTCCGTAGCTTAACCGTTAACATGCCTGACCGCTACTCAGGAGGTAACGTGTTCGATCTCCGGTTAGGTCCTGATGAAAATTGGTATCTTTCTGATTGGTCTGGTCTTGGATGTTGTATTTGTTATATATAGTAACGAACTTACTTTGGGGCTAACTCAATTTTTGTGATTTGTCTATATATAGGTATATATATTTATTTATATCATATACGCTCGCCAATTACGGGTACTGTAGATGATTCAATGAAAATCTAGACATAGTCATCTTCCGTTGAAAAAATGCGTTTTAATAACTAATCTTTTGCCATTGTTTCAAAACACCTGAGACGTATCGTTGTCTTACTCCTTCAAGTATATTTTATTTGTGAACTATGTTACTAAGTGCTTCTTCTTTGATTCCAGTAAGGTGTCAAAAAACTTTAAAGTTATAATAGATATGTATCAGAATATAATCTAATCTAATTTTAGAAGCATTCTTCTTAATTTCGCGGGTTTGAATCTAAATATTGTCTATAACAGACAATGATAAATAAATTTGCTTTCCCATCTATAGAATAAAAGACTTAGTTGTTGGTAACCCGTCTGTTCCCTCCACAATTTATATCTGAGGGGTGTCTAAACTCTGTATTTGACGAAGGAGGAAAGTTTAAATTAAATTTATAGACGCGCGGCGCTGACGGATGGCCGCATACGTCCGCCGATCTCCGCACAGATTTAGGGCGTTCATTTTTTATTCGCCATCTGCGATAAAAAGTTTTCAAGCGAGAAGAATCTCCCTCTTTATTCATGGTTTCATTTTATTGGTGTCATCATTTGGTAATTAGGTTCTAAGCGCTTTAAGTTCCCAACTGATGTACTTATCATACATGATTAATAGATATGAACTTCTCCTTCTGTTTGGATTTTCTCTCTCTCTCTCATCTTAGCGCTTTCCTGTTGCTTCCTCAGCTGATTGCTTCGGAGCCCAGGGTTCGCTTTCTTACTTTTTCTCCTCCACTTCGCCTGGTCTTTGGCATCATTAATTGTGAGACCATTTGCACGCATATCGTTTACTGTGACGTCGAGCCAGCACTTATTGTTTAGATATTCTATCCTGTATTAAATTTGGATGCCTTAATAAGTAATACCGAATCTTATTTTATGACCGAAGCCCGGACTTCGAAATTGGGCTTAAGTTGCAACCAGGAATTGTTAATAATGAAAAAACCAGTATAGAATAAATGTTTTGAGGAATCTAGATGCGGATTTAAATACTGATGTTCCCGACTCTAAGCCACGTAGCCCATCTTTCGCAGGCTGAATGCATGACTGACTACATAATCATATATATTATAAAAATAATGCAGATGAAACTGTTAGATTAGAAAACGATAATAATAATGATACCAGTTTCAGACAAACAGAAGACTTTGTTGTGAATATCCATACTAATATTATAAATGCGAAAGTCTGTCTGTCTGCCTGTCACCTCTTCACGGCTAAACTGCTGGACCGATTGTGATGAAATTTGGTAGGGATGTAGTTAACGACCTGAGGTCAAACATAGGCTACTTTTGGGCGCGATATAACCGAGTCCCACGCGGGGCGAAGCCGCGGGGAACAGCTAGTAAATCATATTTGTTTAAAATCTTAGTCAAGGTCAACGACTTCGAAAGAAGAATTAAACTTCGAATTAAAGTCGGTGTAAACATTATTGTTAGTACATTCAATTCTTTGATTTCCAATTAAGAGGTCGTAACACGAGCCCGGAGGCTGCATTAGTCGTAAATAACGTTAATAACATTCTGAATTGACCATTTAGATTCAACACAGTCTGATAAGAGGTGGAGAGTATTAAAATATTTAGGATTGCATGTGGGTATTGGGTATCATTTGGTTTTAGGTTTGGTACACATTAAATGGAGATGTTCTGTAAGTTAAAGGACTAGTTCATTCAAAAAGGATTTCACAATATTCCCAAACTTTTGTAAGTTAGAAAGACACTTTGTGATGAAGAGTACATTTACAATTTGTTTGCTTACGTAAAATATGACTAACGAAATGGAAGACAAGAACAAAACGACATAAGTTATTAAACAGGTCACACTATTATATCATCCTAACTTCCTAACTAATGTTATAAATGCGAAAGGGTGATTGTTTATTTATTTGTTTGTTACGTTTTCACGCTCATCCACTGAACCAATCTTGTTGAAATTTTGCATGCATATAGATAGAAGTATTAAAAAGGACATATGATACCTTTCATCCCGGGAAACCGCCTGTTTCCGTGGGAAAATCACGCCGGCAAAGCTGCGGACGAAGGCTATTTAATATAAATAAGCAAAAAAATATGAATATGTATATGAGGACAGTCATTGTTATGATAGGATTAAAAGTCAACTCGTTCAATGTATTATATTAATCACGTCATGCACATTGCCCTGACATTGAGAATACACTTGTGTCCCAAGCTTTTTATATTATGACCAGTTTTATATAAAGACCGCTGCATTTTTTATGCGGTGCCCCCGGCCTCTCCTCTTAATGACTCTATTAAAGTGATTAATTGGTCTATCGTTTAAAAGAGGTGTGTTCCTATTTGTCCTACCAACGTCGCCCCAGAGACTGTTGAATGGATTTGTTGCTGACGCAGGCACCCATAAGTGCTGCCAACAATTTAGGAGCATTTTCTTAGTTTTGTTTGTAATAGCAGTTAAAATTGGTATTTGTTTCTCTATTTTTTAAACAACTTTATGTTTGTTTTCATTATATTAACTTTTGTTTTAGTACAATAAAGTTATTACAAACAAAATAAGTAAACTTTGTAAAATAGACTTAAATCGAAAAAGTGTTATGGCCATACAAAATAACACATTTAATGAATACTTTCAGTGAAGTAAAAGGCTTGAACCATAATACCTACATATATAAGGTACTTGTATAAACAAATAGCATTCATGTCATAATGAAAATTATTTGCATGAAGATACTGGCAAACTATTTATTTGTTCTATTTTTTCATCGACAAGTCACGGAAAAACAAGGAGCATTCATAGATCGATGCAAGGGATTCAAGTATTTGTGTCTCCTACAGTCTGCCAGATAGGACGATCAAGAAGAAACATACAGGAATAAACCAAAACTATTTATTTTTTGTTGCATACAAATTTAATTAATTTCGATACGCATCTCCAAGCGAGTGGTTAGGTTACATTACGCCTATTTGGTCTTTCAAGTCGGTACTTTATCATGTTAATCGACAGATACCGATGGAATAAAGCTAATAGTATCATTATTTTCATGTTTTTATGTTTATATGAGTTTTCTGTGTTATTTTAGGTCATAATATTTGTATGTTTCTGTGTGTAATCAAATTTTAGCTTCTGTATATTAATTTTGATAAAATAAATTAGCAATGAGGATTTAATATTATATGTATTTAAAGTTTTACACACTGATATATAGGTAACAAAATAGAATATGTTTCTTTAATCGTTATTTAACTCGAAAGCCATTAGATAGTTAAATTTTTTCAAATTTTAACTATCTAATGGCTCTCGAGACTAAAGACCTTAAAATGTTAGTCAGTTATTCTATATACTTACATTGTAGGAGAATTAAATAGCGCGGCACAGTCAATCAATTTAGTAACAGGAGCTTAATTTTATTTCCATCAGCCACATATATCACTTCTAAAAACATTTTTTTTCAAGCAGACGGTATAGACATAATAAAAAGTAATGCCATATCTTAAAGTATGTCTTTAGTAACCAGTCAATGGAAAATATTAGCGATTTTTCAAGTTTGGGATGCTATCAGAAAGACGTTGTGAGTTTCAAACTTCAAACAGTTAATTTACCAAACATATGCTATATTTGGATACTGTATTTTTAGAGTAATTTCCCCTAAGTGTTATTTATATACGCGATGTAGGTTCCCACTTTATAATCACGTGGGCGGAAATATCCTTGTTTCCTTTTTCATTGAAGCGATCTTTTATAATGATACTTGTTCATTTTTGACATAATGTAAGACTATGATACTGGCGTTTGATGAATAATTTAGCTCAAGTAGTTAAGGCGTTTTTCTGTAGGTTCGATTCCCACTAGATGCATATTTTGTTTTGTTGTTTCCAGTTTGGTTAGGACATTGCAGGCGTGAATCACCTGATTGTCTGATAATAATGATGATTCCGTGCTTCCGAAGGCACGTGAAGCCGTTGGTCCCGGCTGCCATCTGCTAGTCGTTAAAGGAACCACATCAGAGGTCGAAAGGCGGTTCCGAAGAACTCGAACGCCAGGGTGGCCAATTGACCGTGTCACCTACACGAAATGATGATGATAAGTATAAGAAATGATAAAGTTTTGACTAAGTAGCTTAATCTAAAACTTAACCATCAACACTGAAGTCAGGTTGGGACACTTTCAATGTCATAGCTATGATTCTTAGCCGAATCTTCATCTGCGTTTAGACTAGACAGTACATCAAGGAGAAGTAAATTAAATATCTAATTTTAGGAGACCCGGACCGGGAAATCGCTTAGATGAATATGTCAAAAGAGAGGTCGATGAAACTAAAATCAGTAACTATAACCAAAGCACACACGCTAACCCTTCAAGAGAGATTAGTATGCGACCGGGCCGACAATTAGGAGTTCAGAATTTCAAACGCCGATGGGACAAATAGTGCCCTTCGGCGGCCAACCGTGACGTTTTAATCGAGGTTCCCGAAGGATCGACTTCGGTAATTGTTTCCGGGATGAACTGGTTGGATTCCTCACTCAGATCAAAGATAAAAGGAGATGTAATTAATTTAAAGCCAGCGTTTTGCATTTTAATCTACTCAATGTCATTCCTATTGTGCGGTACTTGATTTGAAAAGAGAATGGAACGATACATTTGGAATTATAGCTAACTTCTTTTAAATAAAATTTATCTGCTGATTATTGTATAAATATGCATACGCATGAATAAATCAATATTTGTGAATGTTAATAAAATTTGAATTTGAATTGTCATTTAAGGCTAAAATGAAATGTTTTATTTATTCATTTCATATACTATATAGTATGCAAGTCGTGATAATTTATTCCCTTTATTAGTAATGATGTTATAGTTTGTGCTTAGTATTATAGCAGTAAACAGTTAAAATTGACCTTGATCGAGTTTCTCAACTAAAACCAATTTTTAATATTGAAAACCTTGTATCTAGTCAGTTTTCTTATAAAAAAAAAAAACCGTAATCCTGCTTACGACTTTAAATCCTACTGAATAAGCAAATAGACTCATATTTCACGACTAAGATATGCGATAGCGTTCACAGCGCTTTAACATATCTCCTCGTTTACAAAGTCTAAGGGTTTCACGTATTTCGGTGTAAAGATTTAAGGTAGGTGTAATGGCTGGTGCTGCTTGATTACGTTCGGTGAGAGCAATTACTCGCTCGACGTGTTGCTAGATTGAGGTGACAAAACAAGTGCTTGGATTTTTATCCGACTGCCTGAAGGAGTGTTATCATCATTATCATGCTTTAGCTACAAGGTCAAGTGAATATGCACGACCTGGTATCAGTCTTTCAAAACCGCTCTTGACCTCTGATGAGAAGGGTGTAGCCCCACACGTTATTACGTTAGTAATGAACATAAATCACGGTTATTCCTCTCGTTGTAACAAAAAATCTCACGAATTAAGACCTCCGATAAAAATCTTACGAGATATTTATTGGTCCAAATAAGATTATAGAAGGCATTAAAAAAATACTCTAACATGCTACACAACTCATGGGCGATTAGACCATTTTGGATCGACCACAGACAACGTAGAGCAGAGCATAGACTAATAAACTTAGTTTTTTGTTTCAACCTCCCAGACTACACTGTGTGTGGCTTTTAATTGAGTTATCCTGTCCTGTCTCTAATTCTATTGTCTTTTAATTTAAATTTGAATTTTGTTTTTATTCCGAATGGAATAAAATCGGTTAGAGCGGTATTCGAAAAACCTTTTGCGGCAAAAACTGTTTCGGAACTTTTGAACATGTTTTTAAGATAATATAAATAGTTATAATCGAAACCCTTTCAAACTGGCATGATATTTTATACACAAATAAAAATTGAAAGTTTAGAATACTCCTAATATTCTTGTTATAGACCGAAACACACTACATCTCGAAAAACAAACCTCTTGGGCAGTTCTTTTGGGCATAGATTATAAAATGCTATACTTGGATAAAATCTAAAGCATTATCAAATATCACACATATAAAATATCAGCGCTTCTGTTAAAGTTTATAGCACACATCTCAGTTTCTCATCTGCTGTCGCTACCATCTGTAACAACACTAGCACCGTCGAGTACAGTCGGCAGAATAAAGCTCAATATTTAGTTGTTTGATTTATAGCACTTACCCTGTTTGAACTGAGTCCCCTTGCTACGTCCACGTTGTCTCTATCTCTACTTAGGAAACTATAGTAATATCTATTAATTTTCGACAATGTATTAATTACATAAAGCATCGATTTAGTAATTGTTATGTATTATGTATTAATTTTCGACTTAATGTATTAATTACACAAGACATTGATTAAGTCATTGTTATATATTACTAGTACAAATACATACTCGTATCAATCCTGATAATATTTTAAAGACTACGTGAGAACCTTCAGAAAAAACAACTCTTTCTTAAATATGTACATAAAAATACAAAGATAGGATACGATGTAAAACACAAGTATTATTTATTTCCTCGGCTGTTGTAATCAAAAATACAGGTTTAAACATAGATAAAAAAAATCCTGGTTAGAGACCGCGCGACATCTATGGGTTTAACGAACGAAACTATTCACAAAAATAGTTGATGTCAGGCAAGCGGTTGATAAAAATAACAGAAATCAAAATTGCACCTCATTGAAGAAAGGAATCTCCTATCTTTGCATGAAAAATATAATTTCAGAATACATATTTTTAAATACCACTGAGTAAGAAAACAGGGTAACCAGATAGTAAAATTCTTGTTTCAAAAAAAAAAAAAATACTAGAAATAAACGAATATTAGGAAATTGAAACGAATATATACTTACATACTTGCTGGACAATTTCTTTGAAAAATAAATGTCTTTGTCAATTCATGTGTATCTCTTGGCACGCCCTGGGAAACTGGAAAGGCTTCGAGTTTCTTTTAATGGACCGATTTGAAAAATTCTTTCACTGTTGGAAAGCCACACTATTACCGAGTGACATAGGCTATGTGTGTACCACGGGAAAAGCCGGAGTAGACTGCTAGAAAAAAAAAATCTCCATCGAGGGGTTTTACTATACCTCGACGCGCTTGGCAACGGTGAAGACAATCTATGTTGCTTACTTACCTTATTCTTCTTCACGAGGTAAATTGGCAATTGTACATTGCAACTTCGTATAAAGGTTACCTGAAACCAACAAACAAAATATTCGTTAAATGACCCAACACTTCCGACCCAGAACAACTTAAAGGCAAAGTTTATAAAGTCGAAACACAGGTCATTAGCATCGTAAGACAAAAACTAAATCAAGAAAGAGCCTCAACTTATACCGAAGACAATAAGTTTGGTCGTTACAACACAAACTGATAAAGAAACTACGAGAGCGGAAAGTTTCCCCAAAGTTGGGACAAATTACCCGACCACGAAGGGGAGTGTGTGTTTAGGGTCGGCCGCAGCGGGCTGTTAAGAAAATTTACAAAGACCAGTGTTGCCAGACCTGTGGCTAGTCATTACAATGAACTGGGATGTATAGGAAAGTTAATACGATTTTGGAATGGTAGGTTCTAGGTAAGCTGGTGGTTGAGGTTGCTTTAATTCCGCGCGTGTTATTGTTGCCATACGTGTGAGTTGAGATTGCTGGAGATTTTTAATTAAATTATTCTTCTAGTCTTTATTGAATTTAAGTAGGAATGACTTATTTCCTGGCTATGTTCTACCCAATGTATAAGACTATGGTATTTCTAAATGTTGGCCAAATTATTTATTTCCATTAAGAGCTGCCCTCATAATGCCATTTATTGTAATTAATGACTACATCTGATCAGAGTATGATAGACAATCTCCGGTCGCTTCAGGTTTTGAGTAACTTATGTTTTAAAGCTAGTTTCTCTTTGAGTGAGTTAAGAGCGTTAATGATTATCGTATTAAATACTAGTCAAAACCTTTTTGAAAAATAAGACTATCTGAATATTTGTGAAAAAAAGAATTTTTCAAATCCGACTTTCAGAACTATTTCTCAAATACAATAAATACTTATTGTAGATGAAATTATGATCTTACTAAATAGATTGTATGTTTAAGTGCTCTAATCTCCAATTATTATTTATGCTCTAATCTCCTAGAAATCAGTATTTCTCAAATATAATAAATACTAATTTCTATTGGAGATTAGAGCATTAGTATTACTTATCTTAGAAATACAAACAGTTGAAACTAGAATTCAATAAATGAAAGTCCATTAGATAACTAAACGATAGATAAATTCGTAGTGATCTGAGAAGCCGATTCGTAATCCGTGGATTAAACTCGTAATCGATAATTTGCTTTAAACGATTACCGATACCGTCGCATTTATCGATTGGCTTTATTATCTTCTGTTTTATTGTTCGCTTACTGATCTACGATGTTTAGTGTTGTATTCAATTGTACTGTTTATTTATTGAATAGAATAGAAACGGTTTATTTAAATTGCCACAGACACATAAAACAATGATTAAGAAAGTCTTAAACTAGTACAAGTAACACAAATAAAACAATATTATGCTGCAGCGAGGCAAAAAGGCCGTAACTCAGTCATTATTGTATTGATTAGTTTATACGAATGTTTTAATTTGTCGTGTTTGTTTTAAAAATCTAATTCGAATAAATAATTACTAAAATGACCTGACAAAAATAAACTTAGAAAAAAAAACTATTAATGGGGACAACAAAATATTACCTCCTTAATCAAAAGGATGCATGTTCATGATAATATTTCTTCATACACAATTTTGTATATAAAAATAATCGAATAAATAAATTTTCCACCATTCATTTTTTTATTAAGTATGATATTATTAGATAGCAATGAAGCCATCTCTATTAGATATGCCAAGAAAGTATTATCAAAACCTAATTTAAAGAAAGATTTGGAGTGTATATACGAGTATTTCGAAATTTTAGATATTGCAATTGTAAAAATAGAAAAACGCGGCCTTACTATAACATTTGAAATATTTGACGATGTAAGATCAATTGTATACCAGACATCAAATAATTTATTAATCAACAAAATGGAGCAACTTATGGATAGAAACCCTGATTTTGATTTCCTTAGGACAATAAGTGAAAATATTACTCAAGATAGTGGCGCTAGTATTTACAAATTTGCGCTGTACATCTGTAGATGTGGAGAGATCTTTTTCGTTATATAAATGGATCCTGAATGTCAAAAGAAATAGGTAGGTGATAATCTCGAGAAAATTATAATAATTTACTACAATACTCTGAATGAAACAAAAGTTACCAGTTCAGATTTAGAACAGTCACTGAAATCTGACGTAACACCATCATGTAACAGCTAATGATAACAGTTTATTAAAATATTATCTATCTAAAAAATCTAGTTATATATTTTGGTCTTTTTTTCACCTCTTCTTCTATTAATTAGTGCAGAAAATACATGCTTTTCAAATCACAAGTACCTTTAAAAATAATCCTTACGCTGAATTTTTAATAGGTATAGGACAACAAGGACATTTAAAATTCATTAAAACAGCTAAGACGTCCTGAATTTTAGAAATATGTGAATTATAACATAATTTGCTCTCCTCATACAAAATTAATATCATAACAAACAAGCGATTACATGAGCATTCGTATTTATTCACAAACAGATCAAAGTAAAAACAAAATTGTTGTCGAAACTAATTCCGGAAACAGAAACGCGAATGAAAGAGAGGGTCTGTATCTTTTTGCACGGCTGAATGGCCGCGGACAAAGATATGTGGACGCCCTATCCTATATTCTTATCTTGATTAATTTTCGTCCTATTTTTAGGGTCTTTCAAAGCCTAGGATGACCAGGGGTAAGGATCTAATTTTGGTAGATGATGATATTGTCGACGCTAATGAAATAAATTGGGCGGCAAAAGAATTGATTAGGTGACGAGAACCCTTAAAATTGTCGTCTTTGTTATGTAAAGGTTCATGTTGATTAGTAGTTTGTGATAAATGTTATACGTTACATTACACAGTATATGTGTGTGTGTGTGGTGTGCAAAAAGTATAATGTTATACTGATCGAAAAACACCATTTATATTTAATGATATTAAGGTTTTACTTATTATTTTATTTATTATTGTTACTGTTACAATAAATCATTAACAGAAGGGTTTTGATATTTACATATTGATATTAATAAAAATTAAGTATAGATTTTTGAGTTCTATAAAAACTTCATCGTTTGTGTTGAAATTTAAAATCATCTACACAAATAATAAGAAGATTTAATTACAAAGGCACTTTTAGTAATAAATCATCAACTTCAAAAGATGCTAAAAATAAAGCAAAAGAAAGGAAAAACGCGTCTATTGCATTAATTACTAAGTCCACATCTGTGATAGTCCATATGAATGAAGAATATGATATCACATTAACATAATAATTATATAATTAATTATGTACCAAATGAAGTGAAACCAAGATAGTTTACATGAATGAGCTGACTCGAATACTCGATTCCCTTTGACCTGGTAAACACAATCGCCGGATGTCACAGCGATTGCTGAATTCGATTTAGCAATCGATATCTGAGCCATTTGTATCCCTCGCGAATGCTTTATCTGCACCCTTGGTTCTCCGCGATTTATTGTGTTTCTCAAAAGCAAAAACGATTATGGACGATGCACCGTCGCAGCTTCTTTACGCTCGTTGCTATTCATGAAATGTTAGATTTCTGTAAAAACATACAGAAGACTTTATTTGTTCTTTTGCGGGAAAATCGTCATTAATAGAGCTTCATTTCTCGTTGTTTACATAAAATCTAAAAATAAAACTTATTACGCCTCTGCTCTGTAATAGCTAAATGCATATTGATTATTTATTCCTCTTCTACTCTTTTTCATGAAATATCTTTTCTCTCAATTTAGCGTTGGTTGACTTCAAGAGATCCCTAGTTACCTACATGGGTTAAGTCCCCCTTTGTATGTTCTATTTCTTTACACTTTGTAAATGTACATTCATTTGTACTAAGTCATGTATAGTTTTTGTATTTCAAACAAATAAACAAGATTTTTATTCAAATGGGATTTGATTTTTTCTCAACTGCTAATATCACTATTGAGATTTTAGAGATTTTTAATGAATATTTATAGCGTTTCATAAGTTTTCAATATGTTACATACTCTGAACATATAAAGACCCTATTTCTTTGAATAAGGAAAATTCTATCCACACTAGATCAACTAAGGCTGAGTGGTATGTGGCTATAGTCCCTACATATCAAATCAACTAACCTTCATCTACAATAGCACTCTACTTAGCTAGGTCCTCAAACAATGTGTTGCTATCATTAAACTCATCCGGACGGAATTCCGAGATGCTCTCAATTTCCTCCCTAACCCTAGGGGGTTGGTGCGGGTCAGGCAAATGTTTGCCTATTTGCCCAAACGTAGGGTTCCGTCGACGTATGCTAACGCAGTGAATTATTAAGACGCTTCCTTGTTGACACCAGATGCTATTTAGATGTGTTTGGGAATACCATAGATGTCTTGAGAATATGGACTAGTCATGAGTTAATAGAAGTATTTTTTTAAAGAAGCTAATTGAGCTCAAATTTTCAATTTAATCAAAATATTGGATGGAAGTGACATGAAGCGACTGCGGTCTATCTGACCATTATTTTGACCATGACTCCTAGGTGTGTTAGAAAACCATTTTTAAGGCTACCAAAAAACATCTGACATAGTTTAAAGGCTGCCATCTAGTAAAAACAGCTCAACCTGCCTTTCTAAACAAAATAAAAATCCCACTCGAAAATCAACCTAACTAAAAGAAAGCATAGACATATTACTGATACTACCTTTAATAATACTAAGATACTAGTAAAAATTCTCCATGATTAGTGTTGATACCAATACTTAAAAAATACTTTTGTTACTTATACTTACTTTTATTTTGGATCAGTAATTACTAAATTTCAATATTATAAACTGAATATAAAATCGATTATTTGAAATAGTTGATATTTGATAAAAATAATCTTTTATTGTGACTGTACAAAAACCTATATTATTTAGAAAGAAAATTATTTATAAAAAACAACGGGTCGAACACGGAATGCAAAGTGGGACCAACTAGGAATAAAATAATAAAAATTGTACATCGGGACGAAGGAAGCATAATGTTTGGGACTAACTAAGAAATTTATTAGTGGGACAAAACTCAGTGGGATAAACGAAAAATGAATCTGAATAACTTGTTCAGTATTATGAACTGCCTTTCGTGTTTCAGTTTTTACTTTCCTTATTTATATAACTTCTTATGTAAAAAAAGTTCTCAGTTCTATTTTAATTTTCGTACTCCATGTTTCTTAGAAGTCAATGCAGTCCCAATAATTTGTCATCCGTAGCGTTGATGGGCACAATTTAATGCAGTCCCTGCATTGTGATAGATTTACGAGGCAGATAGGTGCTGTAATGGAGCCAGTGGCACCATTAAACTTGACTCTAATGAAGATACGGGAAACGTATTTGTTGCGTAATAAAATAGTGTCGTATGACCCGAGGGTCGGGTGGTGACGTCATTAACATTTTCGAATGAGTTACTGCGTGAAGTGACGAATGGGAAGGTTCACAAGTGGAGGAAATAAATTGTAGTCATGAAAGTAGCGGAGACGGGCAGTGTCACTCTTTCGTTCGTATTTTGTGGAATACAATACAAGGCTAACCGCCTCTGTACATTCTGGTGTCAGTTCTTCAAAACTGCCTCTCGGCTTCTGAGGCTTAGCACGCCTTTCAAAGTACGGAATCATCTTTATTACCAGACAATAGATTGATTCACGCCGGCTTTATTCTAACCAAACTGGAAATAACTAAACAAAGTATGCTTCCCATGGGAATCGAACACATAACCCCCGGTTCTACAGGCAAACGCCGTAACCATTGGACCACAGAGGCAGTGTCACTTAAAAGTACTTATGTACCAAAGAAGTTCAAATCGCGCGCGTTTTAAGTGACGCAATATTTTTTTTAAATCTATGTTATGTACTCAAATTAACAATTTTGATACATGTTCTCATAAATACATAAAATTCTTATTTCTATGTTATTCTTTTTCAAATGCAGTAAATAACATTTTGAGATCTAGTTTTACCAATAAAATAAAAAAAAAACTTATGATGAATAAGCAGCACTAGACTGAACCCCTTCAGCGCATCGGCAGCATAAAAAGGTGGCGATTAGCCGCAGACGCGATGTTCTAACTATATGGGTAAATATACAAAATAGAGCATAGAGAAGCAATGATTTTAGAGGAAGGTACTCCATAGAATAGAGGGAATGTCTTATATTCCTCTACTAAGAGATTGCAAATGCAGTCGCTAAGTGGAAATTTATAAAGCGCTTTAAGTGATAAGGTAACAAATTCTTGCTAAGGTAAATATTCTGGTAGAAAAAGCAATAGGCTTTAAGTCGACCTTTTACATCATTGTAAGAAATAATTACTGTGTTGGATTGGGCATTTGTAGCAATTATAGCCAATCATGTATCTTACTTTCAGTTAGAAGTGCTTAATAAACTTTACTCTTTAGTGTAGTATACTTTAATAGGCGTTAGTACTTACCTTAGTATTAAAAAATGTGCACGTGTGAAAAAAAAATCTTAAGACTTTGTGACTACTGAAGATGCTCTGCGCATATATCAGTACACTCACACAAGTGTGACCATGTTTATTCACTACTGGTAGAAGTAGACTCGTTGCTTAGAACGCAAACCAATTTTTTCTACTTCATCCGTATTCTGTCCGATTGTAGTAGTACACAGTAGTGCAGTTGTATGAAGCTTTCTCTCTGTTCCCTATAAGTACTCATGTGGAACCAACACTGAATTATACGGACGTCTGATGGTGCTCGTAAAATACAGACTTGGGTTGTGCTGTGAACGTCAAATTTTCATATGACACGAGTTTACTGAGCAGTATTTACTGAGTGGGACGTTTTTCATAGTACCATTATCTTGAAAAAAATAAACAAATTATAAATTCAGTCAGGTTCTTCGAGTCATCATTATTTTTATTTCAGCTACAAAATGTCCACTTCTGAACATATATTTCCAACTAGATTGATATAAAGCAACCAAGATTTAGCGTCTTCCGGTTTGATCACTTTCTCAATCATTATTATAACATCGATATTTTTTTTTTAATATGAAGAATACAAAGCATTCTACAGAAAATAAGCTGACTTTGAGTTCACGTAACTTTAAAATGTTCTTAGTTACACCTTTCAGCCTTCGTTTCGGCGTATATTATTATTATGATCACAGATATGGCATCACTGGTTATTACAATGAAGTGATCTCCTTAACTATTGATTACAGATAACCAGATCAATAAGATCATGTTCCGGGTGTGTTAATGGCCAATCATTTTAGTTTTTTAGACTACTTAAATACATCTGACTGACAGTTAGCTATATCAGCTGGGAGCATCGCCTTAACATCAACTTAAGCACAAAGAAGCTCAAGATAGGAAAACCTTTTATGGCAACCAAATCAAGTCAGGCCACGCATACCGTCGTTTGTATAATCTTTACGATTACTCATATTTCAACAAAATACAACAACTCAAGTTAACATAAATCCACAAAACGCCAGGGCGGACCACTAGTCAAGCAATAAACTCGTTGTAAAGTTTATCCAGCAGATCGCTCCCTACGCCTGAAGTCAATATCCGCCATCACTAACAGGTACCAAACCCTTATAATTTGATAAACCGTCATCAAAACCATTACGGAATTATCTCCCCCAAGACTGTCCTGATTCTTGGCAAAACTAATACAATTTCTGTGACGATCATAGCGACGTAATATTACACGTAGACTGTTAGCTGCGAACCCCTCTTGTAGCAAGTTTAGGCCCCTATAACAACACGACAGGGTGAATACACTACACATTGGTTTTAAACATAAAATACTTAGTAACAGAAGAATACGTTACGCAGTGGAAAAAGCTACTATCGTTGATTTTTAGGATTGATTCCCGGAAAACGACCATGTATATGTTTTTTTAAAACATTGATTAATGAGCAATCACAATAATTAACCTTCACATTTTGATTAACTAAGTAATAAGTAAACTAGGTATAAAACTGATGCACAGTGGCTCTGTTCGCGTGGGACTCAGTTATATCGCGCTCGAAAGTAGCCTATGTTCGACACCTGGTCCTTAACTATATGAACTATATCCATACCAAATTTCATTACAGATAGACAGATTTTGGCATTTATATTGTATGGATTTATAGAATATTTTATTTTATATTTATTATACAACGTCGGATGACTTATGTGTGCAAGGATCGCTTAATGTTGCCTTTTTAAAGATTATGATTTAAAAAAAAAGAAATAAAAACGGAAAGGATAGGATGGACTTTCCTGCAGAAAAAATGATATTTTTCTTGTGCGTCTGTCTCTATAAAATTGTATATTGATTTGGTAAGGAGCTATTCTTCTGTCCCTACTTTTATTGTAAAATCTTTGAGTTCGGATGTGCACTAAGATAAATACAAGATGGTATCTAAACGTAGTTATAATTGGGTAAGCAAGCATAAATCAATTTTGGAGCTTCTGTGCATTTATGCACTTGGATGTGTGAGGTGTTTTCCTTGCATTATAAAATAAACCGGATCATTAGTGATCAGGCATGAGCACAAAAGGAAAGGGATCTTTACCAACTGCGGGACTACAGTCAAAGATTTTTGAAAGGATATCATGGATGGAATCATGGATTATTTTTATAATTAGTTAGTACTCAGCAATTGATTTTGTGTACCGGCAGATATAGGTTGAATAGGTAAAACGGTACTAAATAAATAAATAAATTATGTTTATTTATGGTTTCATATATTACAAAGATAACGGGTGCCACTACGTGTAGGTTGGTTGGCGAAGGAGGGAAGACCACGGATGCGCTGGAGTGACGACCTGAGAAGGTTCGAGAGCAAATGGCTGGAAGTGGTGGAACAAAGAGGGTTTGGGAAGGAGATAGGGGAGACCTTTGCCCAGCAGTGGAATATTGGTAAAAAATATATATATTGCAAGGAACATCACTCTCCGTTATTCACAATGATGACCACGACCACTCTGGTACCAAAGTGTACCGACTAAGAAGAATAAATTATGTTTTCATCATTTTCATACCGATGGCATATGTCCAATTTTATCAGCCCAGAAAGAAGCGACCTTAATGTCTTTGCTGGAGACCACATAAAGGTCATTCAGGGTTTAGGTGTTCTGGCACCCAGAGCACAATAACAGATGTCCCATGGTTTAAGAAGAAAGCCACTTTGCACTGATTACCATAAGCGATTAATTATTGTAATGGTTTCATGTATATAGATGATATAGCCATACTATCTTTTCTATCTTCTATCCAATACATAAAAATCTATTGCTGTTCGTTAGTCTCTCTAAAACTCGTGAATGGCTGAACCGATTTGGTTTACATTGGTCTTCATATATTTGTGAAAGTTCAGGGAAGGTTTAAACAGTAGTAAAAGAGCTTTTAGGCGGTAGGGAGTTCGCCAGGTCAGCTAGATTAAATATTTATGAATGAATAATATATGTATTCACTGTTAGTATAGTACAAATATACACTTTCTATACGATATATCGGTGAATCACTACGTTTATCATTTGCTACATATCTAATTGCTACGGATATTACAACCACAGTAACCAAATGTAATATCCTGGAGCTATGTCTATAAGTAGTCATCGTTATTTGCTTTATATGTGGATTGAGATGATATAGGAACGCACATAGAATCACGAAATTGCGACGCCAGAACGCCAGGTAAAAATTACTTTATATGTATATTCATAGACAAGTGATAATGATGGACTACTGGACACGGAACACACACAAACGGTTTTATTTACATTATGTGGTGCAATTTTACGCATATCTTTTGATGGAAATATGATTGATGGTATAAATCCTTCGAGTTATGGTAATACGCGCCCTACGTGTGACAGCGGTCATAATAGTGCTGAGTCACCCGACCCTTTGAGTTGACCCTAGTTCGAACTAGAGAGATGTTCACTGTCTTTAGAAATGTAAAATCATGTAGTGACATTATCTTTTAGCAGGCAATGTTAGGATGAACCATTAATACCATCATCATCCTAACAAGACGACTGCTCATCGGCAGCATGTATTTGTTTAATAATAAATAGAATAAGGCACGTAGGCCTCAACTGGATGTATGTGGCATTGGAAAAACAGAAATGAATGTTTGAGGGGATCTAAGTCCTAAAAAGGATACTATAGAGGCTGTTATGGATGAATGGAGTAAAATAGAATGACAGTTAACAAACAAGGTTTTTAATCACTACAATTGACAATGCAACCAATATAATCCTAATATTAGAAAGAGAGCAAGGTACTACATTTAAAAATTAAATAGATTTATGCATAACTTTAGCAGTCAAAGCAAAGTAATTTGATAATATGTACTTGTATTGATTTTATATTCGGCTGATAATAAATATGTTTCGTGCTTCAAGAGGCACCTTAAGCCGTTGGTCCCACCTGCCATCTGGTAAACCTCAAAGACCAAGTAGCGGTTTCGAGAACTCTGACACCAGGGTGTACATGGACAATTGACCGTGTAACCTGCACCTATTATCTTCGGAATAGTTGCATGCAAGTGGAAAAAAAAATTGTGTGAAAGTTTAATTTTAGTTTTGCTGGTTATTTACCTCATAAGAAGCTAAGAGGAAGCAACAAGAAAAAGTATATTATGTAGGTAAATAGTAAGAATGATCCACTATTTGCTCGAACCAGACTGGATTTCTTCGAAAAATAAGCTCAAAGAAAACTATGCGCTAAGAAAATCAATATCAACTTGGAACTTCTCAAAGTAAATCATGTCGTTATGCTTAATCGGAGGCAAGTGATCGAAAGCTCCGGAGAGCTCGGAAACTTCCAATAAAACGAGGGAACTTCCTGTGGGGAGGAGAGGCTTCAAATGAAAAGGTTATTTATTTATTAATGGGACTTGTCTACTTAACACCTTTTGAAATTTAATGAGTTTAGAAGTATAACATTAATAAAGCTATTGACTTAATATGTTGATGAGTTTAGACAATGGTTGTTTTTTAGAGTATGTTGTGTGTATATTATAACGCCTGTCGGCCGGACTTTATATATTATTTATTTAAATTTTATTGCGAAGATACATGTGTATATTACAATATGCAGACTTAATGCTTAAATAATTATTTAACAGTAAACCTTTGGGTTAGGTAGAGATTTCTGGGTGTAAAATACAAATCGAATTAATATTATAAATGCGAAAGTGAATTTGTTTGTTTGTTTGGTAAGTCTTTACGTCCTATCTACTGAACCAATCTTCCTGAAATTTTGCATACAAATAGTTAAAAATATTGAGAAAGACATAGGGTATTCAATCCTAGAAAAAGCACTGTTCCCGAGGGAAATTTACGCGGGCGAAGTCTTTTGCGAAAGCTAGTATAATATATTTATTTAATGTACGTCTTCGTGTTGCTTGCTTGATCATGGAGTGGTTTTTAAAGTCAGTATTCTCTGGAAATAGTATTTAAAAGCCCAAGATGGCTGCTGTAATTATTTATTAGAGAGGCCGACCCCGTATAGGGATTAAGGCAAGAAGAAGAAGTGTAAGACCACATAAAATGTAAGGGTAAAGTGATACACTTTTCAATGTAGCTATCTTTCCCTTATAAGCACCTGCAAAATATTAATTCCAGGTCAAAGTTTTAATCACAAAATCGAAGTCACTTTTGCCTCATTAGCAACATGATGGAATCACTCTGGCGCCATATTGAATTTCGTCAAGTACATTTCACGATCAAAGGTAATTAATAGGTGTCATTTCGCCTTATTACCTGCCGGCAATGAGGCTTTACAACCTGCACTCAAGTCTCAATTAAGTGTTAACAGTACATCTTAACGTATAAAACGTGTTAATTTTTGAAATCGATTCCCGGGAATGTGATAAAATGTGACTAAAATGGAAGTAAGTACATATATTTATATTGAAGTATAGAAAAATTCTAAAATGGTATTTTGTCATTGCCTTGCTGGAAACTTTATGCGACTAGGACTACCCGCGGTCACTACGGTTTAATTCAGTGGTTAAAGGGTTTGCCTGTAGACCCGGGGGTCGTGGATTCGATTCCCTCGGGAAGCATACTTTGTTTAATTTTTTTCCTGTTTGGTTAAGTCATTGCAGGCTTGAATCACCTGATTATGTGCTGCGGAAGGAACGTTAAGCCGTTGGTCCCGGCTGCCAACTGGTAGTTAATGGAATCACGACAGAACCCGCGAGGTAGTTTCGAAGAACTATGACACCTGGGTGTGTATGGTGGATTTACCGTGACACCTACACAAAATGATGATGACTACGGCTAGTTAGGAAGTAGTTTACTTATCTGACCCCGACCTAACAAAACAGAAGAATGATAGTGCCGCTAAACGCCAGTGGACGAGTTAGTGCTAAGCCTAGTTCCTTTTTCGAAGGCCCTTGCCGTGCCAAATGATTATCTAGTGTTTTGAATCACAAACATTACTTTGGCATAAGGCTTACTCATTCCATTCGCTCAGCTAACTACAGTTCAACCTCTGAGCATATATAGACCTGAATCAGCACAGAATATATAAAAGTACTTACAAACAATCAGTACCTATTGAGTCCGCGTTTAAATCTAAGGAATATCATAAAAAAAACCCGTGATGTTTTTTCTCCTTCTCAAAACTTAACTACCTCTGTAGTCCAGTAGTTATGGCGTTTGCCTGTAGACCCGGGGTCAACATTGCAGGCTTGATTTACATGATTATCTAGTACTAAAGATGTTTCTGTGCTTCAAAAAGTATCGAAAGGAACTTCCCATGAAATCAGACATCAGGGTCTACATGATCGATTGACCATGACACCTAAAAAAATTGGCCTACTTAAATAAAACATTTTTTAAATAGTAGTTGGAAGTCAATTATTTAACATATAAATATAATATCCATGTTATTACAAACATTTCTAGTTTAACTTTATTCTTAAAATTCACGTTATTTAGTAAAGATAATCTACAACTAAACACCCTTAAGTCCGACAGCTGTATAAAGCTATCAAACCTTGCGTGTCTGATCTGATTACTGGACTCCGAAACATTCGTAGTTAATGAGGACTATCGCGACACCTTCGCAGTCTAATTAAGACCTTTTCTGTACAATGTAGGCAACGGTATACAAATACTCATGGAAGCTGTGGTCTTATTGGTGTGTTCAAAGATAGCCACAAAAAGGAATGAAATGCAAGCCGTTTTGAGAATATCTTTGATGATTAAGTATTTTAAAATTACTTCCTAAAAAGGAGGTCTCTTAATTGAGCAGTTCTTTTTTATGTTTGCTACTTTTTATGTCCGTTGTTTCTGGACCGACTTTGAAAATTCTGAAGTTTTCTTCTGAAGAAGTCTTGAATGGAATTCATGTAATTGCTCTATTTGCTTTGGGTGATAAATAATACAATATTTTTAGTTTTATTATTTTAGCCTAAATAAAATGTATTTTTAGCAGAAGAAAAACAAATGAAATAATAGTTCTAAATAATCCCAAAATGAATAGAATATACACTTTATTGCACCAAATACATACAAAAATTGTTTGAATAACGTTTTAAAATAAAACAATTCCAGTTACAAATGAAATTTGACCAGCAGCACCAAAGTTATCTAACAACATAACACTAATTATACCATAGATTATTACAAGTCCGTCATTACATACTGCAAATAACTTCGGGCAGATTCCACACATCCCTAACGAAGCCTTGGCAGGCCGCATCATGTGCACAAATTACGTACAATTACATGGAACACCACCAAAAACGACAGACCTACCCACCCTCTTCGATTACAAACAAACCCAGAACATCAAAGGGATTTAGTGAAACTACACGGAGATCTAATTAAAATGGTTGATAGCCTACCCTACGGGATGGTGACTTCGGATTGCGATCAAGAATTTAACGATAGGAATTAAACTCTAAATGAAGTAGATTAAGGCTGTAATTTAAATAATGAAGGTTTAGAATGTGAGGTGATACAAATTGTTCTCATCAACGTTGGATCTCGTAGTGTTGAATCTCCAATCGTTAGATCGAATATGGAACGATCCCGTGTAGATTGCTGAGTATTAGGAGTTGTATTAATGATATTGAATTAGCAGCACTTAAAATTCTAAGTGTAAGCGTCATTAAAAACCATAAATACTTTATTTAAAATTAACCGCTATTTTCAAGTTTAAAATATCAGCCAATCAGAGAGCGCGTGGCTCACACCACACGCCGTAAATGGTGGGGGTAAAGTGGGATCGAACGTAACTTTCGCGGTCCTCGGCCGGCATGCTGTACTAGTGAACCTTCGGAAACAGTTGTGTTTTTCGTGAAAGTGTAATCATATTAAAGAATTATGTTATATTATATTTTGTGATCTTGTGAGGTGTTAACCTACCAGTTTACAGTGCCATAATAATAACTAAGGTAAGATGTACATATTATAACTTAATTACTGTACTAAGTATGATTTCTATATCTACTATGGAAATAAATTATATTATATATACGTTGAGTTGTTTCTTACATAAGAGAACGTGAAACATGTAACATTTACAGGAATATTCATTGACAATTACTGTATAATTTCTCTCTTAACGATTACTTTGTTGCAGTATCAGGGATATTGCTTAGGTAATACTTTAAATATAATGTCTTGGAAGTTCTTGACTTTTCACAATTTATTTTAGACATTTTGTTAGTCTAACTTAATCAAAATAAAAAAATAAATATTAAGTGTTTATTTAGAAAACCAAATAAATTAACTTAGACGAGCTTACATTACAACGTGGAATTTGTTTGTTTGAAATAACTATTATGCTAAAACAAAAGTACAGTGTTCTACCATTTAAAAAAAATCAACAAATAACCAAATATAGTCTTCAAATTAGTAAGCACAGTGGGTCACATATAAAAGGATAACAAACTAACGGAAAGAGTAAATTGTATACCTGTCTATGTGGCCCACTGTACAATGGTACATGGAGTAAACAAACCAAATCTCCATTATCCCTGCGGCATGTAGTGAGTTATAACTGAGACAGGAGTGCTTGCCAAAACAGAGGTTATTATAGAGCCAATAGACCAATACATGCCAATATGCATCTGTATGTATACAATGTCAAATACAAATGCAATGTGAGAATTCTTCTTCAGCTTTTCAAAGGTGAGACTTAAAAACTAGCTGCTCACTGTGGCTCTACTTCCATGAAACTCTGTTTTGTTGTGATAAAATTGGATCTTCATCATCATTATTTCAGCCGCAATCTGTCCACTGCTGGACATAGGCCTGCCCCAAGGATGTCCAAAATCCAGTGCCTGCCTTCTTCAGATCATCTGACCATCTGATCGGTGGGTGTCCGATGCTGCGCTTACCGGTGCGTAGTCGCCATTCGAGAACCTTTCTGCCCCATCGGCCATCGGTTCGTCGCGATATGTGCCTCGCCCACTGCCACTTGGCTGTTGCCTTTTGGCATAGTTTTATCAAAATCTGTGTTACTTGAGTTCAGTAGATACTTAAATAACTTAACTTGTACTGCACAAATTAAAAAAGGGTTTACAAATTGTAGACAAGTTTATGTGTGAAAATATAACATACTGACAGAATCACATATTTATTTTTGTAGATAATGATTCAAAATTCGACCAAGAAACTATGAGGATTTTTATTGTCTACTAAACATAGTCGTAGACTAAACCCAAAGAGCAAAAATAAATGCAATACTAAAGAATTACTCAAACAATTTATGATCTTGCAGGCAAAAATCATCAACTTTTCCAGTGTTGCACAACTTTAAATCTATATTATATTTCGACATGTCATAACACTCTTGACATCTGAAGACCCTTCCTCAAGCCACTCCCGCCTCATACACACTCATACATATTTTATTAGCTAACAACCAATATTGATTTGAAAACATTTTGAATTTCGTGACAGCCAATTATGTATGCTGCTAAGGTCCGTGTTGAGGAGAGACACAGAACAATTCTATTGTTCGGATTTTAAATCTATTCAATGAATTGTGATGTCGAAAGAGTGCCAAGTTTTTGATAAAGCACATGATATATTATCTACTTACACCCAAAATACTTGTATATGTAAAAAATACTTTCACGTCATGTTGATAGTTACTGTTGCAATAATATATAAAAAAATAAATCGCCTAAGTGCGAGTCGGACTCACGCTCTGGGGGTTCCGTAAATGTTGAATCTCTAAGGGTTCCAATTTTGCCATTTGGCTACGGAACCCTTCAAACAGTAGCACTCCGGGAGTGCTGACAGAAGTAAAAACTTGACCAATTGTCTCTTTTTTCAGTTGTCGGTTTTAATAGCGGTGTCGCGAGTTTAATGATGTTTACTTAACTCAAAAATGTCAATGTCAACTTACATAAAGTGGTTTTAATTTTAAATTAAAAAATCAAAGAAGTCATTATAATCTCTAAAGATAAACAAACGGATTAGAAACAAATGACTTATTTTCTTCTCAAACTTTTCCAAACTTGGCTCTGCCACTTCCGCAGGCCCACTCAGGGAGTTGTCACCCAACATCACACAATCAAAGATAACATCTCGGATCTCGATGCGGGTGTCACAATACAAGTTATCTACAGAGACATAAATTGTGATCCCCGATACCTCGCCATGACAATTTGTCGTTGTCCGTGGATGTTGTAAATTGGACTACAAATTGGTTTCTGGTAAACGATGGATAATCAATTATTTTCAATTATTCGACAGATGGACAAGCTTTTTGTCACAAATCATTGAAAACACAGAAAGTTGTATAGGTATGGACTTGTCTTAGAAACCCCTAAATGTATGGCATTTAAAAAAAATGTATAAAATAAATAAAGGTTTAATTATAATGAAACACAAAATATTATATACGAAAATGCTTAATTTTCTACGTAGTTCATATTCTAAGAGGCTGGTGTAACCTAATGCATATAAATCTAAACTAATACTTGATTTTTTTTCCTTTTTAATTTTGCTCATTAGTATCTGTAGGGTAATTTGCTTTATAATTTTGTATTACAATATTTAGCAATAAACAAAGTTATTACTAGATAAATCATAGGACTGAATTTAAAAAAAAAACCTCGTCTTCTAAGAACATAACCAGTTAAATAAACCTTGTGTGGATAAACTATTGTAAAGGCATTCATCAATTTTAATTTTATTCAGCACCTAAAAAAAGTTAATCAAACACTATACTACTTTGAAAGTGGTGGTAAACTTAATATAAGTAATTACTATCATCACTACATAGTATAAAACAAAGTCGCTTTCTCTGTCCCTATATCCCTATGTAAGCTTAAATCGGTTTTTTAATAGATAGTGATTCAAGAGGAAGGTTTTTATGCCCATGCGAAGCCGGCGCGGGTCGCTAGTAAGTAATAAGAATTTCTATATTGAGAATAAATAATATCAATTTTATGATCTAAAGTGAGTTTAATTATAATTTTTAAGTCTCTAAATTAATATGTAAGCTAAGTATTTATTTTTTACATCTGCTCTCAATACTGCCTCCGTGGTACAGTGATTGAGGCGTTTGCCTGTAGACCCCATTTTATGGTTATACTCTGTGCATTTTTTTATTTGTTCAATAATTAAGAAAAGTCATGATAGTTTCATGAATTGGCTGAGAAAAATATTTTTATTGCGTCAATTTAAGCTATCGTTATATTAATTGGATTTATTGTAGGACTTAGGGAGCCAACTATAAGTAAATTTTATATTATGAACTTTGACAAAGTTCATTGTATAGTAAAACCATTATAAATATAATGGTAAAAAATTATAATAATTAAAAAGTAATAAGATGTCGATCAAGCGAAAAGAAGAATAATGGAAAAAATCAAGTTGCACGAATTATTGGAGTCGAAAGTGTATGATGATAATTTTTATAGTAAGTTGAAATATATTATGTCAAGTCACTTTCTAAAGGTTCTAAATTGGCTACCTTTTGAATGATACAAGTAGTAGACATTTAACTGGTAACTCTACTCTAATCTAATCTAACTCTTATCTAACTATAGTTAATTCTACTCTATTATTATTATTTTTTAATAAAAAAAAATACCTCTAATGCCTGCCTTTTTGATACGATGTTTAAGTCGGTAATTTATGTCGTGTAAATAGAAAAAAAACAACTCGTGGTTTTATAGTCATGCTAAAATTAAAAATTAGGTTCGGCAACCAGAAGCTCTGTCTACCCAGTCATGAATTAAAACGTGATACTCGTATAAGATGATTGAACATTTGGTTTCACCAATACTTAGTAAAGGCATTCTTTCCCATACATCGGGGTTCTAAGTCTAGTATAGCACTGCCGTTGTATAAAGAGATGGGAAAGAGAATTAGTTATTTAGGTGATACTGAATTTAGTTATTTCTGCAAAGTAATTAGTATAATTAAATGTGGAATATTAATGGAAAATATAAGAAAATAAAAAAATTTCTACCTTTCTATGCATCTCTCAATGCAGTTTAAAAAATATAATAAATTAACATCACACAAAGCCCATACTATCAAGAACCTTTTGTAGAGGTATAGGCTTTTTCGGATATCTAGCCAAGGGTCGGAAATGCTAAGCTAAGTCCCAATAATAACTGTTTTTAATCTGGAAAATAGAAATAGAAGACGAAATAGATATCTTTACATCTAAAGTAGGTAAATTTCGGTACAACAAAGCCGCAAGTAAGGTCGCTGTAAAAGAGTATGTGCAGAAATGAACTACTTTATTATTTTAACCAGGTTTCCTGTTCCTGACTATGCATGGGAACCGCAGTTTCCTTGATATTGTTCACTAAAACTTTTGAAACGCGGTTTAGACTTGGCGTCATGTATGCGGTGCAGAATTTTTACTTAAAGCTCCATCTGTCGCTTCGTGTAGTAACTGCATTTCTATGCTATAGTATCGATACAACCTACAGTAGTATACAAGACTTGTACCCCTGGGTCCTTTTGCTGGGAACTATGACAATGCGTGCTCTATCGCCCGGCCATCGTTCAGATCCCCGCCTTTGATAGCGGCATTCTTACATACGCCCTCAAACAGTACATACAAATTATATTGATCGTGTTATTGTATTGTCACTTATTTGACTTGGCTTTATCATTGAAGTAATTCCTACTATTATCAGTACCCACCTAGGGCCATCAGGGCCACCGAGCTTCGCTCGTATTATGCAGAAAATCATTTTGCTTAAATATATGGGTAAATCAATTTTCCCGGACATGGAACATAGCTAGATTATCTCCTTGACTATGTAAAATCTTATGTTTAAAATTTCAAAGAAATTGTTAGAGCCGTTTTGTAAATGTATATTAAAGTATTGCTTGTTAAATAGTATAGATAATGTCTACTTTTTTCATGGATGTGGTAGAAGGAATGATAAGATCTCAATTTATTCTTTACTCTGTTTGACTGGTGGAAGATACTATTTACAAGGGTATTCTTAAGAAATATTGATGCCACAAGTCATATCATATAATAAATGACATCACGGTTTAGTTTATCCTAAGCTCCAGTCAGCTTGATTGCAACCAGGTTGCGATGAAGAAAGCTGCTGAATGATTACGAGTTTTTTTTCCAAGTATGATTTGGCCTCAAAAACACGATATAACCAACACGTTTCGTACCCGCAAGATTATAAAACTTGTTTACGAGTTTTCGTCGGAGACTCAGTAAAACGGAACGTGCGGTCCCAGATTTCCTTAAATGAATGTCATTTTTCACAGCCAGTATGCAACACAATTAAAAATATTTATAAAAGTTTTGAATGTATCAATATATATTTTTGAAGTTAAAGCAGACAAAATTGACACTGATGATTTCGATATTTACGAAATTATTGATAAAATCAATTTTTTTTTTTAATCAAAACTGTTCACTTAATACTGCTTCAAATCACACTTCATATCAATCTTCTATCAATAAATAAATAATAAATAAATATAAATATATAGGGACAAGTCATACAGATTAAGTTAGCCCCAAAGTAAGTTCAAGACTTGTGTTATGGGATACTAACTCTACGTTACTATATTTTATAACAAATACATATATAGATAAACATCCAAAACCCAGGGCAATCAGAAAAACATCATTTTTCGTCTTGACCTGACCGGGGATCGAACCCGGGACCTCCTGAGTAGCGGTCAGGCATGTTAACCATTACGCCACGGAGGTCGTCATAAATGGATAGAAAAGTAATTTTTTGTTTGAATTTAATCACTCAAAATTTTTAACACTCCCTAAGAACGAATCTTATGATCTATCCAAGTGCTCTTGTCGGTGGAGTCTCTTCCAGGTGATTTTATCTTCCGCTAGTATTTTCCCATCCTGGTATGACACCCAACTGCTTTTTTCCCTTATTCGTTTAATCCTGTCTTCCCCTTTTCGCTATTGTTGCCTTATAGATAAGAAATCTCGGCTACATGTGCGCTACATAGTTTGAAAAACATGCAATAAACATATACATAACTTCCCTTTTGCAGTTAGGTAAAAAGATGATCCATTCAATATTACGTTTTACATTTTATTTACTCTTACATCTTCATATGGGTCCGCCCACATCATGGTACATCATTAGCACTCCTTAGCTCATTAAATGACCCATGTTTTATGTCTTCATTAGACGATATCGAACCTCATACATTTTAAATGACTGTGTTTATATTTAAATTAGCCAATTTAAAAAATATGTAATTACATTGGTTTTATGGTTTTTTGAATATTACTTTTATAAGGTGTGTGATATCTACCCATAAGATGTTGTTAAAGATTGTATCATTTTGATCAAAATTCTAAATTATTAAATTTATTATTTATTTTTATTAACTAAAAACTTAATATTTAATCTTTTAATATTTAAAACGATATTGATCATATAAATAATGTATTGACGTATTTTGTTTTCATTGCTTCTTACATCTACTTAGAATAAATATACGTTTGTTTTTTTTTTGTGCTTCAACACCTGATTATAAAGGTCTAAAAGTTTAACATGTACAGCATAGTTAATGTCTAACTAATTTTATAACTGTAACTGAAATGGAATAAAAATTGAGACAGAGATTGATTTTCTTCTGGAATAGGCCGGGAATAACTTCTAACACGCGGAAAAAGCCGTGAATATCAGCTTATTTTAGCAACATTTACTTTCTGAACAAAAACGTTACTACTTTTCAACCATAGCTGCGTAGCTATGGCTAAAACTTAGTAACATTTTAATTGGTAAAAAAAAATACAATTAACCTTTAACAAACCTTTAATAAGTTTTATTGCTGTCACAAAGTTTATAAATGCCGAAATAATGTTCACAAACTTTTAATAATTTCCAAATCTCATTGTTTGGCTTTTAGATTCCCTTCTACTGACCACTTTAATTCTACCCTCAGATTAAAAGTCGAACAATAACACATCTTCCCTACAAACTTATCACTCTAAACCTCAAAAGTTATGATTAACGATATATCCTGAAATAGTTCGCGGGTCCAGTTGGTTTTTCTCTCGGTAAATCATTTTAGCTTTATCCATTGTGTGGCCGAGGGGCCGTGTCAGGATGGTTATTAATCACACACAGTGCTTGACCACAGTAAATAACAGTAGGTTATCTTCACCGGAAAAAAATATAAATGAGTGAACGTGACAAATCACTAACTAAATCCATATCCATACTAATTTTATGATTGCGAGTCTGTCTGTCTACTGTTATGCTTTCACCGCTAAACCTTTGGAACAAATTTTGAATGGATAAAGTAAAGAACCAGAGCTCAATCAAAGGCTATTTTTGGGCGCGGTATAACCGAGTCCCACCCTGGGTACATTACTAATTTATCAAAGCTAAAGAGTGTTTTTTGCACGCTTATAACATTAGGACTAATGGTATGATTTAAATAAATCTTTCTGTAAATGATAGACTGATTTTTAGAGAAGGTTAAAGGCTGTATTATACATATAAACTACGAGCGAATAAAATCACAGGGACCAACTAGAAATAGAAAAAAAAAATTACCTCCTTTACAGAAATGTCACATAATTTAATGAATATAAAAGTATAATAAACTGAATTATAAAGAGAAAATAATTATAAATTATATCACTGTATTCTGTCTAAACACATGTTTACATCATATATATTCTGGATGAACTAAGAGTACTGTTATTATTTATACTATGACCGTGTCTTTTTATTGGCACTGCCGAGCTCGGGATCAGCCTATAGCCTCCTGTCTTCACTCCGCGAGGGAATAACAAGATTTACAGTCTTCGGGATTAGATCGCATTGTAAATGCATTTCTGTCGGTCGAGAATTCCCGGATAGTGAAGATTGCCAAAGAGCATTTGATAGTTCTGGTTATTTTGATAGGTTATTTTCTGCTGGATTTGAATCATCATCTAAGTGTGGCTTCCGAGCCTGTAAACGCAATATCAGTTCACTAAATATCTGTCAAGTAATTTTACACATTAAAATAGTACCTAGTATGATAGTAATTTATTTATTAAAACTTAATCCAACTAATCACTACACAGTATAAAACAAAGTCGTTTTATTTGTCCCTAGGTTTCTTTGTATGCTTAAATCTTTAAAACTACGCAACGGATTTTGATGCGGTTTTTTAATCAAAGTGATTCAAGAGGAAGATTTTTATGCCCATGCGAAGCCGAGGCGGGTCGCTAGTAATTTAATGAATGCGAAAGTGAGTCTATTTATTTGTTTGTTTGGCTTTCACGTTCTATCTTCTGAACCAAACTTCCCGAAATTTCGCATGCACATAGATAGAAGTATTGAGAAGGACATAGAATACCTTTCATCCCGGAAACAAGCACTGTTTACGTCGGAAATTCATGCGGGCAAAGCCGCGGGCGAAAGATACTTAGTTGTTTATAAGTACAAAATTCTTACAATTATCTCTTTGCAAAGTTCATAAAATAACCGCTTTTGTCATTTGACAAGTACCAGACATTGAATTAATTGTTAACTAGCATTAGAAGCCAATTAATATACATTGAGCTGTCAAAAGATAGTGTAAATCAGTTCGGGGTGACGGGTCTATGGACCGGTCGAGAGCGGGTTCGAGTCAGGCGGCACCTGGACAATCTTATTGTTATGCCATTAGATTTGAATGCATGGTTTAGAGTGATTCATGGTTACGAATCTTAGTTTCGTGTAAAAATAAACTTGTGATTGTTAGGTATTTTGAAAGAATTTTTATAACTGGAGAGATTTCTAAAAGAGGTTACATTTATAAAGCAGGTATAATCTGTGGTAGATTTACTCGACTGTCTTTTATGTCTACTAAAAACCTCTTAGGATCTAAATTAAATCCACATTACGACTAGACCAACTTACTAGTTGGTCTAGCCTACTGGCTATTCAAAGCTAGCAATTATCACTATTTTAATCATTATCCCTCTAACATACCATGCAAGCCTTCTTAGACTATCACTACATTGTATAAAACAAAGTCGCTTTCTCTTTTCCTATGTCCCTTTGTATGATTAAATCTTAAAAACTACGCAACGGATTTTGATGCGGTATTTTAATAGATAGAATGATTCAAAAGGATGGTTTTTATGCCCATGCGAAGCCGGGGCGGGTCGCTAGTATATTATAAAGGAAAAGCGAAAACTCAATCTGTTTTTCTTTGCCAACCATAATTTCAACGTCTTAGACTGTAAAGACTCGGCAGGGTGTAAGGGAATATCTCTTAGTCGCCTCGGTAAGCCACAGTTCCTCCATTGTAATAACCAGTGTTGCCATATCAAGAACCATAATAAGGCGCTCCTTGGGCTCTGAAAAAATGTCAGAAGAAAAAACTGATAACTTATAAACAACTAGCTGTTGCCAACGGCATGGGACTCTGTTATATCAAACATAAAAGTGGCCTATGATTGACTACGGGGCATTTACTACTAATAATTATCAATAAACATTACCTAAATACTTTGTTTAAACGCCGAGTGACGTCATCACTTTATTTACTACCTATGCCCATATTGGCTCAGCAGTTTAGCCGTGAAATCGTAACAGAAAGATAAAACTTTCGCATATTATTTATAGTATAGTAATGGATATCGAAAAGAGAACATGTGACTCAAAAATCTAGGTTGTCATAAATTATACCTAGTTTTAAATGTAGGTCGAAATGCGATTTTGCTAAGCCTATTTATTCAGTGTTGCATATAATTTAGCACCCATTGTGGCGCATACAATAGCTTTGAGTGCAATCATATTGCAATTAGGAGACAATGGCTTTATCTAAATCTAAACTAATGTTATAAATATATATGATTTGTTTCTATGTATGTTTGTTTCTTTGTCATAATGTAATAGGTGTCAAAATTTTGTTAGTTAGGTACGTTACCTTAGAATTAGAATATAAAAAACATGTTGCGTCTAAGCATGACATGATTTGCAATATCAAATTTCTATCTTATATTGAATTTATTTTATTGAATTTATTAAATTTTTAAATTTTGTATGGATGTAAATATATACGAAGTTTTATTTACAAAAAGAACGTTCAAGATAAATAACTGGATAACTTTTATATTATGTCCAAGACTCAGTAATCAAAAAAGGTTATAAATACATCACAAACAAGCTGCTAAATTTTGCATTTAAAACAACACCGGATTTCCTTAAAATTTTCCATTATTGCTTTTTTTAACTTGGAGCAGTAAAAACGCGTTAATATAATTCGCGAGCGCTCAAAAGGACCTTTTAAATCTGCACTTTATTTTGATACATCTAAAGGTTAATTTAGTTTGTTTCCGTTGGAGACGTCGGCAAGCCTGTAATTTGCAAATGGAAGCGTGTCGTAGGCTCTGCCATTTGGCTTAAGCGAAAACTCTTAGCGCTGTTCGTACTCGAGGATAGCACTTGATTTTTATAAAGTGAAATGTAATTGTTGTGGTTGAGAACACAAGAAAGAAAGAGAGAGTAGATGTAAAGTCAAAGACAGAAAAACCTGAATAAAATTTTGATATAAATACGACAATAAATAAAAAATTGAATTTGAAAAACGAGAGAAAATAAACTATCTGCACCCAACCTAATAAATATATCTATATATAAAAGAAAGTCGTGTTAGTTACACAATTATTAACTCAAGAACGGTGTTGGTGTGTGATTGTGATTTGGCTGAAAATTGGTGGGGAGGTAGCTTAAAACCAAGAGACGGACATACCCTATGTCCGTCTCCGGGTACCTTTCATCCCAAGAAAAAGCACTGTTCCAGAGGGAAGTTCACGCGAAAGAAGCCGAGGGCAAAAGTCAGTGTTTTATATAATTAGAAAGTATTGTAACACTCGTTTTCAAGTTTAGTTTTTGAATGATTTTGGACAAAATCTGATGCTATAACTGCGAAGGTACAGCGACTCACAGGAGATCTTGGACATTTCCCATAAGATGGATCTCCATTCTTCCATATTCTGAACCGAATCTTACTAACTAAATTTTCAGCAAAATACATTCTTTAAAAATTTTTTATTGCTATCCAAAGAGGCAATGCTGCTAGCGTAATAGGGACTTTTGAGCCGTGTGCAAAAATAGTTGGCATTTTTGATATTCAATACATTGGATTTAATTGGTTTGGTTAAATATTTTTTTCTTGGAGTTTCAGTTTTTAATCTAAACATGTTTACACGAACCACAGTGCAAGGAATTTTCACATTACTTGAGGGCTATTATAGCTTTTCCGTGCTCTGTGACACGAACTTACTCATGTTTGTAATTCATTCTTATATTATAAACTGGCGACCCGCCCCGGCTTCGCATGGGCATAAAAACCTTCCTCTTGAATCACTCTACCTATCGAAAAAACCGCATCAAAATCCGTTACGTCGTTTTAAAGATTTAAACATACAAATGGACATAGAGACAGAGAAAACGACTTCGTTTAATACTATGTAGGGATAGTGATGCGAAAGTCTGTCTATCTGTCTGAAATTTAGTATGTTTTAGCTATTGCCCGTGGTTGATCACTTGTCTTTAACCATATTCTTACTATTTATCAAAATCGGTCCTGTGGTATAACCGCGAAAGCTAACAGACAGATACAGAGACAGACTTTTAAATTTATAATATTAAGAATGAATAAGAGTTTATACTCTCATACTTACATAGGTATGGATTCGGATCCAAAATAATTAATTCCTTATCCAACTCCATTAGTTTTTTAAACTTTATACCAATGGAGTTAAAAACGAGACACGAGAAACAACGTTCACACAACAAGTGCAATTTATCAACAATTTCAGTGAAACTGTCTGCCCTAGAACTCCAAAACGCGGTTAATTTCGACTGCGACATTCGTAATTTAGAGTTAAATGGGGGCTATTAGGACCCTAAATTACTTGCGGAGCTCTGACGAAGGCCGCTGCAAAAACTGCGGTCCACAACTAGTGTGTTATGGAATAGTGCCTATATACATATATGCCGGTCTAAAAATAGATCATTCCCTTTCTTATCAATTCTTAATAACAGATGTGAATATATCAAAAAGGCGACTGAAAACAAATTTATTAGAAAAGTGCGGTCTCTAAATTTAATTGGATGGCATAAACTTTGAATTAAATTATATAATATAAAAAAGTTACTAAGTTTTTTCTTGGTTTCAAAATTATTCCCATACAAAATTTTATTGACAAACATTCAAACTTTCACAAATTACGAGTATCTCTCATATCAGTAGTACATGAAATCATCGAGCGACTCCCCTTAGCCTACAGCAAAGCAACCGTAGACAGCGCGGCGCGGCGCGACGCACGAGGAGCCGAAGCGGGGGACGAATCGAGATTTATCCTCTACTCATCCCCTGAGAATTCCCTTATCGACTCGCCTCATACCGGCTGATGTATGACCCGACTGCTCGCACGGAAAATCTGGTTTAGATGTTTCATTTAGATTATCTGCTGTAATTTAATTGCAAGTATTGGGTCTTAAATTGTTGCTGTATGAGTAATTCGGGGGATGAGTTCTTGGATTTTGTGGAATATGTTTTCATTTTTTATTATTTGGTTTGATATTTTAATCCATAGAAATAAGAGTTGCGTCCCTGCATGCTGTTTGGAAATATATATTCAAAACTAAAAAAAGTATCTAAAATATTTATTTTGACAGCAGGTATGATAGGTATATAGATATAGCATAGGTATGATAAGATTTTTTCTTCTGTGATGCTCCCCACCACTCGAGATACAGGTTCGTTCCTAGTTCGATGGTGGGTTGCTGACCATAAGGTTCTAATTCACAAAATAATGTACATATAATAACTTTAATGTAACCTATGTTAAAAGTCAATAAATATTATTTTATTTTTTTATTATTTTATTGGATACTTCATTTTCATCTCATTTCTTTTTTTATTCTACCCAGTTTAACAAAAAAAAAAGTCATATTTTAGCTTAAATTTGACAGTGATTTACCCGCATTGTTAAAATTATTAAACTGTTAATCCTCCACTATTATCTTTACTCTATTACTTATAAAACTGATCATTTTAGACTATTATGTTTAATCATAATTGATCATAATAAGCACAAAGGAATTAGTCGACCTCGGTGACCCTTGACCCTGCAGCTGCCAATCAATCAAAAAATATCCTCTAAATAACATATCCTAGTCTTTTTCATCTGCCACGCAAAATTAGACTTAACTATTTTGAGTAAGAGTTCCAATAAGCGTAGAGAAGAAAAGTTGACGTCTAATAATTATGTTGATATTTATCAACCTTATTACCCGAACTTTAAAGTCTATATTCTTGCTTTTTAGACGTATTTGGAACTAGTGATTAATGAAAGGTATTACACCAATACAGACATCTTTCTAATCGCTACATTGATGTATTAGTGTAAATAAATAGCGGTAAAAGAATATAATGTGATTCCGTTACATTAGCGAGCATTAGAAGATTCTTTTAATGCGGATCTTTAAGAAATAGTGAATGAATGATGGATCTTATACATTTAAATATGGCTAGACTTGACTTCTTGTATTGTATGTATTTTATTTAAACATACAACTATGTGATTATAAAGTTTAAACTCGCTGTTCCAATAAAAAAGGAGGAGGTTTAGTCCTCATGTAGGTGCTCCATCAAAAAAGTTTTGTCCATATTGTAATAAATATATTAACCACCCTTAGAGAACGCAATCTTTGAAAGAAGCTAAAAGAAATGACTTGTTTTTTTCAGGCGAAAAGAACGGTTCATCCTACAAGTCTTCATTCAAACGGAACCCTAAAAACAAAAGAAAATCCTGATAAAACAAAGCAAAGCCACTCAGACGAGAGAAGCCGGGCTTATCTGAACGATCGTATAGTCAAGTTAGACAGGCTTAGACAGGCGATAGACAATACAAAGGTACTCAATCTTGGTTTAGTGGTATTTCCGTAAATAAGGCGAATTTAAGGCACACACGACACACGCACGATATAAGAACTTTTAATCATTTTCCTACTAAATCTAGTGGTCTGAGTGTTTTTAGGGTTTCGTACCTCGAAGAGTAAAAACAGAACCCTTATAAGATTGTTGCCTGTCTGCATGCTGAATGCATGAACGTATCAATTTGAAATTCCTAAAATATACTTTATATAGCTATGGTCTTCTACGGTTGTAAAATACCTAATCAAAATCACTATCACTTCACAATCACTACATAGTATAAAACAAAGTCACTTTCTCTGTCCCTATGTCCCTTTGTATGCTTAAATCTTTAAAACTACGCAACGGATTTTGATGCGGTTTTTTTATAGATAGAGTGATTCAAGAGGAAGGTTTTTATGCCCATGCGAAGCCGGGGCGGGTCGCTAGGTTTCTTTTTAACCGCGAGCACAAGCTATGACCGTAAATGTTGCAAATCAGATTTGCGATATCAGATGGGAATCAAAACCTATGGGGTACTTTCCGTTGAACTAGAATCATGAAATTCAGTTAGAAGCAATATCATACAACACTAGGAATAAATTCAAAATTATAAACTTGTTGTTAAATTTAAGAAAATAAATAAATGTAGATAATTTTACAAACATATCAGGACAACAAAAACCCTAAATTAATCTTAGATCATGAGAAAGAAAATAATCTGTATTTTTGACAAAAGACAGAAAAATTATAAAATTTTCTGTCATTTGGAGTATTGTGTGGTGAAACGGAATCCTGAGGACACGAGTCTCTGTACTTTGAGTATTTGCACTATACCCCTTGAGTTCATACTCTTCAAGTGACAATAGCGATTGATTGAAGACTCCATCGCACCTAACACAGATAAGAAACAAAAAGCCCGCGATTTGCAGAGTATTAACAAGAGGACGGAATTTGCATAAATTTGCGTTAAGTAAATGGGGGTCCCTTGACAAGTTTAATCTTGTCTTCGGAATTTATTGCTCAGTTGCAACCTTCTGCCGCTTGGTAAATATTTGTTTAGTTAGGATTGGTGCTGTGTTGCATGGCGGGAAATTCAAAAACGTGTCAGTTTTTTGTACTTACATACATACATATAATCACGTCTTTATCCCATGCGGGGTAGACAGAGCCTAGGGCCATAAGACCTTACGCCACGTTTAGCATAATGATAGTTGAAACAGTATATAGTTTTTTGTACTTATTTTTTTTAATACACGAGTAATGGATTTTCAATGCGCGTTTTTGTAAAAATATATCACAAGAATTTTCATGTAACTTTCTAGAATGGTGTCTTGGGTAAAAGAAGTTTTATTTCTATAATTTTAAGAAAGTCTAAAATTGGCGTTCTAGACCACACATTATTTCTAGACTACACTGATGTATTTACATGAAAAGATATACATCTATTTTTTATTTATTAAAAAAAAAATATCGAAATTCATATAAACCTTATTTAAACAACTATGACACGTAAATACGTCGTCTTGGAGATGAACATGAGTATGTTTTACATAAAAAAGACTACATTTTGTAAGTAAACAATAAATTTAAACTGGCATTTTCCTCGGCCGACGCGTTAGTTTGGCTATCCAACGAGGAAATGCTGCCAGCGCCATTCAGTACAATTCCGCAGGGACCATTTTTATTTTAAGTTTTGTATTATTTGTATTATTATGTCAACTTATTTATTTATGTAATTAGTGACATAAAATCCTCACTGTCTATGATTTATAAATTTAAAATATTCCTAAATGTTGTATTACACATTTTTCTGCACACGTGTAGAAAAAGAAAATACATCAGTGAGAATTTCCCGCTATGCAATGGCACGTTAACTTAAGTTGAATCGTGATCATACCCCGCTAACTCAAGTATTGTTTCTCGTTCTGAATACGGGATGAGTCTTCACATTTAAGTTTACGTTTCCACATTTAACTTATGATAAACTTAACTGTCGTTATTGTCGAATAATGTTCGCAAATCATAATTTATTTCTGAATCCAGTTTGTGTCCTGTATTTAAATGTACATTAAAGATTTTACTATACATACATTTCGTTAGTTTGTTGGTAGATTTGTAAAATTAATAGAAGAACAAAGAAACAAGACCTGATCTGATTGGTGTAGGGAACTAATGCTGTTATCATCATCATTACCATATCAGCCACAAAACGTCCACTGCTAAACGTTATAGGCCTCATAGATTTCCAATGAGATTGATCTGAAGCGGCTCGCATCCAGCGTCTTCCTGCGACCCTAATAAGGTCGTCGGACCATCTAGTAGGTGGAAGCCTCACGCTACGCTTGCCAGTACGTGGTCGCCATTCCAGAACCTTTCTGCCCCAATGGCCATAAGTTCTGCGCGCTATGTTCCCCGCCTATTGCCACTTCAACGAGCTAATCCGGTGTGCTATGTCATTTACCCTGGTTCTTTTACGAATCTCATTTCTAATGTGATCTCGCAGAGAAACACCGATAGCTCTCTCCATAGCGCGTTGAGCGAGCTTGAGCTATCTCATAGTAAGATACAACATTATGTTGTAATTTAAGTATTCTTTTTGTGTCTTAAATTTAAATGAAAACGTTATAAAACAAACGGAAAACATTTGTTTACTTTGTCACAAAACAGATACATGAAAATGTTGAAAAAATGTAAATAAATAGATGTTTTAGATGAAAACATTTTTTTATAGCCACCAATATACAACAAAAGCACAAAACCTTGTGCTACGCTTCAAAGCTCTAAAATAATTAACATAAGGTTTATAATTAACTCCGAGTTTGGGAGTTTGAGGAATAGTTACCGTTGTTCAGGATTCCGGAATAGTTGCAAAGAATCCGGGGGAATTTTCAATAAAACATTAGAGTGTTTAGATCTACTGACCGCGCAGATAAGAATCCGTGCAAGTTATGAGAGGTAGCGGATATGCGGTCATTATTATCATCTCGTATATCAAAGGTATATAGAACAGTGTTGGCAGGGAGAGACAATCAGTGTCCGCCTCGTAAAACACTGCGACAAAATTGCAGACCTCTTGAAAAAGGGAGATATTAGAAAGATAAGAGTGAGTCTGTATTAATTGATCGAGGAGAAATTTAGTTTCCACCTACCACTACTGGTACCAGGCATCTTCTCACTTTTTCTAGACGCTTTCAAATCTCCCGATTCTTAGATCAAAGCACAGATTATAGAATGCTATACTTGTAATCAAAGTTAAATAAACGTATGTATGTATGTATGTAAAAACTTTATTGTACAGAAAGAACATTGATGATACAACATAGAACACAACAAAAGGCGGACTTATCCCTAACAGGGATCTCTTCCAGTCAACCTGTATAATAAAGGAAAAATAGTACATGGACATTAAAGAGGGTACATCGCAAAGATACACATATGAAATTATAAACTAATTACAACATAAAAGTTACTTAACCTATACTATAAATCAACTCAAGTCCGAACGCTCGAAGTATTCCCTAACCCTAAATTTGAAGGAATGAAGTGAACGTTATAAAAATAGCACAATAAATACAACAATACAGTGTTTTCATTGTTTTATCTTTATTTTGATCACCTCATCTTTTGTTTTATGTATTAAATAATTAAATATTTATTGTATATGAGGGAATCTGCGAATGGCGGCATAATGACATAGGCGATGTGGCTAGCAACCCATCACTATTTATTTTCTGTTTCTACTATTATCATGCTAAACGTAGTCAAGATCCTTTGGACCTAGGCTCTGTCTACCCCGTATCGGATAAAGACATGATTTTATGTATTATGTTGGGAAATGGAAATCTCTAGTCTCTGCCTACCCCTACGGGAGACAGGCGTGATGATATGTATGTATGTATGTATGTTAGGAAATCAATAACTCACTTATTCATAAAAAAATAACAAAAGCGTATCCCATTACAACAAATAAATGTTTTGTTCCTATCCCTTATCGATTTGTGTTCGATTGGCTCGCGCACAAAATATCACAGAAGAATATTTTGTTTATATTGATTCTGGATTCTTCGAACCAACGGGTAGACGAAACACATTGCAGTTAAAATTAGCTTAACCAACATTTGTAATTTTTTATGAATAAGTGTGTAAGACATTAAACAATGATAACCGCTTCTGCCTTCATTTTAGACCACAAAACTCTAAACTCTCAATTGTATCTCCGCCAGCCCAGTGGCTCTCAAACTGAAACTGCCTTCAAGTTACAAGCCGCGCGATCCCAAATGCGAAAACTTAGTTGCAATTTCTTCTACTCTCTTATCTCGCGTCGAATTCGCTTAGGATTTAGTGCAGTCTACATTTAAGGGTTAACTTTTCTCGTAATAAAATAATTGCTTTAATTTATTAACTTGAAGTGCTGTAGGGTTGAGAACTGGTTTTTAAATAGGGTAAATCTTCTTTGTCGTTCTTTCATTCTGTACCCGGAATATAAAAACCTATTTTTTTTGCCAAGACTGTTTTTTATAAACAAATAATTATTATAATAGTTTCAGTCGTAGGCAGTTCCCTGCTGGACATAAGCTGAAGTGCAGGAAGCGGCCTGCATCCTGCTCTTGCCTACGACCTTCTTCAGGGGATCTGACCATCTGGCTGCCCGACGAAGCTGCGCTTGCCAGAAGTCACCATTCAATGATGAATATATAAGCGAAATATCTACAAACATTTAAGTTTTGCAATTAAAGCTACTTGTGCTAAGTTTTCTTATTTTTAGTTTCTTATGTTGAGTGTACCTACATAAATTTAATGAATAATTCATACTTCCATCCTAATATTATAAATATGAGACTGTCTGTATATCTTTCTGTCTGTCTGCCTATCTTACGCTGTTATGGCAAAACCGCTGATCCTAATTTTATGTAATTTGGTATGGATATAGTTAAAGACAAGGAGTCAAACATACGCGTGCGGAGTCACGGGCAATAACTACAAAATAAATAAAAGAAAAGTAAAATAAAAACTAAAGTAAAACTCAATAGAAATTTGGCCAAGAGGAAACTATCTATGTACATTGTACATAATCATGTATGTGCATTGTACATTTTTTAAGTGGACACTTTATTCGACGCGTGAAAAAGCTAATCCTGTTAAGAGCATCCGTAATTTTGGACCACTTCGTAAAGCGCTCCGGACTCCAGAGCCCGAGGCCCGAGTCAATCAACCGCGAGTGGAAAACGAAATAAACTGTCACATCCGTATATAGATAGACATACATACAGTTTATCACGCCTGTTTGCCACAGGATCAACTCATTTATTATGGAACATGGTTTTCATGTTCGTAAGTATACAAACAGTACATTCAATAAGGTAACCCTGTGTCTTCGTCTTATAATATTCACCTAATCTATTATACTTCTGTACTTAATGTAATTAAGCTGATGAGTGTTTAATTTTATTTTTATTGACTTTCGATCAACTTTTCGGATATGAAAAATTATAACTGCATACGATAGTTTGATTATTGGGGTAAGTATAGCCTATAGTACGTATGCACTATGGGTTAATGAAAGTCTTTAAGATATCATTAAACTATGCTTAAAAAAACAAAACAAAACAAGTAAGTATAAAGGCAGATATAATTGTAAATGCAATTTCTTTAGCGTTGATGTTATGAAAAATAAAAATAATGCTCTGTTTTAATAAGACATTACACTTATTAGTTATTCATTCATCGCCTCCAGGTTTCGTAAAGAGTACCCGAAGGAGCCATCTCTCCTTATCTTACATAGCGTAATTAAAACTGAACTTTCTTCCCGATTATGGATATTCTTTATAATAGAATATAATAAGATAGAATGGACTTTATCTAAAATAACGTCAGGTATATTCATAACTTAAAAAATATATATCTATATATATAAAAGAAAGTCGTGTTAGTTACTCCACTTATAACTCAAGAACGGCTGAACCGATTTGGCTGAAAATTGGTGAAGAGGTAGCTTAGAACCAGGAGAAGGACATAGGGTACCTTTCATCCCGGGAAGTCCACGCGGGCGAAGCCGCGGGCAAAAGCTAATTAATTATATAAAAGTATAATTAACTATTAGCAGTCAGTTTGCGATCCAGTCAACACAAAAAACAAAAGCGTGCTTTCAAAATTTCAGTCAGTATTTTCAAAATTTCAGTCAGAAGATGCACTTACCTTAATTTAAAAGATTAAGAAAACTGGATTATAAATCTGGATAATACCTGAAATAAAAAAAAATGCATAATAGATACATAGGATGATACTAGGTATGAATGGAATTATTTTTATTAATACTGTTAAAACTATGTTCTGAAATTAAGTACCTACTCTTAGAAATATATTTTCAATTTAGGATCGAGTATTTTTTTAGTGAAAAAGGATAAATTTGCCTTAAACACCCTGTATATAGGTAATATACAAGAAACCGTTTATAATTTATACAAATCGCTATAAGACTCCATTATCGCGACCATTATTCAAATTATAACAATAACTGCTATCGAAGTAGGTAATAAATCTCAAAACATGTTAAATCTAGTTTCATTCAAACCACATTTTACGAACAATACTAAGACGTAGATTTCTTACTAAACAACTAAACTATCCGGTTCAATTTATTGTATTCTCAACTCAACAAATTTTAAGACGCCGCGTCACGAAACCTAAAATTTGTTTAAGGGCGAGTTAGATTTCACCAGGGTTTTATATTAGCTGCCTCTGGAAGTTTATTACTGTTTTGTATGAAAAAAAAGTGTTTGTTGTTACAGCAATTAGTCATACTACTGTAGCTACTGTGGCTTAAAAATGCCTATTGATAAATAGAGAGCACTAACAGCGAAAGCTTAATTAAAGGTGTAAAAAGATTTTTTTATTGTCGACAATGCGTACGTGACACTTCTGGTGATGCAAACAACCTTAGGCTACGGTAATCGCTTCCCATCAGGTGGGCTTGACATCTGTTTGCCTAATTAATTGTATAAAACATGATCTATGAATAATTAAAATTATTTAGAGCTCATAATAGACTTCAGTTTTACACATTGTGTATTATTAATTACATTAATTTTTGGACCTGGACTACTTTATTGGAGTAGTTTATGATTTATGTATACATGTTAATCTGTCTTTACTTTTTAGTTAGTTTAGATTGCGCCAAAGTTTTATGAAAGTTGTGACTTGAAATATTGTTACTTAGGGAGATGAAAGTAGCATTAAAAGCTCTAGACTTGTAGACCATTGATTTGTTATGTTGCCTTAATTCGTTTTGTCATTTATGTATTTCTTTCCTAGTAACAACAAGGGAAAATAGGCATATGCCACCAGTCAAAGAGTCACTTTTTTGAGTCTGCATTCCCTGGTGTCAAAGTTTTTGGAAACCACTTCCCAGCCTCTGATGTTCTCTTTTAAGAACTACCAGATGGAAGCCGGGACTAATCGTGCTATTTGAAGTCCAGAATATTTATTCTCATCAGATCTGTTAGCGCCCGGTAACATCACGTGACAGGTATCGCCCCACTACAGGTAAACCCCTCTTGGCAGTAGTAGTGTCGGGGTGAGTATGAGTGTAACGCTCTCTTCTCCTTGGGTTCGCCGAGCGGTGCAGACGGGTATTGTGCTCTAGTGATTTAACATGGCCTTTATTAGTATTTGATATTGATATGATATTGCTGTTGATAATTTTAATATGTGTTCAAATGTAACTGTAGATTAAAATAGGTAGGCACGGACGAGGGATTGGTACGCTTCAGGCTGGATCCCAGTGATAGGAGCGGGGTTGGTGCTCCTATCTTTACCGTGATTAGTGCCAAAGCTTAGACACGAATGGGTAATTCGGTCGAATAGCTAATATCAGAAGTTGGATGATGAAAGAATATTTCTTAATATTCTACCACGCCTAGTAAATTGTACATGTTTTGTGATACTTAATTGTTAACATTCTGACACACACGCGTAAGTAAATTTAACAAAACGGTTAGATTAAATTTGTAATCTAAAGTAGTCGACTACTTTAGATAAAAGTGTGAGTGAGTGTTAAAGTGTAAATGTAATGTTGTGATATGATATACCACAGCTGTAAGTATTGGTGCAGAAACGGTAAGTCTTTTCATGTTTTATGTGACTCCAATCCTAAAAAGTGTAAAAGAAAAATCGGTGAAAGTTATTTATTTTGTGGGTATTTTAAAAATGATATGAAAAAAAAAAATCTTTACGTTTGGGTATTTGTGATTGAATTCGATGTCAATATATTGAAAAGGTTAATGATAATATTTGGTTTATGTAATGATTATGTGAATTATTTATGTTTTTCATTGTCTTATCCGTGAGTTCTTAAACGAGTGATGACTTTGATAAATCTACTTTGGTATCTATTGTTTATTTACTTAAATGTGGTTAAATTATGTGATTGCTTAAGTTAAATTGTTACAATACGCGAAAGAATCACTAGTAGTGAAAATGAAGTGAGCTAACCTACGAAGAAACAGCAAGCTTAAGTAACTTTGTAGGTATTTGAATAAAATGATGTGCAAAAAAAAAAATGACGGTTTCTGATAAAATACAGTTTGTAAATGTTTGAAATATAGTTGTTTACTTCATTCTCGATTTTAGCATAGGTGAGGGTTCCGATCAGTTAAAAGCCACAAATGACCGAAACGGAAAGTCACAAGGGGCTCGGAACACTGATAAACAACCCAAGATACTATGCATTATCGAGGTGGTTATACATTGAATGTCTGAAATAAAGTTGTTTACTGTCATTTTCGATTTTAGCATAGTTGAGGGTTCCGATCAGTTAAAAACCAGAAGTGACTGAAACGGAAAAGTCATAATGGTCTCGGAACACTGATAAACAACCTAAGATACTATGCATTATCGAGATGGCGAGGTCATTATAGAAAAAGCATAAATGGTGATTTGTATTCAATCAATGTATTATTGTTTCATGGTTCGAGCTCGACGGTCGGGACGACCGGATTTTTCAGGACGGCCGAGTGTTAGCGCCCGGTAACATCACGTGACAGATATCTCCCCACTACAGGTAAACCCCTCTTGGCAGTAGTAGTGTCGGGCTGTAAGTATTGGTGCAGAAGCGGTAAGTCTCTTCATGTTTTAAGTGATTTGATTCCTACAAAAAAAAAAAGGGTGAAAATAAAATATCTGTGAAAATTATTTACTTAGTGGGTATTTCAAAAATGATGTTGAAAAAAAAAAATGTTAACCGTTGGGTATTGGTTGTTGACTTTGATGTCAGTACACATTAAAAAGTTTAAAAGGTTAATAGATGTATTTGGTTTATTCAATTATAATGTGAATTATAAGGGTTTTTCATTGTATAATCTGTGATTACTAAAGTTAGTAATAGCTTTGGTAAATATACTTTGGTGTTTAATGTTTATTTACTTGAATATGTGGTTTTATTATGTGTTTGCTTGAGTTCAAATATTAACGAAATAGTAACTAGTAATGAATATAAAGTGACTTACGAAGGAATAGCAAGCGTAAGTAACTTTGCGAGTATTTGAATAGAATGATGTAAAAAAATGTCGATTTGTGATAAAACTTACACTTCAGTTGGAAATAACTTGTTTTTATTAAATATCTATTTGTCGAAATGTATCTTGACTGTGTTTGATGCTTTGATTAAATATGTCTGGTGTATGTGTGTTCAGCAAAGTTCACAAGTTGTGATAGTTGGCCATGACCTACAACTAGGTACAGTTGTTTGTGGGAGTGCATGGTGATACACAGCATCAGCGGCCTTAGGTGCTGATGGCTGTACCATGTTGTACAAGCAAGTTGGCCGACGATGGGATAACTTGCTTAACTCTTCGTGGCAGCTAGCGCATCTTGGGAATATATTGTTAACACCGTATTAAGAGATCATTTATGACAGGTTGATTGGTGGACCTGGTTATAAAGGTCACCGATATTAAAGTATTTATTTCCTGTGTTTGTTTTTAGCCATACACCAGACCACAACGGTCGGGGACGACCGGATTTTTCAGGACGGCCGAGTGTTAGCGCCCGGTAACATCACGTGACAGGTATCGCCCCACTACAGGTAAACCCCTCTTGGCAGTAGTAGTGTCGGGGTGAGTATGAGTGTAACGCTCTCTTCTCCTTGGGTTCGCCGAGCCTAGTGATTTAACATGGCCTTTATTAGTATTTGATATTGATATGATATTGCTGTTGATAATTTTAATATGTGTTCAAATGTAACTGTAGATTAAAATAGGTAGGCACGGACGAGGGATTGGTACGCTTCAGGCTGGATCCCAGTGATAGGAGCGGGGTTGGTGCTCCTATCTTTACCGTGATTAGTGCCAAAGCTTAGACACGAATGGGTAATTCGGTCGAATAGCTAATAGATCTTATACTATAACTGAAAATAACTTTTACATAGCATGCTTACTGTGAAATAGGAACCTACGACCTCCGGATCCTAAAGAAAATGCTACGAAACCACGAAGGCAGTCAAAAAATAAATTTTATTTTTATATGAGGTAGTTTTGAATAGGTTATTGTATTGTGTGTAAGTAGCACTGCACTTAAAGCATGAATGATATTATTTTTGAGACGTATGACTCAATAATAGTACGTTTAGTGTTAACGAATGATTATCATTTGTTTACGAACGATTTTGAGTGAGAATTAAAAAATTGCACTTGACGGAACGCTCATTCTCTTTGCTATCTTTGGTTAAATTCAGTTTTATTCTCCACAGAAACAAGAAGCGCTCCTCAGAGATACGATACCATCTTTAGTCAGGACGTTACAGCGAATTAATATTGTTTTAATGGGACTTCCTCCTTCATAAATTTTTGTTATCGCACTTTTTTAGCTTCTCCTTCTTACCACCAAGTCATTGTATATTTTATTTATGGCGTATTCATAATTTACATGTTACGAATGCTTTCAGTTAAAAAGACAGTAATTGAATAAAAGATGAAGTTAGGTGTAGAATCAACAAAATTTTACAGTCTTGAGCAAAACTTAAAAATAAAAAATAAATTATGCACTTTGTATGAGCGGTAACCGTAGCTTATTTGATGCTTGTAACAACGGGCTAATTAATATAGGTACTAATAAATATTTGACTAGACTATTTTTTTCATATTTTATCGAACGCTGGAAAAACAGCGATTTCAAAAGTTCAGTCGGACCTAGTATTTTATGATGTTAGCTTTCGATAAAAACTGGCGAGAAAATGCTATGGCTACGGATACATAGAAGATTAGTGGGGAGACTTTTGCCCAGCAGTGAAACATTAACAGCTAAAAATAAGCTGTAGATTCTATGTAACAAAAATCATTCGATTCACCGATTTTGAACAAGCCATGATTTTAAAAATAGTTTAGAACAGAATATTGTCGTACTTAGGTAGCTCCAAATACTAGTCAAGTATAAGTATAATAATTTATTTTGGTCAATATAAAAATCTCCCTATTTTCTAGTACAGGCGCGACATCGCGCGTTCATTAGCGTCGCTTTGATCGCACAGCGCAAGCAGCGTCATAATGCACTACTCGTGTTTTCTTAAAGCTACACGCCTCGCACTCTCAGCTCGAAAACGGAACTAAATAGGTCGGGGTTTTATGATTTTCTCTTTAATATCGTCACCGAGTGATGGACGTGTAGAAAACTTCAGCGTTTCAGTTGTTAAATTTCATGTTATAACACTTCGGAATCCTTGGTCTACCGGCCTTACTTTTTTCTTCATGAGATACTTAATTAAAATTAGTATGTTTATTTCAAATTGATTAGACTTTTTCATACCGCAGTTTGAAAAAAACTATCCCAATTTCATTCATCGTTTTTCTAATACTCTGTAGAAGGTTCTTAAAAAAAAAACAGATATTTTGTCTTTTTTTTATTTATTTAACAAAAACATTCAGAAGAACAATTATAAGGCAGTTTGATCATTGATTCTTTGCTATTCATAAGAAAAACCACACTAGCAGCTGTGAGTTGAAAAATATATTAACACCATTGCGTACAGAATCGATTGACTTACTAGCACGAAATACTAACCAGCACTTTTTTACCTATCTCAACTCAAAAGACGGGAAACTACACGATGAACTTTCAACATCCTCGTAATTCATTCAAAAGTGTCTACATCCTGACACTCGAGATATTGGTATAATTAAATAATTACGACCTTAATATCAGGATATGTGCCGTTGAAGTCCATATAACAACCATTTTAGTGACGTCTTGACTAGGATTTAAGAACCTCCGTTCTAGTTATGGTTAATGGCTGTGAGAAAAGATTGTATTCGTAAAATTTGTAGTACAGAGATGCTCGAGTTTTTTATGGTAAACAAGTAAAAGAGGATTTGTTATTAGTCTTTATGTGTTGAAGTGATAGGTTATAAATAAACATAGAGCATGGCCTTTTTGTTACTATGGCGGAATCAACAGCTTGGCCGTGATGGAAGAAGGAGAAAACTCCTGGTCGTGATACAAGTTAAGATTTAAATAGACACAGGTAAATCTAATTCACAAAGCACAAGCTGAGAATGCAAATGGAAAAACGTTAGGAGAATTTACTAACTCACTCTTTTTGTTTAATGTTACTATACTGAAACAAAATACTATACTTTATAAGTGGATTTAAAATCACGTTTTATATACCAATATTGCCAAATTACAAAGTTTTAAGCACCTTAAGATAAAATCCTATATTTTTATAAATAAATAAAACTTATAGATATTCAACGGATAAATCTTCTATAAGCTCATTATATATTTTTCCTTCAATAAAAACATCATCCACGTAAATTAATTTACCTGTTGAAAAAGCACACCGATCGAACATGAGTTGCAATTAAGTTCTTCCTCAACCTATAAAATTAACAGAAACGACAGTGTACAAGATTAACGACCTGGCTTAAGGTGATTCCCGAGGTCAAGTCATTAGTGATCCGGGAATACTGGGATCAGGGGAAAGCCGGCAATTAGTTTTACGAGCGCACGTAATGTGTATGTATGTAGTGATTGACAGGTAGGATTGGAAGCATTTGATTTAGGGGATGGATTCGCGATTTATTCAATGATAGGATATTATATGTCATATTACACATCTTATTATATTATTAGATATTCCGCGATACGTATAATAGTATACGTATCGCAGAATATCTAATAATATAAAAAATAATTTAAAATATTTTGCAATTTTTCATTTATCAACTTTGTCATTTCGTGTTGGGGTCACTCTCAATCGATTATGCAGAACCTGGTATCAGAGTTATTCGGAACTGGTTCTTGGCCTTTAATGTGGTTCCTTTAACGACTACCAGATGGCAGACGGAACCAACAGCTTAACGTGCCTTTTAAAACACAGAATAAATAATACATAAATAAATTAATAAATATATAGGGACAAGTCACACAGATCAAGTTAGCCCCAAAGTAAGTTCAAGACTTGTGTTATGGGATACTAACTCAACGATACTATATTTTATAACAAATACATATATAGATAAACATCCAAGACCCAGGCCAATCAGAAAAAGATCATTTTTCATCTTGACCTGACCGGGGATCGAACCCGGGACCTCCTGAGTAGCGGTAGAATCATCTTTATTATAACACATTTGGCTGATTCACGGCTACAATGTCCAAACTAAACTGAAAACAACTGAACAAATATGCTTCCCCTGTCAATCGAACCCATGCTCCCCGGATCTACAGGCCAACGCCTTATCCCCTGGACTACGGAGGCAGTTAGTTTTTTATCTTATTGACAAAAGATTTTCTTACAGAGGTTAATAAATTTGATTTTCCAGTCAATATTCTCTACAAGTCTCAATAGATTAAAAACTTTCTTTGGCTGAACATTTAATTACAACATAACTCGCAATATTATGTCGCCTGGTCCCATAATAGGTCCTTGGGGTGCACTCGAGATAAACTTTACGATACTTTCGGAAGTAGCAGTAATGCGTGATGAAACGGGTTTTGAAAGAAAGAGTTTTATGTTATAGTATAACGTATTATTGAAAGAGATAACATATAGCTTGATGTTAATTTTGTTTGTAAATCTTTTATATTCAAATTCAAATTTCAAATTCAAATTGTTTATTTTCAATATAGGATATTTTTATCACTTATTGACGTCAAATGTTACTTATTTTAAGTTTACCACCACTTCCAAAGTGCAAGTGGAGAAGAAGTGGCGCCACAAACCCTACTGCAGCATTTTCTTCAAAAACGTCAATTCACAAAATTTGAGTCAAATCAGACGAGTTTACATTTGAATATTTTTATAATTACAATAAGTACAATAAAAAATAATAACTTTTAGAGATGGGTCCTCGTACAGAGATCTACATGGTTCATCAACTCTGCTTTCAATGTTCTCTTTGAATTGTAGGAGAAAGGACTTAAGGTTGTCAGCGCATTAGTGGCATCCCCAATATATTAGGAAAGTCTATACATACATATAGACTACAGTAACTGCTTCCTAATCTTCAGTTAGACTTGAATCATCATAATTATGACAGAATTTTGTTATAATTTTTTTTATAATATAAAATTATATATTTATATAAAATTTTCATGTGTAGTATATTATAAAGTATTCTTTTTCAACGCATGCTGAGAGTAAGGGCAAATCAAAAATGTATAAAAAACTAGCTCTTCTCGCGGCTGCGATATTACTGATTACCTGAGTGGTAATCAGTAATATCGCGCCAAAAAGTAACCTATGTTTAACTTCTGGTCTTTGCCTATATCATACCAAATTTCTTCAAAATAAAAACGACATGATAAGAATAAGAATATTTCAATCATAATACGAGTAATTATTGCTTTTAAAACAGTCAATATATTAAAAAAAAACTTACTCAAACATTTCATCATTTACCTACATATTTTGCAATAAAGTTTAATAAATAAGTAGACAAACACATACTACAACCAAAACACACTAACTCTTATTCAGCCGAGTGAAGCTCCATGTCAGAATAAAATCGACATCAGTAACCGGACCGTTAACCCCAATTCCATGGAACCATCCGGATAATAAGACCTGTTCTATTTAAACAAGTCCAATTCATGCGTAGCAATGGCTGCCTTCCGGTTCGCTCCCGGAAGCATCGGAATCGACCACAACACACAAATTGTATGGAGATAAAGCTAACATTTTCAAGTACTAAATCAATGGAAAAATAAAATTTTAGAGGTAAATCACCAATCGATTTTTTCCTTAGAGTTTGTATTAAATCTCCTAATTTTAAGTTTCCTATGTTTGTATTTGAGTGTACATGAATTAAATACTTACTTAAATGAATTAATTTATTGTTTTGTATGATTTATCAAGTTAAAAATGCAAGCTGCCGACTACTAGCGCTTTGCAACTATCTCTGTAGTTAAAAACAAACTAATATTAATATTGTTCCTACCACGCCTAATGTTAATAAACCTTTACCAAAATTTGCAAACAATACTTCTTATTTACTGAAAACATTTTAAACATTAGCAGTTTTTATCAACGTTGCTGCGTAAAGTGTATGTATGGTATAGCTTCAGCAAAATACATAATTATTATAATTACCATTTTTATTTTTATCAATCCTAAATAGAATGCATACTTGTTGCGGCCTATAATAGCGTGGTGCTATTTAATTTGCATTGGTCTTTTGTTTATAAAACTTTATTTTCCTGTTAACATTGTTTCGCATCACTATTTCTCCAACTGCACTATTTTTGTAATGGATCCCCTCCATTAGCTGGAAATTGTAATGTTTGTCTAGACTGGACGCGTGATCTTTTGTTCCGAAAACGAATGGACGAGGATTAAGTGGAATATCTTTTTCTTTGATCATTCAGCTACCAGGAGGAATTTACTTTATGATTCAGAATATATTTAATCACGACCATAACGTTACACGGTAGCCGACATCGTAGGTAAGAGGCAACTAATTTTGCAAGTAGATTTTAAAAAAAGTACCTCATTTTTATCCCATGATATAAATATAACATAAGGACGAATTAAATAATACTTTAGTCTTAAGTACCGAAATCTCCTAATTTTTCATCATTTTCTTAGAGGACCGCGGGTTATCGTAAACTTGCCACATAGTTAATTCGTCACGTTTTTAAAACTCCATACATTCAAAGTTAATTCGTCACATGCATAAAAAAGTATTAGTTAACTCGTCACATGTAGGTATGCGTTATAGTTAATTTGCCACAATTAGCAAAGTACCGACAGCAAGCAAAGTGATTTATTTATTTAGTGGTTTAAATCTACGCTAATATGAAAAATGCCGAAGAGTTTGTTTATTTGGTTTTATGACATGACGACAGGTTAGATTTACAAAAAAAAACCACTCTTGTAAAGATGAAGGTATGTACCATGGGCGGAACTGAAGCGGACAACAAGTTAAATACATTTATTTACTACAAATGTCTAAAGTATTCAACTACATACAGGGGTTTATTTATTTGAATTTAATGATGGCCAAATTATATAATTTAATTTTCTATATTACTCAATTTTATTTTTCTATTGTCATGTGATCTATGTATTGGAATGCAATGTATGAATTATTATTGAATAAATTAATGATCACTTGATCAATTCAAATAGGACATCATTTTTTTTTTAGCTGCAAAATGTTGATAGTTATCTTGAGTTCATTCATACCCTAGGAGGCTGTTGGTGCTTTTTAAATAATCCTTTATATGAGGATGAGAAAATTTACAATCAGACAGCTAGGTAGCACTCCTGCACATGCTTTTATCTCTCTCGCTCGCTGCAACTATCTCTTTCTAAATGTAACAACTAACCCTTTCGGTCAATGCATTCTTGTTATCAGTCCAGTGACTCACATTCGCAACTCGGAGATCCGACGTAGAACGAAAGTTCACGACGTACTCTCTAGGGTTGCAGCTCTTAAATGGAACTGGGCAGGACACCTGGCTAGAAGGAACGATGGTAGGTGGAGTAAGGCTGTAACAGAGTGGTACCCTAAATACGGAAAGCGAAGTACTGGACGTCCAGCGGCTAGATGGGTCGATGATATTAGGAAGGTTGCTGGCAACAACTGGATTGCGGTGGCTCACAGTAGGGATACATGGCGTAGACAGAGGGAGGCTTATGCCCAGCAGTGGGTTGTGAACAGCTGATGATGATGATGATGATGATGACTCACATGACCTTGCGAGAGGGTGGTGACGTGTTTTGCAAAATTACTGTGCAATTTTAAATGTTGTAATTTGTGCATCTTTGAAAAAATGGATAATCAGCCGGGAACAAGTACGGGAGGACATGGTGTAAGTATTTTTAAATTTAATTCTATACAAAAAAAAATATGTGCTATTTGTTTATTATTTTATCTCTCAAATGCTCTTATATAAAAGGAGTTCGATTTTAATAACAGTTATTAAACAATGATTTTATTTAATTTAACTTTAGATAGCCTATGGTTTTAAAACAAAATTAATACTTAACTGACCCCTCATTATTTTCACAGCAATGTCAATTTAATCAAGTGTTTATTTAATTGATTCTAGTAATTATAATTTGCAAGTTAAACTGCACTAGATCTAATACGAACTATTAATTATAATTAAATAAATATTTGAATAAAAGAGTCACATTTCTTATTTTATTTATTAGCAAAGGTACAGTTTAAAACTTTAGATATAATTTTAAATCATACCGTTTTATGCTGCTTGTCTTAACTAGACATGACGCATGACAAACTTTAAACAAAATGGCCGACGGCTCAGACGCCAGCGGTGGTGTGATTAATCATACATTGTGAAATTTGACATGTATTATGCTTATTGTTTTCTGTAGACAAACACAATTACAAATTTCTATACTATACCCGTTTAGTTTTAAAGCATGTAGTAATTTTTATGGTGATTTTATAAAATGCTGACTATTTCCCGTGACTTCAATTGCGGCATTTATTTCCGTTGTTGTTAAGAGTAAAGAGTATTCTTATATTGAAAGAGTTATCAAATTCCGTCCAGTAGCTTTTTTTCCTCTTTATAGTATTAAGTATAGATAAATTTATGATACTATTTCAACACCTTTTCAGGTCACATTTACGAAAACTGAAAGGGGACGGAGAATGCTTGTGAGAGGTGGTTATATGTACACCTTTCATCGGGAAACTAAGCTTGGAACTGTTTGGAGATGTACGAATCGTGCATGCAGTGCAAGTATAAAAATTTCGGAGAATCATAGCGTTCGAGTTTTGCATGAAGCGGCTCATAAGTGTAAACCAAATGTAGTGAAAACAGAGATTATCAAGACAAAGAATCTTTGTAAAGAAGCAGCAGCAAACACCAGCACACCTATGCCTCAACTATTTGAAGAAGTTTTTCAACCAAAAAAAGACGCGGGTTACGATTTATTAAGTGCCTTACCGAAATTTAAACACTTTTCAAGATCACTTTATATCGTAAGGAATCGTGAATTAAACGTACCCAAAACACATTTTGCTAAATGTGAAGATGTAATAATCCCGTTCAAATATACAGATTGTTTTTTATTATTTGACGACGACAGTGATTCTGAGAACAGAATAATAGCTTTCTGTACTGAGACAGCTCGTGAAGCTGTAAGAAATATTCGAACATATTTTTCGGATGGAACTTTTTCAAGCTGCTGTAAACCATTTTATCAGCTTTACTGCATACATGGTGATGTGAGAAGTGACGAAAACTTTACAAACGTAGTTCCTCTCATATACGTTCTAATGCCTAATAAGCAAGAACGGTCTTATGAGCGACTTTTTATTGCTCTCAAGAAAAATTTGCCATATTGGAACCCGGTGACAATGATTGTCGATTTTGAAATTGCAGTTATCAACGTCATAAAAAAAATGTTTCCACATATTAAACTACAAGGATGTAACTTCCACTTCAAACAAGCATTGGCTAAAAAAGCTCACGCCTTAAATATGAACAGCATCAACGAAAAGAGACACTTGGCTTTGTGTGCTGCATTGGCGCATGTAAAGCTAGAAGACATTGAAGACGGTTGGTTGTGGATTATGGAAGATGCGCCACAGAGTGAAACAGTAACAACATTTAATGATTATTTCGTATCCCAGTGGTTAGAAAATAAAAATATACAATTTATTTGGAATATACATGGTTCTCGTCATAGGACAATAAATCTCGCAGAAGCATGGCATAAGCGTTTGAACAATATGATGCCTCAAAAAAAACCTAGAATGCTTCAGTTTCTGGAAACACTCAAAAAGGAAGCTGATTATGTAGATACTAAAATAAAAAAATTGAATCTAGCCATACCATCAAACTTAAGAACGCGCAGGTCAATTGCATATGACAGGGAGTTAAAAACTCTTTTAGAAAATTATAATAACATGCCCCTGTCTGAATTTATATTGAAAATTTCTTATATGCAGCATTTTAAAGAAATGTAACATGGATGTAGTTAATTCTACATTTAAGATTTAAATTAATAATTTTAATGTATGATTTCAAAGGAAAACTAATGTTATAAACAAAAAGCAATATCTTTACTTTATATAATAAAAGTTCTTTTTACTATTGTTTTATTGTAGGTTGTTCTAATTTGTTACATAGATGTAGTTAATCCTATACTTAAGTTTTAAATTACGACTTTAATCTTTGATTTTAGGGGAAGGCAAGTGATGAATTATGACAAAAAATACTGTGATTTTATCTGTGATTCATTAAGTAGATATATTTTGTTTTTTTTTTTATGTTATACACGTAAGGTATATCAATAAGGTAGGTAGGTAGTAGGTAGGTTGTGCATGTTACCTAGGCAAATCAGCCGCTTTCTATTTATAAAGAGAACTGTGATTTTTACAAATTGTTACATAATATTTTAAATAAAACAGCTGTAAATTTTGAGAACCTTCCTAGAAATTAACAGCAAATTTATTTTTGTTTGCTTCTTCTTTGGTTATATTTGTACGTAATATTTAAGTAAATCATTCAGATAGAACTGTGATTTTTGTAATAGATGTAGGTAAGGTTAATATCCCAAAACTGTGATGAAAGAAATAAATGTTGTTATTTAAATTTTTGTTTAATTTTCTTGCTGTCTGTACAAAAATAATCAGTGTGACGAATTTACTATACTAAATATTAGACTGTGACGAATTAACTATAAAAAAATAAAAGTGTGGCAAGTTTACGCATACTTTTTTTCGTGACGAATTAACTTTGTGGCAAGTTTACGATAACCCAGGACCGCGATAAGATTTTTCTTTGAATTATTTATATTTTGATTTTACACAGAGTAATTTAACTATATTTGGAATTGAGCTTTTTAAGTAAACACATTGTACGAATATTGTTTTGTGATTTAATATATACCAGATAATATCATTCTTCAGTTTTATAACAAGGTCTTGGCCCTCTAAATGAAGATCCGCCATAACTCAGCGATAATTTAAACCTTCAGTTATTCGCGCCTTTGTCAGAGAATGTACATCCGAGCTAGAGACAGGATGTTACGGATCTAACGCAGAATGGAAATGTCCACTAATGGTGAAAAAAATATATTGCGTTGTCTCTCAAAAATAGATAATTTTAGTCATTATCATTTCGTGTCAGTGACATGATCAATCGACCATGCGCCTGGTGTCAGTTTTTTGGTAGATCTTTTAATGCTCTGATATTACGTTTAGATCGCAACCCTTCGCTATAAAATGTATATGATATGGAATAATAAAAGTGTCATTTTGATAAAAAAAAATAATCAAACTAATATCCAGTACTGTGATTGTCGATTTCTGTATCTTTACATCACTGATGTCCTCCACCGTCCGTCCGGGATAGTTTCCGGGTCGGACACTGATCCGGTCCTCGGAACGGCAGCATGAAATAACTGTATCATTGGGGCTCTCGTTACAGTAAGGCTAACTAGCAGTAACAGTACGTCTAGTTATCTGTTGAGATTTATATGACTAAGTAAGATGGAATTACATTTAATATTTCATCTTACTAAGTAACTGCCTCCGTGGTCCAGTGGTTAAGGCGTTTGTCTGTAGACCCGGGGGTCGTGGTTTCGAATCCCACGGGAAGCATACTTTGTTTAGTTGTTTCAAGCAGGCTAAGAATCACCTGATTGTCTGATAATAAAAATGATTCCGTGCTTCGGAAGGCACGTTAAGCCGTTGGTCCCGGCTGCCATTTGGTAGTCGTTAAAGCAACCACGTCAGAGCCCGAGAGGCGGTGCCGAAGAACTCTGACACCAGGGTGTGCATGGTCGATTGACCGTGAGCCTACTACAAGGCACACAATAAGTTTTGGGGTTACTTATGTCCTTTAAATTTACAGTGCACCTGAAGCTTTATAATATTACTATAAACAGTCAATAGCGTTAGATTCTCTGTATGTTTGTCTGTACATCAGATAAATTAACGACTAACATATCAAAGCAAGTCTAAATGGACAGATAAAATGAACCCAAAATAAGAAGCTTTTTCGTTAAATATAAAGCTGAAGTATAAAAAGTCAAAGATTAAGAGTTCCTTTACTAAGCCATCAATCTCCGTAATCTAGCTACTAATGAGTGCCCCGAAATAGATGGACATTTGGACATGTTAAGTTTGAATTATATAGGATTATATTTATTAAGTCCGTTACGCAAAGAACAGTAGTTGTTACTTTCTGTCCTTTTTCAACTGACTTCTGAAAAGGAGGTTCTCAATTGGTTGGATATCTTTTTTGTTTTTCTCTTCTTTATATTCTTCTAAAAAAACAAAACAAAGTCACAAAAATCACGGTCTAGAAACAACGGAGATATTTTGGAAATTCTCTCTATAATTATAATAGAATAGAATAGAAAAACTCTTTTTTGCAACAAAAAAATGTATACATAATCTCACATGATTGTCTGCAAAATAGCAATACTCCCAACAAGGTAAAAAGGCATATCTGTACATTTTTATACTGTTCTATCGCAGATCAAAGAATACTATACTAGTATATCTACAAAATGTACTCATTGTTTCCTTTCAATATGGTAAAGTTATTAATAAAAACATAAACAGGCACGAACTAAGTGCGATGCAAACAACACGAATATCCACAAACATTCAAATAACGGGAGCAAACATTTGCTGCGCCACCGAGCGGAATGTATGGTAAGTGCTTTGATACCTGTTATATTTTACACGATTGTACAAAAAGAATATGTTAAATTAAACTATTTTATACGGTTTTCTATCGCGTTTATTGCTTACTTATTTATACCTAACGTTTCAAGCACTTTACAGAGCTCATGGTTAAAAAGAATATGGTTTTCATGATAGAGATATTACTTTCTACTGCTTTTCGATATTCGATCTAAAAGATGAAGAGTATACACGCACTGAAAGAAATAGATATTGTTACTTTAAATCAGTTTGCTGTAAAACGTGCATAAATTAACAAAATTTATGTTTTCTTTATTTTATCGATAGATAGAATAAATTTATTTTTTGAACCGAACCCAGACAGGATCCGGTCCAGTCAGACTTTCGAGACTTACGCGGAGATTTTTTAATTTAAAACGTAGATTTAGATGTATCTATTAACAAGTTTTGGCAGGAGTAGTCATTTTGTACTTTTACTAAACAAAAACATTAAACATTAAACATTTTTATTAATATTAATGGATTTTATACCAAGTCCTATCAATATCGAACTTATGAACAAAACAAATTTAGTTTTAAGAAGAAAATTTCAAGTATTTCGAAACTTCTGTATACAAAAACTGATTTGTTATTCAGGACATGCACGTTATAAGATGAAACTTTTAATACTTGTTCAAAATTTTTCCTTTTATCAAAAATTAACAAGAAACCGCTTTGGTTATTAACATGCAAGGTTTATGAATATTGCTTGTTCCTCAATTTTATACTAACGAGAGTGAAGCAAAGTTGGCAAGCGGTCAGCTGAATGATGGAGGGATATCAGAATTTAGATTTTTTTTCATATTGGTTGAATTTGATTTTATGCAAATGTATATATTTCTTAATAAAAATTTATATTTAAAAATGTTAATAAATTCAATCAACGTTTAGTAGGTATTATCTGTTTTATCGGATTAGTACATTTGTTAATGAAATGATGACTTGCAAATACGCAGCTATAAGATGAAACGATGTGTTAACGCTTTATTATGTCTGGAGAAAGTGTCAATAAGTGATAAGAATATCCTATATTGAAAATAAACAATTTGAATTTGAATTTGAATTCGAGAAAATAATTCTTTACCGGCTGAAATATTTCCGCGGACACTTATAATCCAGGTCTTTTAAGATCAGAGTGAATAGGCTATTAATGAACCAGCGAGCTCTGTCTTTGACCACAACTGCACCTACCATCAGGTGGGATCGTCGTCAATCGCTGGTAATTGAATACTAAAAATAGTAAATCTCTCTCTCTTAAATTGTTTTGTTCTACCATCTAAGAATGTCTCGATGAAGGCCAAATTTTTGCACTATTAAATATATAATAGTCTTCTGCTCTTACATTGACGACCTCCGTGGCGTAATGGTTAACATGCCTGACCGCTACTCAGGAGGTCCCGGGTTCGATCCCCGGTCAGGTCAAGATGAAAAATGATCTTTTTCTGATTGACCTGGGTCTTGGATGTTTATCTATATATGTATTTGTTATAAAATATAGTATCGTTGAGTTAGTATCCCATAACACAAGTCTCGAACTTACTTTGGGGCTAGCTCAATCTGTGTGATTTGTCCCTATATATTTATATATATATATATTTATATTTATTTATATTGTCGTGATTTCTGATTTCAAGAAATCTTATAAAAACTTTAATTTTTAATTAAAAAACTACTCAATCAAGTTCAAAACAATCAATACTAAGAATGCGCCGAAACAAATTTAGTTTATTGGTCCCTCTTTTATTGCCATTATTAAATTTAACCTCTGTGTGAGATATATTCTTAAGAATACGGTTCAAATTTCATAGTGTTAAGGTTCAACAAGAACATATAACTTTATCCATCTTTATGTTATCATTAATGTTAATTACGATAATATCAAAACATTCAATAAACATTAAGTGAAAGTGTAGCGAAATTGCAAACGCAAAAGTCAAGCGACCGCGGCTAAGTCGTTCCCTGTCACAATCTACTGTGAACAGCAGTCGTTAACATTGTTTTTATTAAAGGGACTGGCGCAAGTCATAAGCTTAGCACGTGTAAGGAAGTGTATAGACGTAGAGGTGGAATAGATAATAGAATTAACGATATATACCTCAAAAATGTAATTTTAACTTTAAATAGTAGGCCATGTCTTAAGGAGGGAGGAAAGCCGTGTAACGCAAAGATCGTTAAATATGAAAATTACGGGATCTAGAAAAAAAAGAGATGGATGGATTGTGTGAAGGAGGATATAACTAGGAGGGGTGTGACGCAGGAAATGGCTGGAAATAGATATAAATGGAAGGAACTTACATACTGTGGTGGCCCCACACATATGTGCACTTATCCCACTTTCCTGGTGCAAGAAAAGAAGAAGTAGACTGTAAGAAAAATATATTACGAACAATTTAATCATACTGAGAAATGATAATCTTTCATTCTATGAAAAGTATTAACTATTTTCGCACTGAGAGACCTAAAACCGTGTGTTTTTCAAGTTATTCATCCCCAGAGTGGTAATGGGTATCAATTTATACTATAAACAAAATCGTTTCGGTTTTGCCGTAAATTTTTACTGAATTTTTTATGACAGAGAGAAGCAGCGAGTCATAGAAAACGAATGATATTTTTTTGAATTTGCATTCATTTCATGCAAGAATTTTCATCTACGCGGGTAATACCTCGGGCAAACAATTCAATTAGAATAAGATAAGCGTTCTGAAAAAGATATAACAAAATTAGAGTCACCACAAGCTATTTTCATTTGCACCGCCTCACGTAATCCAAGTTGTGAACAAAGTTATCGAATATCGTCCAGGTATCGCGAAGTTTAGCAAAGTTGGAACCGGGTTAATACTCCCACCGCCTTACTTATTTGCCAAGATTTGTGCGAACGGGAGATTACGGAAATGAGGAGATAATTCTTGATGTGAATACCTTATATATTGGTCGAGCAGCATCTGCCATAACTTAAATAGCTCACATGGAGAAAAAAAACCCTAGCAAAGTAGTATGATATAATGATAATTACAAAATTAAAGATATTGACAATAAGCCTCAGCTTAAGGAGAGAAGTTTTGACGCAAATTATATTTTAACTTATCAACTACATCAATTCATAAAGCTCAATACATCTATTGCGTCGCGTCGCGTTATATCGCTCAGTCAATCCATAAGGCGACGACAAAACAGAGACGATGTTTAGCAGAAGACTATCTGTGACCGGCCTATACAATCTGTGTGATTTTACACTAATACCAACTTAAACGTAAATGTTTCATGTAACGTGATTTAAAGTTTATATTATCGAATTGATTTTCTAAGAAATCGTCATACTAGTTTAATCATATCTATATCTAATAATTATAAAAATGAAACCCGTTTTCCGTTGTCACGACATAGCATGAAAACGGCTTGACCGATTTGGCTGATTTGTTTTGTAGTTTTCTAATACTCTGTACAAGGTTCTTACGGAATTTACGCTAAGGCGGTACGAAGTTCGCCGGGTCAGCTAGTTTGATATAAAAATTAAATGATTTATAATTTGAATTTTTTTAAGCTATCTACTTTATGATTGAAACATTTAGTTTTGGTCTGTATCTTGTGATTCTTGCAACTATTTTTACTTTGTTTTGATCGTTACCATATCTCTTTTTTTCCTGATCCAAACAAAGCAGCCATTCAGACGTGGGAACTAGCTTTCTGCGAATTACAAGCCTATAAATTGGAGTTTACTGCTGTAAATATATCAGAAGGAGTTGTAATAAGCTGTGTTATGTCCACACTTTGAAATGTAATTCGTGTTTGATTGTTTGTTTATGACGTATTGCGTTATAATCAGACAATGTTTGATTGTGATGCTTTTGTTTAGTCAATTCTTTAAAATAGATTATTTTTATATTTTTTCAGATTGTTTTAATCATAGATTAAAAAGAAAAATAGCCTCGAGACCGCGCGCGATTTGTAATTCTTTGGTTTTAATACATACATATTTTTACATCTTAATAGCTTTATATCACGGTTGGGTCTTTATTTGTGCTAATATTCATTTTGGACCTAATGTTGTCACCTTTAATTTTTGATTATTTTAAAATATTTAACAAATATTTAAAAAAAAAATTATTGTATTAAAACATCATGACATTTTTATCAAACACTATTATTAATCATTATGCTACTAGATCTAAATTTGCAACTAAGATTTCCGTACATTCGCTCTAAAATATATATTTTTTAAACTAGAGACTTGCTCCAGTTTCGATTGGGCATAAAAACCTCCCTTTTGAATTACTCTATCTATTAAAAAAACCTCATCAAAACCGTTGCGAAGTTTTGAAGATTTAAGCATACAAAGGGACATAGGAACAGAGAAAGCTACTTTGTTTAATACTATGTAGTGATATCCGCATTCGCATAAAAAATATATTTTAATAAACTTTTCATTAATTTACATATGATAAGCACTTAATTGTTTATCAGTCACGAAAATCAAATCCATAAAAAAGTAGCGCGAAAGAAACATTTTCGAACCAAACCATTTAATTCAAACTAAAAAGGTATCATAATATGTAGCCTTTCTATTGATTAAAATTCCAAACAAATACAGGGGTGCGAACACCCAAAACAAAGGACGAACAACAAAACATACAATATCAATAAAACAAATCACAACGTATTCGGGTACCAAATAAATGAGCGCACCGCACAAGAACTCCGCAAATTTACACTGCACTTCAATGGCAACACTGACTATTTGACTCATATACCTTTACTTACATTACTTTACAACTGCCAAACTGTCAAATCATAATAATAGATACCTAACGCCTTGTAATAAAGTACAAATTCCATCGGGAATTATTTGTTATCTGAAAAATATGTTTGTAAATGGAACTCCACTCCTGAGGGTTTACCTTCTGTATGTCAAAGGATATTAAACTGTGTGTTATTTAAAATAGCGTGTAAATTTAATTTGGTGTAAGCGAGCGTGGGCTGGACTTGGAGGCGCTCGAGAAATTTATGAAGTGTCCCTATGATAATTTTCAGTATGGTTTTTGATTTTGCTTTTCGGAATAAATTAGTTCGAGTGTTGCTTTTAAGGATCTTCTTTTGTTTTTGTACTCCAAATACAAATACAGAAGAAAGGCCAGAGGAAATTTGAAATTTTAGTCGTGTAGTATATTTTTGTGACATTTTCGTGTGCGGAATTCGATTACAGAAAGTCAAAAAGTCTCTTGTGTTACCATAAGTTCATATTTTTAATGTACATTCAACATCACTCGCAGTTATTTCATAAATTTATAGAATTTTTTTATTATCGACCAAGGATCATTTACCTCTACTACGTTTGGTTTGAATTAAATCATTTTTCATAAATTTTTTAATTTGATCTGTTAATTATCTGCGTCTTTCATTTTTTCATTGTTCATCCAAATTATGATTGATCTACATACATACATATAATAACTTTTTTATCCCATACGGGGTAGACAGAGCCTAGCCATAAGACCTTAGGCCACGTTTAGCATAATGGTAGTTGAAACAGGAAATCAATAGTGATGGGTTGCTAGCCGCATCGCCTATGTCATGATTTCCCCATTCGGCGATTCCCTCAGACGACTTTTACGGCTTGCGCGGGAAGAGAAGCAGCTGGTAGATTTTATGTATATACCACTTAACTATATCTCACTCCCCAAAGGCGTTGATCTTGATTGTAGTTTATTTGCGTCGGATTCGAACCCGCACTATAATGAGGTCCTCGTAGGCGGTAACTTATGGGCCAACACCTTTGTTTCACTGAGGCATTGTTAGGAGATTCGTCACGAACTGGTCTTAATTTCTGTCTTCTTTTTGACAAAAAAAATATTTCAGCATCAGCTATTTGCTTAAGCTTATTAAAGCAAGTAAGGTAGTATCCAAATAGAAAAAAAATGACTGTCATCTAGTGATAAAGGCCGGGACCACCGAAAAAACCGTCATCTGCCAGTAAACTTATACATTATCCATACTAATATTATAAATGTGAAAGTGTGTTTGTTTGTTTGTCCTTCCTTCACGCCGTAGCTAAGCAACCAATCGACCTGATTTTTGGCATAGAGTTAGTTGAAAGGATGGAGAGTAACATGGGCTACTTTTTGTCCTGAAAAAGCATCAAGTTCCCAAGGGAGATTACTGGAATATTTGTATGTGTACACCAAATATCGGCCATATAACCTAATTTTTTTTTTCTTCCTGGCAAATTTTTTTTAATTCCACGCTTGCGAAGCCGCGGACAAAAGCTAGTACTTTATATTTATATAAATTTTATTTATTTCGAATTCATGCATGTATAGTAAGTAAAATATTTAATTTTTTGGCACCGCGACTTGTCGACGCCGCTGGTGACAAGAGGGCCGGCTCATTTCTCGCGCAGAGAATAGCAGTCGCTATTCAGCGCGGGAATGCAGCTGGGGTTCTTGGCACCATGCCGCAAGAACACCAATTTTTAGATTTTAAGTTTTATTTATTATTTTAGTAATTTAAGTTTTAGTTTTAATTTTATTAATATTAGTTATTTTAGTTTGTAGTTTTTTTTTACTTATGTATAAATTGATATTAATAAAGGAGTGTGTTTAGTAAGTACATTGGGTCAACAATTTATACAATAATATAATTAAAAAAAAAAATTACAAATTATTTAATCAAATATGATGTATATTTGATTAATTAATTTGTAACCCTGATTGTACCTGATTTATATATGCTTACTTATTTATACCTAACGTTTCAAGCACTTTACAGAGCTCATGGTCGCAGGCAGACTTATATATGTTTATGTATTTTTATAAACTTTATATATTTATATAGCTGTAAGTATTTTAATGTTAGTCGCACTATAAGTAGCACCGCTAAAAATTTATCTGTTTTTTCTAATGGTTGAGAATGCTTCTTGCATTAAGTCCGCCAATTGTAAAAAGTATTTTGTTAATTTTGGCACAGTAAATATTTATAAATAAATAAATTAACTCTCCTGGGCATACTGGAAATTACTGAAAAGGGCTCGTATTGGAGGACAATGCTTAAAGCGTCAAGTTTAGCATTGTAGGTCATGAAGTTTTATTAAAAATGGTATTAGCAGTCTGTGCAAATGCAACGTGTTGTCGATGGCACATTTTATGGTACCCTAGCTGCCCTGTCTTTTGCACAATAAAGAAATCTGACTCAAAGCCATAGAACTAGGAACGCGGCTCTAACGCAATTTTTTTTTTTAATCTATGCTCAAAGCGAACTGGCTGAAATCTGAAAGCGTCGAAGCTAGAGAAATTAAATTTTAATTTTTCACAGACTTTTGATAAAATTTATTGAATCATGACCTACAATGCTAAACTTGATGCTTTAAGTATAAAGGTCCTATAAAGCCATCATAACTTGAGAAGAAGAAGCCAGCACCAATATAGTAACACGTTGCGTGCCCTCCGAAGTATGGAATTACGTATAACACATATCGGTAGTAAGTATTTACTTTTCCTTGATTTGGTGACAGACATACTTCGCATATAAATCGAAATCGCTGATTTCTGTCAATAATGATCAGGTTAAGGTGCAAACTCATTACTTTCTATCGACAATATTTCCATAGAACCTTATTTAATTTTTGGTATTTGTAAGTAGTAAATTTATTGCATAAAAAAAAAAATACAATAGACATACAATTATTTAAGTCTTTAGTTGAATGATATACATCATGACAGACAGATGGACAAATTTATGTTTGGACTTGTACAGTTTGCGTCTGTAATATTATCACTATCATTCAGCTGTAGTCTTGTACCGGACAAGCCTCCCCTTAGGATCTCCAGAATCACCGGTTGGAAGCGGCCTGCATCCAGGTCTATGGACCTTATCAGAAATTAGAAGGTCGCTCAAAGAGCTTGAACAATATTTCCATGTGTGTACAAAACAGAAATAAGGAGAAAGGCACATGATGCGATGAACCGAGGTCCGAAGGGGCAGATAGGTTTTTTAATAGCGACATTGAGGCTTTACATACATTGCAGGGTAGGATAAAGTATTTTTTATATACCATTATGTAGGCCAAAAGATATACAGCCCACTTGATGTTACAGCACAGAGCTGTGGATTTGCAGCTTAAAATTGAGCGAGTACCACCCGTAACACAAATTACTAGAATTCCATTCCAAAACAGAGTACACCCAATCAGCAATTGTTTGGGAGGCATGATCTGACTGATAATGCCAGATACAAAACAAGGGAAAATCTGAATGATCCGGAGGTCATAGGTTCGAGGAGAATTGTTTTTAGTCATTCTTGAGATGGTGCTCTATCAATGAAATAAATTAATCTGCGCTTCGAAAGGCACGTTAAGCTGGTTGTCGCTTCAAACCTCCAAGAGGTAGTTTAGATAAGTCATTTAGGGTTAATGACATTTAAATAATTAAACAATAAGGAGGAATAAATGGAAGGAATATAAACAGGACCCCCGGCTTCGAAAATATAATTAGGTAAAAAGCTAAAATAATGACGAGGAGCTTGATAGCCTAGCGAGGTGCGCATGTTCCTAACGATAGCGCGCGTCAAGAGACGGCGAGTGCTCAGCCGTGTTTGGATTGGTCGCCAATATTGGAATTTCTATCTTCAGCTCTTCCGTGCTTTGGAAGGCACGTTAAGGCTGTGATCGATAAATGGCAGTTTGATAATGTCGTTTAATTAACCACAAGTATTGAATCACATAGTCTCTATCATATCTATGCATACCTTAGGGGGAACCAAAAGCCAATGAATTTGCTGTTATGACCCTAAAAACCCTAGCTAGCTTTGTTTATTAGCCCTAATAAACAAAGTGAAACTAATCTCGAAAGCTAAAGTTTGCTTTTACGTCTGGGCAAACTGTCTAAGTCTCGTATTAGTCGAATATATTTAACCTCGCAATGGTAACGAACCAACTTAACACACACTTACGATGTGGCCATGAAACCAGCGAGCGTTAGCTTAACTTAAGCTTGGTGCGGAATCCTCCAAACTATAGCTAAAAATTGATCATATGTACATTCAGTACATTATTATTATTTTTATTATATCATGACATCCTTTATTACTTGACACTTTTATTAAACTATTTCAATAATCTTCAATATTTAATAATTTAATAATAAACTTATTGTAGATATAAAAATATTCAAATGTCGTCTGATTTGACTCAAATTTTGTGAGTTGACGTTTTTGATGAAAATGCTGCATTGGAGTTTGTGGCGCCACTTCTTCTCCACTTGCGTTTTGGAAGTGGTGGTAAACTTAAAATAAGTAACAATTGACGTTAAAAATTATACCACTCCCATACTGTTCCTAGTCTCTTCGCTTCGAGCTTCAAAAGGTATATATCTTGTTGTTAATCTGAAAGAAATTGCTCTAGCGATAAAGCCACTTTTTTGCATCAAAGATGTACAGAGAAATTGGATAAATAGAAAAAATGGATAGATATATCGGTAGTTGGTGTTCGCGAATATCGTTAGCTCGCTATCGCCTTATCAGCAGTTATTGCTATCTCCGGAGGTATTGCTGTATTTAGGTACTAAGTTAATGTCAATTAGTCGCTGCTACCATGTGCTCCCATCGCCTAAGAATAATTTTAGTTCTTTTTCTTGCTAGTTGGTGGTGCTATAAGGCTTAAAATTTGTTTTTAAATTTAGTTAAGACCCCGCTTAGTTTTGGCAACAAAAGAGTGTGAATTATTATTTAATAAGTTATCGGATTTAGTATCACAGTGTCTCAAGTGATAGATAGATGCCGTTAATAAGTCTCAGTATGGGGAGATTATATTGGTACACAAAAAATTGGTGCGCTTCTTAGTATGACGGTTGCACATCTATACTAGTATAGTATTCTTAAATCTATGCTGCTACTAAGACTAATTAAATTCGCTGGTCTTGTGGCCATTTCCCCCAGGTCGTTTATGGTGTAAAACAAATATTTGCGGTACACATCGACGGGGGGTATAAATTGTATTTATATGACCGATCGATCGTAGTTTATATGTAGTCTTTATTTGGTATGAATGAATTTCAAGAATCTTCTAATAATAAGGTTTTTGGCAGGCAGAGTAGATTCATCAGTTATACCTATCTATATGTAATATCTTATCACATACATTACGAACAAGTAAAAATCTTTAACTTAAATCTTATCAAACATTATAGGTTAGAGCGTTTTTCTCTCTCTATCTCTCTCACTTATCTTAACGTTTTCCCGGTATTCTGAGTTGCTTGCTTAAGAAAGAGCCCAGGGTCTAGTTTCCTTCTTAAGCGTGTGAATTTATCTATTAAAATAAAAAATTACTTGTGATACACAAATATAATACGGCATAAAAAAAATATACAAATAAATTATGTTTGTAACAAAGTACCATATCGACACCTACGTACATTAATGAATATTAATTACTCTATCTATAAATACAACAATTTGCAGCAATAAATCATAGAAACATAACATTTACTCGAACACACGAAATTAAACTCGCAATCGATTACTGTCCGTTGAAATATAATTCCCAATCGATTCTGTACAAAATACTAATGATGAGGTGTGGCCTGTCTGACTAAACACGAAAGAGAATTTGTAACAAAATCAGATATAAATGTACTCCATTAAACTGTACTTTTCTTTACAATACTTACATTTAAAAATAAATAGTACATTATTAAGATAAGAATACTAATGTTCTAAATGGAATAATGAAATTCCAGTGCGCACCTTTATCATTATCTTCACATAGGATTAAACAAAGTCGCTTTTTGCTGTCTGTCCATAGGGACAGACATCAAATATAATTGCGTACGTTTACTTGATGGACGAATTTTGATGCGATTTTTTTTTATAGAGAGAGTGATTCAAGTGAAATGTTTTTATGTGAGTAAAATTAATAATATTGCACCCATGTAAAATGGGGGTCCCTTATGATAGCATACAAGTAAGTACATAACCATAATAAAAAAAAACAATTAAAAAAAAAAATAAAGCCCAAGTCACTGTCCTCACTAACAAATAAAAACTTAATCATTTAACTAAGATATATGCCTTAATTATAAAAAAAAACATTTACTTTCTGAGAGTCACAAAAAATCTAAATAAACAGGTACATTATTTTCCAGCAATTAGTTCCATTTAAATTATGTACTTTCGTTTAAAAAACGGAATTTTTATACAGAGATGCAATAGAAAATCAAAAACATACAACCGAATCAAGAACCTCCTTGTTGAAAGTCGGTAGAAAATATGATGTTATACATACATATTGAAATAATATTCCCTATTTTAGTATCAACACTACTGGGAGCGGCAAAGTTAAGTCTACATGAATTTGAAATTGATTCTGTATGGTAAGCGTTGTACGCAACCCATTGGTTGGGCGACGCCACATCGCCACAACGGTGATCTGACCGATAGAGCTGGCAGATTAGCTTGTAAATAATTGCTTTGTGATTAGCGTATCCAAACCATGCTGCTGTTGTTTGGTCCAAGTTATAATCATATATGATTTTAACGTAACTGGTGTTACGGGCCTAAGAACAAATACGAACTCCTTCAACTTATACTGCAAGATTCAAGGCAGTAGTAGGATTGGACAAAGGGGAATTTCTTGGATAAAAAACGTTACGTTTTTCAATACAATAAAAGTACGTATAAAGAGAATGCATACCACCTCCCGCTAGGGCATATAAACTGATAGTGGACAACAGTGGCAAATTTTCAACCTGCCAAGAAGCTATAGCAGCCAGAGCCAATGGGTTTAAGTGGCTTTCGAGGTACGGAGGTGCTAATGATATTAGGTATAGTTTAGTAGAAGGAAACAAAACCTAAGGCTGTCTTTTTCTGTTTTATTACTAGCGACACGCCCCGGCTTCGCATGGGCATAAAAACCTTCCCCTTGAATCACTCTATCTATTAAAAAAACCGCATCAAAACCAATGCAAGTAACGGCCACATCCTGTTGGGCTTCGAGAATTTCATAACAATTTTTGAAAATCTAACTCGCTTCAGCCCTTGACTTGTTCCTATTTCAAGTATATCTGATTAAATGTCGGACCTACAGGCAATTACGCGCGACACGAAAATAATAAAGGACACTTGTGTATCCCACCCCGGCATTAATGTGAATTTTCCTCCAATATACGAAGCTAAAATGGCTCGCGAGAATCTCATAATTAACAAATATGAGAAGAAATTAAATGAGTGTGTAGAGGGATATTAAAACAACAGTAGTATGGGAATAAGTTTTTATTACTTTAAAAAATAGTAAGAAAAAATTTGTACACTTTATTTTCTAACTAAACTTGTTAAAAACATAACAAAAAGTACAATGTTAACTCTTTGATCAAAATAAAAACTTTTTGGTTTCAGTAGCACTTATTATTGTAATTAAGTGGGCCGTAAGGCTGATTGCTTACTTAATAACAACGACAAATCTATATCTATATATATATATAAAAGAAAGTCGTGTTAGTTACACTATTTATAAGTCAAGAACGGCTGAACTGATTTGGCTCAAAATTGGTGAGGAGGTAGCTTAGAACCAGGAAAGAACATAAGGTACCTTTTTTCCCGAAAAAAATCACTGTTCCCGAGGGAAGTTCACTGGGGCGATACCGCGGGCAAAAGCTAGTATCAAATAAAACATGACAAAAGGTTTATGATGAATGGATATTATTATGGATTATGGATATAATTAAAGACCAGGAGTCAAACATAAACTAATTTTGGGCGCAATATTGATCTCACGCAGATGGAGCCGCGGGCTAGTGTATTCATATACCTATGTAGTTTGATGGTATGGGACGTCGGTTATTGGCTATCGTAAAATTCTTAAGGAAACAATACCCCGAGCGGCTGCTAGTAATGTTTATGCACAAAACATTCCATATAAAGAATTTTATTAAAGCTGAAATAAACCATCGTCTATGAATCAGATGGCAAACAAATTGAGACTTTACGCCCAGCGGCGTATTTACAAACACCATAACTTACGCCATGGCTCGGCGAGCGTGCGGTGCGAGTATATTTTATGCGTTGTCTGTTTCCACTCGATGTATCGATCCTTTATACCAGTGAAGAGTGAGCGGCAGGATTCATAAAAGCCAAATACATTGTATTTTCGCACGATATATTGAAAACAAACGATGGGTTTTGACGGCGTTTTTCTATTGAGTACACAAACAATCACACAAAGAAAGAAAAAAGCAAATTTGGTGGAAAGCGGTTTTCTTAGTGACTTGATAAATTTTCGGGAATACGTGTTCATAACGGTCGTACGTGTAAAGCAACGCCAAGCACCGCCTGACTTGGATTGGTCGCTAAGTACCAGATCAGTCTGAAAAATCTATTGCATAATATTTCTTAATCATTATTTATATTTAGTATTTGATATTATTGTTGATAATAATAATATGTGTTCATAGTGTAACTGTAGATAACATAGGTAGGCACGGACAAGGGATTGGTCAGCTTTAGTCTGGATCCCAGTAATAGGAGTAATTGGTGCTCCTATCTTTACGAACGAACGAACGAACGAACGGTTAAATCGGTTCGAACTGATTGTTGTTATATAATTTGATATTATGCTACCTCTTTAACTTTCATAAGCAAATAGAGAAATATACCAAAATAAAATGTGTCATGGTTTAGGCGAAAAAACTGAATAGGATTAAGTAACTAATTTCATTTATTATTTCTATTAGTATTATTTACAGATTATAAAAGTCAGATCAGAGGGAATTTTGAAGAACTAAAAAAAGATAAAAAAAATCTAACAAAACAGCGGATATCAGCCTTAACTGCGAACGCCAGAAGGCGTTACCATCACCGATTTACGATCTCTACAGCTCCCGAGGGAGCCTTCGAGTTATCCCGGAAGCCTCCCGTGACTTAAAAGCTATTTATCATGAGCCAATACAGCTTTTGAAGTTTCTTATTGCAGAGAAGGATGAACAGTGTAACGGTTTAGGATCATAGAAACTAAATAAAACAGGAAAAACACACTATATTGAGCTAGTTTCTAGTTTCATCAACATTTGAAATATTTTCTTAAGACGATACCTCTATAAACACTAGCGCCACCATCAATTAAAAATCATTATTCACTGAAAAAACAAGTTATCAAAAATGACCGTGTTATGTAATTATGATTCTGGATCTGAAGTTAATTGTAATCATATTAAATTATTATAGTTCCATATAGTAACAAATTGCAAAACTGCTTAATGTGGCCGTTTTTTGCAATATTGCAATCTGCTAAAAGTAGTTTTTTTGTAGGTACTTTAATTCTTTAGTAGTATCGCAGTCTCTTTGCTAACAAAGCAAGCCATTAATTCTACCGCCCTGTATTTGTTCAAAAACAAACACACACACGCACCTCAAATGCACACATGTGCAGTGGAGTGCATCTACTAATGCATTTGCCAAACGCTATGCATATTTGAACAGCCTCCGCAAGTTGTGCCGAGTGAGACAAGGAACTTCAAATCTTATGGAGATTGTTTCTGCTGTAGCACTTTTTTTATTTGAAAAGTCAGATAAAAAAATTCAAATAAAGAATGTTGACATACAGCTGAGACTGAGAGGGTACTTAACACGTTGGTGGACACACGACTGCTATAGCAGTTATAACAATAAAACTTATATTGTGTTTTAAGTGTCCGCTAACGTGTTATGTAGAACATCAGATTCTAGTAGTAAAGCGTAATATCATTCGGTAGATCCTCGATCCGATCGAGAACCCCGACGGCAGATGGAAAGTCCGAAAAAACTCTATAAAGCTAGTCAAGGAGCCAAATATATTGGGAGTATTTTAATCGCAGCGACTATTCTGGCTTAGATGCCTTGCAAGAATGTCAAAGGACCATTGCGTCAAAGCAGCCGACTTGGAAAAGATATCAGATAGACGGACAGTCTGCTGCCCATAGATATCACGTGTGACCTATGTGTATGTATATAATATAAACTATGTGAGGAGATGGGTGCCAAGATGCACTTTGGGTCGCTGAAGCTGTAAGTAAGTTAATTAATGAAAATGTTTCTATATTATTTTCCTTTTAAGAAAAATTCAGTACTCTACTAAATACATATTCTTGCATGAAACTTTCTT